>JANHGO010000001.1:47665577-47749753 GCA_024606505.1 Aquila spilogaster
GCAGTAAAATACAAGGGCTGATCTGAAAGTAATGCCTCCTATTTTATTATGTTGGCCCACAGTGTCAGAGGCAGATGTTTGTAGTATGGTTATAAATGATGACCCTTCTCAAAGAGCTGGGATTGCTTTGCTGGAAAGCCTCAGGAAAAATGTAGCTATTCAGCTTTTGTTCATATACCTTTCCAGGGTTTATATGGTACCAAGCAGTTTAAACTTCCTTTGAATTTATTAGCAGAGATATGCACCCACACCTGCTCAACACTGGCTATCTCTGTGACCATCTTGCAGATGAAGAAGTGACACGTTCGCAGTGTTTGGTGTCTTAATGGGGTTTGCATGAAACTTCATGAGAATGTAAAGAAGGGAATCCAGTTCACTGAGTACACCATCATCCTTCACTAACCCATCCCACTGCTGATCCAAAGTAGAGCAGGAGGCAATATGAATATTATACAATAGTAAGTAATGTTTTGGCTTTTTTCTTATGTTAAGAGTATTCACTTTTTGCTCATTACAGCATATGCTCTTGAAGTCATGCACTTCAATGATCTGATCTAGAAAATGTTCATTTCCTGAAGAACTTGCTGTTACTGTCAAATTTTCTTGAGTTCTGAAGTGCTTACCTGTACCTTCGGAATAACTCACCGTCACTTCAGACCGCCCACTTTGCAGTTAATTGATAACTTCAAATTATTTGTGGTCAAATTCAGATCAAAGCTGTTAGAAAGAAAGATTACCTCACCATGTGTATGTGTTACACGTAAAGATTCTCTTTAATGCTTTTAAGTAATGAACACTTCTCCCAAACAGCGTTCTATCTTCAGGAAGTACATTCTCCTTGTCAAGTTTTATAATAATAGAGATTATTATACATACAGGAATACACAGGCATGAAAGGGAACCTGGAAATGCATCAGCATGAGGAAGAGCAGCATCTGGGAGTAGGGCTTGGCTGGGAGATATTGCATCTTTTCGTCCGTTGAGAACAACAGAGTTGCCATGGTGCCATCTTCAGGGAGATAACATATAGTTTCCTTTACGTTTTTCACTAGTGAGAGATATGACAGGATGGTACTAGGCTTTTTTTTTCCTTTCTTTTTTCTTTCCTCACAGCATTTTGCTTACAATAAAACTGTCATCAGAATTCGCAAAGCAACCCAGAACAGCAGTTTAAACTTTATTCCCAGCCAGTCTATTTATACTGTAAAGAAGTGTCTGCCTGTATTTACAACATATACAATAGAAAATAAATAAATAAATAAACAAATACAAAATATAACCACTATTATGATTTAGCTACGTGCTTTTAAAACTACCAAACTGCCAGAATCCAGCTGTAGATGTTTGTGGAAGAAAAGGAAAAAAGCAGTAAGCACCATCAACTGAAATGAAAAAACAACAACAGCAGCAACAACAGCAACAAACCCAAAAAGCAACTCAAACAACTAAGAATATATGTTTAGAATTTCTGATGTAAGATCACTTGAGCTTCAAGTATCCATGAAGGAATAAAGTTAGTGGTTTACTTTTAGTTGAATCTTTTCTAACAGCCTAATAAAAGGGAAGCGACCAGTAAGTGAGTTTCTCTGCTAATAGGTTCTGTAGCCTCCCTTATTTTTCTGTCTCTTTCTCTCTCTCCTTTTTTATAAGAAAGTAAGAAAATTAGTTGTATTGGAATAATGGACCAAGATTACAATCTTGAGCAGGTTCCCAATATCATCTCAGTAGTGGTCTGTCAGATTTATGAATAGAATGAATTTCTTCAGGAGAAAAAAAAAATAGCTATGAGAATTTACAAATGGTTTTAGATCAGTCTGTGTCAAATACACATAGCAAACAAGAATGAGACGAAAATCAGAAGGCTTCCAAGAGTGGCTGTGCACAGAACGTAGCAGTGCTAAAAGAGTGACATTTTCATGTATAAATTTACTAGCAAGAGTGTTAGATTCTGCCTTCTCTTTCCATGGCCACACCTCTTCTGTGAGGACAGGCTGAGAGAGCTGGGGCTGTTCAGCCCAGAGATGTGGTGGATGCCCCATCCCTACAGACTTTCAAGGCCAGACTGAACCAGACTGAGCACTTTAATATAGCTGTGGATGTTGCTGTTCACTGCAGGGGAGTAGGCCTAGATGACCTTTAAAGGTCCCTTCCAACTCTGAGGATGCTATGATTCTACGACTGGCTCCTTTCCCTGGCCCTACCACCAAACTGCCATCTGGCTGTAGTCAAGCTGAGTCACCTCAGCCTGTGCAAAAATCCCTTTTTTGTTCTTCTAGGCAGTAACTTGTCCTAGGTAGGAACTACCATTTACAAGGAGTTAATATAAGAGATCAATTTTGTTTTAGATGAAGTGCTAGATAGTTCAGTAACGCGGTATTAATTATTGCTAATAATGTAGAAAAGTTTTCCAGACAACTAATTATCTGCCATTCCAATGCACACAAAAGTATGCTTCTTAGAAGAAAGGGCAGGTAGAGAGAAGAGGTACATACAGAGATTTGCAAGGGCCTGTGAGCAGCAGCCCATCTTGGTACTTCATGAATTTCTGTGTTACAGCTACAGAACTGCTCTCAGTAGCTTAATGAGGAGAATTCTGCTTGTTAAAGCCAGCTATCACTCCTGGTGATTTTGCAATTATTCAAGCACCATATATCTTGAAACAACAGATGTCACTGAATTCATTATAATGGCAAATGTACTTCCAGTCTATTAAGTTTCATGTTACTGAAAGGGTATTTCAGTGCAGTCATATCTAACTTACTGAGTCTGCTGAACGCAACCACCTGTCTGCATTTTTTAGTTTTATATAATATTTAGATTTTTAATTCAAACATCTGACCATAGCCCACACTTTCCCATTCTCCATTTCCATACATGTCTCACAGGTGTCACATAATGCTGTGCTTCAGTACATTTCAGTGTGGTCAGCGGGACGAGTCATGCAAAGAGGAAAATTAACTTTAAATGGGTAACATTTTATTTCCCTTCTTGCCTCTTCTGAATTAACACACTCTATGCATCTACATATATTATTTCCCAAATTGGTCTTTGTTGGCACTTGGATTATGTTTTCAGTTAAGAGACTTCTTGAGGGCTCATGTGATCACCAATCTATTCAGTGCTTATCTTCTGCTTCACTGCCTGATTTCAATGCCCAACCTGGACAGGCTATTTAAAAAAAAAAAAAAGTAAAAAGAAAAAAGCAAGGGAAAAGTTAAAAAATAAAAAAAGAAATTAAAAGTGTAAGGATGCAATGAGAAAAGGAAAAGAAATAAAGGACTTGAGACTGGTACAGGGCAAGCCTGAGGAGAGAGGGTCATGGACACATTCACAGAAAGGTGCATCCTTCAGGCCTTTGCCCCTGGGCTTGAGGGTAGAAAACAGAAATGAAATTAACGCTGGAAAAAGGGAAAGAGCATGGAGACACTGCAATCTGTATGTTCGCTTTTATACAAAGGTAGAAGGAATGAATTTGTGACAATTTAGCAGTGAGACCTAGAACATCAGAAGGTAAATGATGCGAAGTGGCCAGAAATGCATGATTACTTCCTGAGAACAGCAACTGAATGGATGATGGATATTGTTGTCAACATTTAGAGAGGGGATGCAGGCTGTAAGGATCATGGAAATGGTAGTGCTCCTGACAGAACATCAGGAACAGGGGAGAATGGAGGACCTGAGGTCCTGGAATCAGAGATGAGAGCAGGTACCTCGGGTGGGAAGAACACAACAGACAAGGTGTAATGCCCAGGACACAGTCTGACCTGCGAGCATCAAGAGAAGACGGCATGAGCAGGAGGAGGTGCTGGGCGCAAACTGTGCAATACGTACCATGCAGGATAAAATCATTCTGGGAAAAGCACTTCACAGGGTGTACGTCACATTGCAAGGCATCACAAGAGACGGGTAAAGCTGCCATTCATCTACTTACACAGAATGACAAAGATAAAGAAAATATTCTGAAGTACCTTCTGAAAACAAAATAAAACTCAATTTCAGACAGCTTAACAATGTTTCATCGCAATTTCATGGACATTGAAACATGATCAGAGCCTCAATTCAACTGTGTTAAGAAGTGAGAAGAGAGATGGGAGTTCCTAGAAAGAGCCTGGCTGACTCATTTGCACTTTGATGCTGGAAGGAGAGCTGATACCAATGCGCAATGAGCACTCTGGGGACAGTCTCTGGGGAAACAAGGACATGCCCCAGGGAACCACTGCGTGCTGGGAGGAGGGGGCACTCAGGGCAGGGGATGAGGTCAGGGATGAGGCCACTTTCCACTGGGGGAGATTTGCTTCTCATTTGAAATATTGTAATAAAAACACTGAAGTTTTTGCTGTGCTGTAACACTCCTACACGTCCCCCTGTGCTGCTGAGGTTCTGCTTGCTTTTTCTGTTATTTCTCTGTATGCGAGGAATCCCAACAAGGTGGCACAGGAGCCCTCCCATCTCCGCTAAGACCAGCACTGGAAATCTGTCTGGGAGGTGTAGGCAGTGGTGACACTTGGCTGTGGAGCAGGGAAGGTGCATGTATGAAGAGAGACCTTTCTCACGTTGGCAATTGTGACACTGTGGGAAACTTCTGGAACAGATGGGGAACAGGTGGTCCAAATGGCAGTGCGGACTGACTACGGGATATGTAGTGCAATCTGTGGTCCAAAAAGTAGCAGTGACTTCAGTTTGGAAAATAGCACGGGTGGCATGGAAAACCTGAGAGCATAGAAAAATGCTGAATCGGGAATGGTAACTATAAATGACTGGAATCAGTGTATGTAAGGGAGAACTCGTAAGTACATGTTAAGAAAACATGAGCATTGCTGTACAGGCCTTACTGACAATGAAGTTTGGTATACAATGCTGAAATGTGTTTGAGAAAGAGATTCCCACAGGAATGGAAGTAGAGAAGGGTTACAGCGGTACTCAGTGACTGTCTGGACTTAAAGAGGCAGAAGATATGAATGGAAGAGCTTCTGCAGCAGCCTGATGAGCTACTGGTCAGACTCAGTATGGACCGCATTTGAGCCCCAAAGGCACTGGGCAGTGTGTATTCCTCCGGTGTCACAGGGGCTGGGCAAACAGCCTGGGTGTCTTCTGGATGAACCTTCGTTTTCCAGCTGCAGGGTAAATCGCGTGCTCAGAGAGTCCGCCTGGTGGTGACTCCCACAGCACTTTTGACCGGAGCTTCTGTCCTGTCCAAACACTGCTCTGAACACGTCTGGTTCCTGACCTGCAGAGCCAGGGTGGGTCGCAGTGCTGTGTCCCCACCTGGAGACCAGCGGGATCCAGGGGCACTGCAGGCAATGCCCCAGCCTGCCAGCACCCTGCGAGGCAGAAAAGATGTTCAGGCAGAGGCAGACAATGAAGTTGCCCCTCAGAGACTGAATGCACGTCCCACGTGTAAGGGACATTACGAGAGAACCACAAGAGAGATTGCTCGGCAAGTTGGCAGCGTGGTGCTGAAGACTGCTATCATGAACTGTCTGAGATGGAGCTCACATCTCCTTACTGAAGGAGTGACAGATAGGGGGACCGGCTGCTAGCAGCCCTGTACATGAGGAGAAGCAGCTTGTGCTTTGTATGACAGAGAAATGAGTGCTAGAGACATGATGGAAGAATCCACAGTGTTTGGAGGGTAGCAAGATGAGAAGACAGAGTCACACAGCACAAGACAGACCAGGAGCAGAGAGTACGGCTGTGAATCAGTGGTAACACAGATGTATGTACTGCAGGGGAGATTTTAGGGGCTGAGGGAAGAATGCCGGGCTAAGGACAATGCCACCTGGAAAAGATGGTGAAGAAGGAACAGTATCTTCTAACAGGCCTGCTTAGACAGAGAAGTGAGAAGGAGGAGGCAGAGCTATAGGAGATGGAGAAGCACAAAAATTGACATAAAAAGAGACTGTCTGATAGACTTTAATGTGATTGACTAAAGGGGGACACACAAAAAAAAGGGTTAAAAAGAGTTGGAAGGTGCACGTTGCACTGTGTTCTAGGGTCCTAGCAGCAAAGACTGTCCTTATTTCTGTTGTCAAATACAGATGCTCCCCCAAAGGCAGCTGGTATCTTACATATGCCAAGTGCTCAAGAATGCTGCTCTGTCACTGTGTCATGGTCTGGTCTCACGGAGTTTATTAGAATCTGCCTCTCTGTTCTTCAAAGAATAATTCTATATCATTTACAGATGGCTTAGGAATGTCATGTGTAATGTGCGCTTTAAGTATTTGTTTATTCTTATTTGAGTGTGGCTTTTGATGTAGGTCTATCCATTACATAAAAGCCAGTAAGTTGGAAAAGGATGAAAGAAAGTGAAATGGTCTGTATCATATCATTCCATACAGTATTTGTGTATGCTGAATATTTCATTTATTCTGTAATCTGCAGATAGTTTGAAATTGAAAAGCCAGGCTATTGCAATGGCAGCCCTTTTGTTCTTGGAACGAGTTTGGCTTATTCAAGCAAAGCAAGTGAGCACCTGATTAAAGGCAATATCTATCTTTAAGGAAAAAGGCATCATTAGGTTGAGCTATTGTGCAATTCCCAAATGCCTTTAGCATTGCACTGTACATGGCAGGAGCATGAATGGGTTTCCTCCTTCTGGTGAGATGCAGTCACAGCCATAGCAAAGTCAAATCTCCATTGCCATGTTCTTGAGGGGGGAGCCCAGGAACAGTGTGGGCTGTGGGGGCAGGTGCAGGCACAACATATGGGATCTGAGCACACAGAGCAATGCCCAGGGCCCACAAGGACGGGGCCCATGGGGTAGGAGGGCCAGAGCCAGGACACGGATCCAGGGAAAACCCACAGAATGATGTGTTGGGAGATACAGCACAAGGGCAGATGAGTGTGATGTGCAGCCTCAGAGCAATAATCCTCAGAGCTGGAAATGAGAGGATCTGGGTAGGAAATGCCTCATCCCTGGGAGACTTTCAAGGTGGGGCTGGATAAGGCCCTGAGCAACCTGATCTCGCTGTGGATGTCCCTGTTCATTGCAGAGGAGCTGAACTAGATGGCCTTCAGAAGTCCTTTCACACTCTAAGGATTCTATGACTCTAAGCAGAAGAACCAAGTCACAGGGAAAACAACCCAGTACAAGGGATGCTGGCTGGGCAGGACCATAGGCAGCCCGGTGCCTTCAGCACCCAAAGCCTTTGGAGTCTGTGGTGGTAAGAAACCCTTTATGCACTGGAATATTCCTGGAAATCTGGTGTTGTTTCTAAAATGCAAAGCGTGGCTGAGATTTCCTGGAATGAGAGGAGAGAGTGCAGGTTTGGAGAACAAGCAGTGCTTCCCTCCTTCCGTATGTATGCAAACAGCTTGTGACCCCGAGAAAAGAATTCAGCAGTGGAACTGAAGAAGATATATAAAACCCTTTTAATCTTAGTGGGAAAGGCTGCATTATGGAGAATGAACAGAAGTTTCCTTTCCATAGCAAGAGGTTCTATTTTATTTATATATTGTGGTTTAAACAAGAAACTCATTGCTTTTTGAGACAAGATGCAGAGTTTTTATTACAGTGATCAGAAACACAGTCAAAATTCAGCACAAGAGTGCAGAAGACTGATTTCCTCACTGGGAGAACTTTGCACATCGCAGCGCTTCACTGGAGGCTGCTAACCCTGCAGACGGTCCCACAGCCACAGTAGCACTGTCTCCTCATCTGCTGGGAGGGGCACTTCAAGAGCTCCCAAATACGGCTCTGGATGCTGGGGTACAAGTTGCCAAAGAGCACAAGGAAGAGCAACCATCCCCACCACCAACTGCAGGGCTCCCCGGCCTATGCTTCAGGACCTCTGCACCCTGCAGGGGGCCAAGGCACTCCAGGGCTCCTCTCCCTGCTCACTGCTTCCCTGGCAGCTGGAGAAGCCAAGGAGAGTCGCAGGGAGCCACGCAGAACCCAGTGCTGCATGTCTCCAGCCTGTATGCATCAAACCCTGCACGCTGAACCCAGCTCTCTTCTATAGGGTGAACGGTGTGCACAAGAGCACAGCTCTTTTCAGGCACGATGTGGAGTCAGGTAGTCAAGTAGAAAAAGATGGACCATACAGGATTAGCACAAAAGAGGTTGAGTTGGGGTAACTGGGATCCTCATGAGAACCCGCAGAGTCAGATCTGGCACATCCAGTCCAGTGTGGTTACAAGGGAGGGAGGAGGGGCCAGAGAAGTGCCATTTTTCATCACAGGTTGTATGGGATTTTAGGCAATGTCAATGGGATTTTACTGAGCAGAAAGAATTTTTACATCTCTGATTGCCACAGATTCTGAGAGCGTTCTGCTTAAATCTCTTCAGTCCTCCATGTTCAGAAGTCCGATCACTTTCTGCAAGCAGATGAACTGCAGCAAAGTGAGAGTACAAATGAGAGGGAACAAACACGTCAGCTAATGGACAGCGGAGCCAGGAGTCTACGCAGTAATCAAAGAAAAGCACTGTGAGCAGTGCAGGAAAGTGACATACCCCTCTCAGTATTATAGATCAGCTTTTACTGAACTCAGCAGAGCTGTCTCCAGCTTTAACTCCACTGATTTCTGCAGAGCTATCACTGCTTTAAGTGAAAGCGCACCGTTCAGTGAAGGTGAAATAAGCTCCACAAAGAAAGTGTAACTCCAAAGGGAAAAGCTGCGCACACACTTCCCTCAGCAGCACAGCTCCCACCCCAGGCACTGCTCACTGCCTGGCCCCACTGCGTGCAGGACTCAGCCTGCAGGACAGGCCACCACGTGTGGCAAACGTGGTTCAGCAGAGTGCTCATGGAAAGCAAAGCTGTCCCTTACATGTTCCCCGCTGTGCTACAGATATAGAAAAGTAAACATACAAAATAAGATCACTATCAACTAATTTCCCACTGGTGCTTTTTTTTTTCTTTATAGAGAGAAAACTGTCTCTAGAGAAGGGAGGAAGAATGTTTAAGTATTGATTCAACATGGAGAACAACGGGATGGTAATACATTCTCAGAAACACTCTTAATGGAAGGCTCCATCACAGTCAGACACTGCTTCAACAAACAGCTGAGCAGAGCGTGCTTTTCTCAGCCCTGAGCTAAGAGCACTTAGAGCAGACAGAACAAGACAGAAATTTCTCTCTTACTCCATGGTCGGGCTCTGCTCCACGGGCTGCAGCTGGCCTGGGGATTGTGTATTTGTTGTTTCATTTCACTTCATATTATTTTGCTCCTGTTTCTGTAAGATATCCTGGATTTAAAAATGTCATGTTTGCGCCCCCTGGTTTTGGAAGAAGCTGGAACTGGGCCGTCTCCTCTAGATGCTGAAGTAAGGCTCATTTAACATCATGGGATGTTTCACTTGTTCCCATATGCTGCACACCCACAGCGCTACACAGCTTTTTTTCCTCCAGGAGGGAGCACACCCAGCTTACAGCCTCCACACCTGTTTTAGCTCCTGGACCCACGCTAATCAGGAGATGCTCCACAGAAGCTAAGAGAGCGCTCAAACATCCTCTGTTTGCTGATTTACACATCACACAGCCTAGCTTTGTGAAAGCAATGTTGAAGAAATGTAATCGGTTTATTTGCACTGTGACAGCCATGTAAACCACAGAAAGGAATGTGACAAATGAAGCCATCAGCTGTGCTGTGCAGAGAGTGAATACATTACGCTTCCAATTAGCAGAGTAGCTGCTATGTTCCTTAACTAGGCTGGCACTGAACCCCAGAGCCATCGTCACCACTGAGCATCCCCAGCAAGGCGCTGGGTGGGAGCACTTGCCCTGAGAACTGGCCCCAGATGAGGCAGGAGCTGACAGCCACTCCTGGGCCCACGAGGCGCCACCAGGGCTGGGGCTGGCACCACATGCAGGGATGGCAGGAGAACAGGGGCTAGGGTGCTCGTCACTGCTGGAGCAGATGGGGCTGATGTAGGGAGGAGCCTTCCCTCTGTCCCAGACCCTGGCACGGGGCCCAGAGGGGCTGTGGGATCTATGTCCCGGGGGGTGCTGAGAGCTGATGGGGTAAAGCCCTGAGAACCTGATCTGAGCCCAGAGCTGACCCCACACTGTGCATGGGCTGGGATGGGACACCAGTGGTCCATTCCCAGCCCTGGATCCCATGATCCTGACATCCAAGATACTCTTCCAGCATTTAATCTGATCTGACCCGTGTGTAAAATGATTCATGCAGCTTTTGCTCATTATGAGACACACTGTGGTACACTGCACCCCTGAAAAATCTCTGCTTCTGCCTAGCAAACACTAAGGGCCTCTGAGCCACTGATCTGACTGTGAAGAGAACAGCACAAAGCAAAAAGTTAAAGCATAGTGCCACTCAACCTTGCTGTAAGTGAGGAGACTGCGTGCCTTCATGCACCTCAGGAATCATAACCTGTGTCACAGACCTCAGCAGCGATGCTCCTCGGTGCTTTGTGAGTGAACCCCATGGCTGTGCAGTGCAATAGGCACTATGTGCCTGGGGCTGCGTGGACACCGCACCCACCCGGCTGCTGCAGTAAGAACGCTGACGCCCCAGCAGCCACTCCTCACCCCCAACTCTCAGGCTCCTGAATCCCTCTTCATACTGCATTGCGTTCCTCCAGCTGGGACCCACAGCTCAGAAACTGTGGCCAGGAAATGACAGAGCCATATGGATTAGAAGGGACTTCAGGAAATACCCACTCCAAACCTCCCCCCCACCCCCCAAAGCAGTTCCCTACAGCAGTCGCACACGAAGCGTGCAGGCGGGTTTGGATCTCCGCTCCCTCCCCTGGCCTCTCCCAGCAGTTCCCGGTCTGCCTGGAGCTGGGGAGCTCCACACTGTGCACAGTGCTCCAGATGTGTCCGGCCCAGGGCACAGCAGATGGGAGCAGAACCTCCCTCACCTCCCTCACCCTGCTGGCCACGTTCTGTGCAATGCACCCCAGGGTCCCATTGGCCCTCCTGGCCACCAGGACGTGTCGCTGACTCATGGCCAAAATACAGGTACCCCAACCCCCTTGTACGCGCCAGCAAAAGTTCTGCTGCCACCAATGTTTTCATTTGCTGCGGGGAGCTGAGGAGGGGGGAGGGCTGGGCAGTATTTCCAGAGACGAGCAGTGCAGCTGTGCTGCTCACAGCAAAGGGGACCTTAGAGAGCCTGGAGCTACGCAGACTCTTAGCTTCTCGTTTCATAAACCATTAACTTTACAGACACTGTCCAGGCTGCCTGCTCCAGATGAAAGGTCTCTGATTATCTTTCCAGGTAAATTAATGCCTGACATATTTTGTTATTAGATTTTGGAGGGCCTAATAAATGGCAATTTCTTCATTCAGTACTGCAGTTTAAACCAGCAGACAACAGCAGAGAACTGGCTCGTTGAAGCTTGCTCTTTGCCATACAGCTGGTTTTGTGATGTAAGTCATCGCCGAACGGTGCCCAGCAGTGCTTCTTGGCCACCTCACAGCACATAAACACAACTTCTGCACACTGCTGCCTTTGTGCACGGGCTGCTGCAGCCTCTGTGCAGCTGAGTGAAGGCTCAGAGCTTCTGTCCTCCCCACTTCAGCACAGTTATCCCTCACTGGGGGCACAGAGCAGGCGCGGCACGGGGGCAGTCACAGCCCCCAGAAGAGTGGGGAAGGGATGGGCTGCAGCACAGCAGAGCCGGGTGCCGTGCCGGGGGTCATCTCTTCTAGGCTGGTATTGCAAAGGGATCAGTGAGATGGTCCCTCGCACATCAAAGCGCAAATTCCCATTAGATGTTGAAAACTATTTAATAATTGTTCTTAAAATACTTCTCCTTAGTTCAAAAGTAGACAAAGCAGATATTTTAGATGTCAGGGAAGACATTTCCTTTTTCCCAGTGGAGATGTTATTTGTGCCTTCTAAACACCAAAGCTATTACAATAAACAATTCCATGCAAATAGGAGGTATTTATAAGCAGAGAGGCACTCATGGGAATGAAATTATGAACACAGTTTCTTATTTCTACTCTTAAAATAGTCCCTATTTTATGCAGATTGAAATTCTCCCTCAAACTATTCCTGTCCCCGTTCCCACCCCTGGCACAGGTCAGGAGGAGGCAGCCCCAGGCCGCGCCGCCCAGCCCTGCCTGGCACAGCTGGGCTCCTACCACCGCTGCTCCACACTGCCAACAGCGCTGCTGCCTCTGGTGTGTTTGCCATGCTTATTACAGGTTAACGGGCCAAGAGAAGCTGCCGAACCTGTGTGCTCTTGGCCAGTTCCATAGTGATCTCATGCAAATCTCAAGTAGTGGTAGCCACAAATGACTTAATTACTTTTCAGCAACATCAGATGCGGGACACCATATCTATTGCTCTACTCCATGGCTGTTACTATATTCTGTAAGTGCCAGAATCTACAAAATTTAGTATTAGCCTCATGCACCTGTGAGAAAGACACCACAAGACCAACATAAAGGACCATTTCTAACCCAGATGCTATGATTTTAAAGGAAATGAGTTTTAAGATGCCATTGAAAACTGAACAAACCTGAACCCTTATGAATGCATCACTAAAATACAGCAGAAAGAGATCCTTCTAGCCAGAGAGTTCACTTGATTGCTTTGAATTTGGTTCGCAGTGATATATATATATACATATATATATATTTTTTTTTTTTGAGGGAGAAACAGAAAAAGAGAGGAGAAGGAATACTTTGATGAAATACGTTGATAGCCCATGAGCCTATGTTTGGAAGACAAAAACAAAAGGTACTTTGAAAGAGAGACCTTACAGCAAAGTCACCAGTAACAGCGGTATTCCCCAGCACTGCACTCCCCCCAGCTCAGCCATGGGCAACAACTGGCACAAGCAGGTCAGGACCTGGGTATGGGACATCTGCACTGCTGGGATCAGGCTCCCACCTGGGGGGAGCTTCCATCCCTCTGAGATGGTTTTCACTCGGGCACCTGTATCTGCACTGCAGAACTTGTGCTCAGCTTTGGAGTCTATGGAAGGGAGTGACTTTTTCTGCAACACAGCCATAGCCTAAAACTGAGCAAAATACAATAACCACATCATCTCTGTTCTTTAGGGCTTCTGGTGCTCTCAAAATCATGTTATTCACAAATAAAAGCACAGGTGACAACATCAAATTCCCAAACAGGAATGAGCTCTGAACATAAATAAATAGAAGTTGGGGGAAACAAATACATCTTGACACCTAAGGACATTTTGTACAGGCAGAACAGCTACATTCCTGGCACTTGGCCATGAGATTGCCTTCATGTAGTCAGCTACAGCTTTGTATTCACAGACAGGGAGCAGCTGGACACTGCATTTCATCATGCTGAGTGGACAAGCTGTTCTCCCCCGCTGTACGCTCAGACCTTTCCACCACCACAGTGTTGCTCACCCAGCTCTTCCCTGCTCGCCTTGCTGCCCTGGGGATATGTATGAAATACTCCTTGGAAACAGTTACTAGAAGACAGACAGTGCTCTCCAATCTCACCTTCAACTTGTCAGCTTTTCCCTCTGGACAGAGAACAGTGGGAACAGCACAGTATCTCCTGGCTGCAGGGATGTTCCACTGTAACACCTGCAACCCCAGCAAAAGGCTGGGAAGGGCCTGGCACACTGCATCCTGTATGGGTGCCCTCCCAGGAGCAGGAAGGTGGGTTGGTCAATGATAGTACTGGTAGACTCGAGTTCGCTGGCCTTTGGTCCCTTACCCTGCACCTGACTCTGAGTTGGGGTTCAGGATTAGGGTTAGACCACCCATGATCCCCCTCTCTGTCAAATGGTTTTCTCCATTTATCTGAGCTTGAACTGCTGTATCAAGAAAACAGAGTTAAAGCAGCAGACCTATACTGTTGTGCACAGGTGTATGGGAACTGCTGAGTCACAGCCTCAACCACTGATGGAGCACCTGGAGAAAAGACCCGGTCAGCCCTGGGAGCACAGCTGGAGGCAATAGCAGCTCCAGCCCTCTTAGACCTCATTTAAGGGCTGACTGCCTCTGAGGAAGGATCTCTTGCTGCAGATCCCTCTTTTATGGAGTTTTTCCTGTGAGCTTAGATCCACACAGACAGGAGAGCGTTCCTCTTCTTTTCAGTAACATCTCACTGCACCGGTCCCTCTGCCATTACAACAGGGATGTGTGAAGAAACAGCGCTGGTTATCAGAAAGGCACAAATGCTCTGAAGTGTGTGTGTGGAACACCAGTAAATATTTTAATAAGGAATTAATGGTTGACTTAAAAGGCGTCATGCTAATCTACGAAGAGCAAGACCGATGTGTCTGCTCACAGCATAGGCTTCTACCCTCCTAATGGCCCTGTAATCTTCAGCTAAAGCCTGTTTCCAGAGGATTATCAATTGTCTCTCATAGGCATTATTTGTAGAAAATTCTCAGGAACGCTGTGCGTATTTTAGCAGAGCCTGAATTGTACAGAGAATGTGCCTTGTGCTCACATCTATAGGAGTAACTGGCTTAGAAGTGCGCAGCACTTGAGAAATGGTGTGTGGATCGTTATATCAGTGTCCTCCATGAGCCTTTAATGCTTGTAAACAATTTATTGAGTAATGAATCTGTGTTTAATATAAATGCTCTTCCTGAAGTTTACTCTAGGAGTAACAGAATGGGAATTCTCATAATAAAAACAGTAGATAAATCATGTATCCTTAAACTTGATGTTCTGTTGTATTTTGTAACTTAAACTCTACAAATCATGTATTACACAGAACGGATTTTAAAAAGAAAACACAGATGAAAGCAGGGAGTACACAAAGTCAAACATTTAGAGCCTGTGAAGGTCTAACAGCTCTGCTTGTTTCCTGAAGGCAGTAAATAGAGCCGTGAAAGCACGGGCTGGAACGGCTGCCAGCTCGTCCAGGTGCTCACAGCAGGGCTGTTAGCAGCTCTCAAACAGGTGCAATGGGGTGCTGCCCTTCAGACTGCACTGATCCCTGTCCCAGGGCTCTGCAGCTCTCCTGGTGAAGAAGACTCAGAGCCACAGAATCATTCAGGTTGGAAAAGACCTTCAGGATCATCAAGTCCAGTCATTAACCCACTGAGTTCCATTACTAAACCGCATCTCCTGCTGCCGTGCCCAAGTCTCTTAAATGCCTCCAGAGATAGGAACTCCAACACTTCTGAGCCCATCTCAATGCCCGAATGCCCTCTCTGAACAAATTATTCCCAGTACCCGTTCTAAAAAATCCCCAGGTGTAGCGTGAGGATTCCTCATATCCTCTCGCTCATCACCTGAGAAGAGCGACCGCCACCGTCCTCACTGCAACTTCCTTTCAGGTATATCCTCAGTTAGAAGGGATTGGAAGGACCACGGAGTTCAACCCCTTTCCTCCAGGTTCCTTCAGACACCGCTCCTTCACAGACGGCGCACAGCGCCCGCTCCCATCAGCCAACTCCCGGGGCTCCCCCTGCACAATCCCACCGCCCCCCGCTCCGCACCGCTCCGTTCTGCGCAGCGCCTCCCGCCCCACCGCGCTGCCCCTGGCGGCTGTCCCCCTCCGAACGGTGCAGACACACACAGACACACACAGACTCTTCGCCTGCAGTCAGTCCCAAGCAATCTGACGTAGGGATTTCACTGCCAAGTTATGGAATCTTTCCATAAAGGCCGCCTAGTCCAACTGCCCTGCAATGAGCAGAGGTACCTACAGCTCGGCCCGGTGCTCAGCGCCGCTCGGGCTGACGCTGCGCGCTGCTAAAGCACAGACCCAGGACACAGAAGCACCCTCGAGTGCACTGCACAGCACAGCACAACGGGATCACGGGCGACACGGAACGGGCGTGTGAAAGCATTCTGGGGCACGCAGGTGGCCGAGTCAGAAGCGACACGCACAGAGGCGGACGATCCACACTACAAACACAAAGTAACGCCATCGGCAGTGCCGCGTGGGGCGGAGCAGAGGAGCGGAGCGCCGGCGCTGAGCGGAGCCCGGCACACAGCGGCGGCACCTTCTGTGCCTTTGAGAGCAGCTCCGGAACTGCTGCGTTCCACGAGCGCCATCTGCCGGCACTGCCGCGCGCTGCCCGGGCGGCTCCGGCTCCGCTCCAGGGCCGGGTCGGAGCGGGGCAGTGCGGCGCTGCCGCTCCTGGCGGAAGAGCGAAGCGTTCACGGGGCGCTTCGGTACGGGCGCGCCGCCTCCCACCGCTCCCTCTGGGCAGCGTTTCCTTCAGCACGGGGCAGCGATGAGTCGCTGCTGCTCGGCCGCGCTGAGGGGGAGGAACGGCACTGCCGCGCCCTCCGCTCCCGCACGGAGCTGCCCACGGCCGTAGCTCCGCGGGGCCGCAGCGTTCGTTCTGCAGCTGCAGCCGCGGGCTTCACGCATCCCGCCCCCAGAAACAACGCTTAAACAGCGTATTTCAGCTCCGCACAGGGAGGAGGAGAGGTTCAGTAAGTGACACCCAAGCATGGCTCCATCGGTATCGGTATCAGTTCTCAGTACCTGTAAAGAAGACACAGCTTAAGGTACGAGATCACCACTGTGCCCTTTATTCTCCACACGTTCATTGTTTAACTGCATCACCAACTGTTAAAATGATGCAAACTTAAAAGGCGTTTGCATGCCCATGCAATAATTCCTCTGAATTTCATGAAGGCAATGACGTAATAAGTGTTAAGCAGGCAACAACTGCTGTCAACGCCCTCTGACAGACATCTGTATTGGTTGGATGATCATAGCTGCAACGCCATTAAGAGGCATTTTGTCTTCCAGCTGTACGTATGTCACTTAAAAGGTAACTCAGAGCACTGGGAAGTCTCATCCAGGTTAATTTAAAACAAACCCACAGCCCCACATACCCTTTTCTATCCACAGAAGAAATCAATTCAGAATTCCAGAAATACTTTTGCTGAATTTTCTCATCTCTTCTGCTATCCTAGAACCTAAAACCCGTTTTGGTGGTCTCTGTTTCACAGACTTCTGAGATCTGAGCACTGTGGAATACTACTGCCCTGAATGGAACAATTTACATTCAGAAAATCTCCGAGGGACTGCAGAAGGAATACATCAGTGGAGTTCCTGTTGCAGTTGGGCTCTCAGATGTGCAACATTCAGGCAAAAAATACCAGGAGGAAGTGCAACTGCCATACATGCAGACAGCCGGAATAACAAGAATACACCCTTTAACAGAAGAGAATTTGCTGTAGTAGAACAGTGAAAGAATGGCTATATTCATGTCAGTAGATTCAAACAAATCATACTGTATCAGGCTTGACAAATTGGTTAACTTATTTCTGTTTGTGTACGGAACATCTTAAAGATGTATCCAAATCCAGAATTACCTTTTCAACACTAGCTGGTAAACAGCAAAACTGTTACATTTATCGCACTGAAAACAGATGCAGCACAAGTCAGCAGGACACCATACACAATCAGGAGACAGTACATTTATTTTCAGCTTTTCCCTGAATGTATCCCCACAGATGGCACAGAGAATGCCACACTCGTAACATCAGCCACTGTCCCATTCTCCTCTTCCCCAGTGTAACTCAAAGCAAGGCCTGGCTTCGTTCCTCCTGAGTTCAAATAGAAACACACTGCCTGAGCAGCATATTTACAGACTGTAGTCCACCACCCCCTTCCATATGTAAATGAAGGAACGTCTGCTAAGATGAATGCAACCAATTCACTCCTGGAAGGAGCCTCCTCCTTTACCCAGCTGCCTCTGCGAGCATCTGTATTTGAAACTCCTCTCCAGAATAACTTCATCTCACTTGGTAGCCAATCTGTTCTGAGGAAGAGATTGCACATGGAGGACGTGCTGCACTGTACCCACAAAATCCACTGCCGGTGAGCATAGCAGATTAATGGCCTATCTCAAATTATGGGTACATTATGGGCATTTTCAGGTATCAGATAGATGATGCCTGAAATTTTTTTGCTAGTACTCTAAAAACCCAACACCTGCTCTATTTCCTTATGTGTTATTTCTGGCAAAATGCATAATTTATGTCTTCGAAGCCATCTGAACAGCAGCATATTGACAGCCAGCCAAACAAATGTGCTGGAAAGCAGATGCATACAGACACATCCTTAATATATCTAAAGTTAGGAAGAAAGAGGTCAAGTAAAGCCAAGTGTTGCACAGGATACATTTTGGATTTGGTGCAAAAAAAGCTATGAGGAAGTTTAACCGTCACTTTCTTCATTAACAATTTCTCCTCCTGAGGAGGAATGTGAAGGTCCACAGAAGCCAAGGTAAGAGCTTGCTCCTTCAGCTTTCCTGACTCCGAAGAAAAAGTAGAAGAACATACCAAGAAGCCTTGCTGAGAAGAAGATATTCAGCTAGGATTTCAGTGACATTTTGCAGTCCCTAGAGTGCCTCAGGTTCAGGTTTCCGGGCATTACTCACATTGAACCCCAATCAGACAGATCATAGAATCATTTGAGTTGGAAGGGACCTTTAAAGGCCGTATGGTCCAACTCCTCTACAACAAACAGGGACACCTACAGCTCAGCCAGACAGATCAATGGGCACTGGCGGAGTGAGCACATGGGGAGCAAACACACCCTAAGCAGCGGCTGTCTGCAAAACACCATCCCAGCAGATTCAGAGCAAAACCATGCGAGCCCTCCAGCTCCAGCCTGCATCCGCCCTCCTGTCCTGAGAGAGCCCAGCAGGACAGAGACCCTCGCAGGCACCAGCTGCCGGACGTGTGATCAAGAAGTACTTGGTTCCAAGCAAAGTACTCTAAACCCCTTAAGATATCTCTAGACAAAAATGCACCAACACTTCGTCATACGTCATTTTCAGTAGAAGGTATGTTTTCCACATTTGACTTACTTACACATTCACCAGAAAGCTCAGGATATTATTGTTTTCTCAAGGAGAGAATGATACCTAATACATTATAAACAAAACTAATAAGCTGATTGCTTGGAAATTGAATTTTAGAATCATCTTCCAATATTGGTGTTGGTTTTTTTTGCTGGGCTATGCAAATGCAGATCCTATTTTAAGGGTTTCCATTCCCACTTTCCTTGTCCCCATGAACGAAGTACAAATTTTTGTTATTAATTTAATGAAACTGCAGAGCGTGCTGCCCACAAAATGCTGCATCACACAGCATTTCAGGAGGTCACTATTGATTGTGTGAGAGCTACTTGCAGTTACCTCTGGAAATAACTGCAGAAGCACTGCTTATAAGCACACATTTGTGGGAATATGGGATTTATACACTGGACTAAAAGAATAAGGTTAGAGCAATTCCAGAAAGCCAATAGAAAAGCTAATAAGCATTATATAAGGACAAGATTAATTCAGTGGAGGACCATTTGTAACATGCAAGTCTGAAACTGCATTTTAGGTAAGCAAAAAAAACATGAAGAAAAACAAACTCAGCTTCCTCACTAAGATCCTTACACACAGCCCACAGCAATTATTCCACCTGAGAAAACTCAGCAGGACCTCCAAGTGCAGAATGAGCCGGGGCAGCTCTGCTCTGTGTGACAACTGCTGCTGCTTTGCTGCAGCTCTGTTAGCTCACAAGAAACCTAGCCTTGCCAAACAGGTGGGACTGAGTAAGAGAACCCTCTGCTTAAAGAAATAAAGAAAGAAAATTGGTCAGCTGTAGAATATTTATTTTCTTGCAATTAAAGGAGCTTACTCTCCTATGACATAATCACTTCCGTCTTAATCTCATCGGTGTATGATATTCTTGTGCTCTCTTGTTTACATTGATCCATTAAGAAATTAAAAAAAACCATCTTCTTATTGAAAACCACAAATGAGGTCCTCCATTATTTTCATGCTGCTTCCCATGGAGCACTCACCCGCAACATCCACCTTGACTCCCCCAGCCCCTCAGCCTGCCAGCTAAGGACAGCTCCAGCACTGGGGGAACTTAAGTAGCAGTTCTGGTTCCTGAGTGAACACAGCTGTATCTTAATCAGAGCTTCCAGGTGTTCCACTATAGCCTCTCGCCCATGAAAGCTTCTCACTGTAACAAACACAGCCCTGCCCCGCGCTGAGGGGGAAGGACCAAGCCAAATTCTTCAGTCTTCTACAGCATCAGTCTTAAAACAATCCCCAACAATACCTTCTGCCACCACACAGCCAGGATAGGCAGCAGTGCAGCACCAGGCTGAGCACGTTCACCTTCCTGCTTTGAAATGACTGCGGTTCAAGTTTACCCAGGAAAGTGCAGGACTCCAGAGCTGCTGGCAGCAGCAGAACCGTGTTCTAAATGCCTAGTCTGGTGCTGTCTGTTCTCCTGGCACATAACAGCGTGCTTCATTAAGCCAAGAAACAGTCATTGTTTGAATCAAGAGAAGGACGAGACTGCTTCATCAGAGGAGCAGGGAGAGCTGCGTGTCAGGAGAAGCTCTGGGACAATTATGTATTTCCAGGGCGGATGAATGCACGTGTGCACAGCGAGGTGATTCACCACGGCCACTTACTGCAGGCCTGGCCAAAGGACGGAGCTTCTCTTGGGACCAGGGACCGGTTCCATGCGGAATTTGTCTCAGTGGGTGCTGATGCAGCCCACCCAGGCCCCGGAAAGCACCGGATCCACCCCAAGGCAGAGTCAGCAGCCCCAGAGCCAGCACTGGGCCAATGGTAGGAAAGGGAAACACCCAGAGGAAGACACAAGGTCACCCGTCAGAGTGACAGCAATGACAGAGCACAGCCAACAGCACCACATCAGGGAAAAATGCCATGCAAGATTATACAGAACATTATACAAACGTGATTAATTGAAGAACTGAGCTTCAGAACAGTAATAGTTCCTTTGCAAAGCATTACATTGATCATTTGATTTTAAAATCCTGATTGAATTAAATGCTTGGTGTGCCTTTATTCAGCTTTGCTTTTCTTCACATTACTCTTTCATCAGTTAATGTTTCTGTGCCTGGGTGAAAAGAAAAAAAAAGAAGAAAAGAAAAATGATGGCTCTGTCATTTGAAGCCTTCAGCTCTCCAGTTACTCATCAACAAGTGAGGATAGGAAGGAGCTTCCTATCTCCTTGTGTCCGATCTTAATTTCTGCCTTTTTTGTAGCAACTACGTACTATTTAAGATAGAAAATTAATGCATTAATGCCATAAACAATGATATGTTAATTATAATTACTAAGCATTTTGAAAAGCCCAATTCATTGGTACTAAGTGAGCATAAATTATATAATAAGCCCTTTGACAACAAGTCATTGCTTTTCCTTAGCTTTCCTTCCACATGTTTAGTTTTCTCATTTATGGCTTTACTTAAGAAGTCTATCAGTGTATTCATCCCTGTTCTGTAAACTACATTCTCCAGAAAGCCCCACACCAACATACTTTGGAAGCACCTAACTCACAGGTATTGGGGATCTGGAAATAAGCCATCCTCCTCCACACATACGCACAGCAGTGTTACCAGAGGAGTTTTAGTTTACACATCTTAACATATTTAGAAGTTTTGCGTGGTTTTTTGATTCAGGGAATTTAGGGGCAGATTAAGATGTTCATATAAAGTTATATACAGATCTTTGGGAGCTGTCTGTGAGCTATAAGTAGACTCCAAGTAGAGCCAGCCCTTCTGAGCATCACACCTAAATTCTTATTTGCACACCCCATCTGCTTCAGCCAGGTTTCTCCTGTAATTAACTGAACAGCACTCAGAGCAGTGCTGACAACCGGAAGTCTTCTGAGGCTCCCGTCCCATTGATCTGGACGCTAAACAGGGGAAAGCTCCTGCAGACATCAGTGGATTCACAGCAATATATCCAAATTTTCCTGTGCTCAGACTCATTTCTTTGTTTGGGAAGTTGAAAAGGAATTGAAGAGCGTGAGTTCAATATTTCATGTTGTGCTGGAATGTATAATTCATGATGAAATCCTTCAGAAAGGAATAGATAAGATGGAGCTGCAAAAGCTTTAAATGAAGTCTTTTCTTTCTCCAGTAAACAGACTGCTGGAAAAGTGCTTTCCTTCTTTTCTGTTGGTGTTATAAAGAGAATTTAAAAACATGTGATAGAAGTGAGAAATGCGCTAAATGGATTTGAGAAATTACTCATTCATACATTTTGTTGATTGATGCAATTAATATTTATACGTGCTTTTCCAGAGGTACTCTGTTGTACTGAGTTCCTCCACGTTTCGCATCCTCCCATACAAATTGGCCCCAGCATTTAAACAGCTCCATACATTGTTAGTTTATTGTGTTGAGCTTCGGGAGTCACAGGGGTTATTTAGCAGTGCAGAGCTTTTGGAACTGGTTCACTCCATTAAAGCCAATGTGATGGCTCCCGTAATCTGAACTCTGCAGGATTCGTCTCAATCAGTGTTCAGACAGGGTGCATGGTTTCTGTTCACACCTCTATCCCATGGTGGCAGGTTCCGGTTTGGGGATCTGCGCTGGAAGCCACACTTCCAAAACAAGAGCTTATTCTGTATTTTGTTCTGGATAGATTTTTGGAACCAGTCCCAAACTGTCACCCTGAAAAGAGAGATTGGAATGCAGAATTGTATGGGAACTGCTGAGTCACAGCCTCAACCACTGATGGAGCACCTGGAGCAAAGACCCGGTCAGCCCTGGGAGCACAGCTGGAGGCAATAGCAGCTCCAGCCCTCTTAGACCTCATTTAAGGGCTGACTGCCACTAAGGAGGGTTCTCTGGTAGGAGATCTCTCCTTTCTGGAGTTCTTTTCTGTGATCCTAGATCCTCGGAGGTGGGTGAGCATTCCTTTCCTTCTTTTTGCTTTTCTTCTTTTTGTAACGTCTCGTTTGTACTGGTCCCTTTGCCGTTACACTTGTATACAGAGGACTGTACCCTTAGAAGAGTATTCTGGCCTAGAGGGGTCGCTGTGAGTTTTGTGTTGACTTCGATAGGGTTGTATTTGACCCCTGGAAGCTTCTCTGTGGAAGCACATGGAGCATATGCAAATCTTTGTCCTAGGATGTATGAGCCGTCCTGCATTTAGTTTCAGCCATTACTGCTGGAAGTTAAATTCACCAAGCTTTGGTCACTATGTCGCTACGTGGCTCACACTGCTGGAATGATTTCATGTTAATGCAACTTTCAGAATGTGCCCCAGACAGTCAGCCTTGGTCATCTGCCATGTGAGTATAACCACAGCACCAAAGCCAGAGGGACTGCACCGTGTTGGAACTGGTTATGGGGGAGCCAGGAGATCTTTCTGATCATTCTTCTGTGTAGCACAGTGTTCTTTTCCTCACTTTTGACTATAAAATGGCATCACAGTGCTCCACATTTATGGCATCTTACATGATAACAGATGAAGTGAATTTTATAGCTGAACAGTTCTGGTGTGTATGTTTCTCTTCTGTCTATCGGAGTACTCACACCGATTTTTTTTTCAATTCTGTACAATAAAAACTTTTGCAATTCCTCTGAAATTTTGTCAGCACAGCTTCAGCCTGTACTGAAACGAGATCGGGCAATCTCAGTTGCCATGAATGATCTTCTTTCTCCTACCTGGGTTGGTTCGGATCAGCTGAGGGTTGAGATGGAAACCAGCCTCAGTGTGCTGAGAAATACTAAGTTGTTCTGGTACAAGAAGTCCAAGAAGAAAAAAAATGCAGTTCATACCATCCTGTGCCATGTGCAGAAATGAAATGGTTGAAATATTAGCTACCACAAAAGAGAACAGTGTTTTTAAATACAAGCATGTTGCGTAAGGAGGGAGTTTCCACGTGTATGTTATCTCTTGTTGCAAGTGAAGCTAAGGCCATAAGCTTGCAATTTGAATAACAGGAACAGGACTCCAAGACTGTGCATCGCAAGGGATATTGCTGATAGAATTTGCTCTCATTTATTCTTTCACTGAAAAGAATTGGCATTGGACACTCACTATGAAAGAAAATGGAAGACTTCTGATCATAAATTATATGTATGAAATTTCCTAGAAATAGTCCTTGAGAACATATAAATCATTTCTATGCATGACTCAGAGGGCTTCTGATTATATTTAATTATTCAGCTTTTGCATTAGAAGGCTGGATACAGAACTGTGATATTTTAAATGAACAGAAAGAAATATTAAAACTCTAGGCAGGACTTGTGCTCCCATTTTTTCACTAAATGCTGCATAAGGATTAATGTTCTCATACATCAGAATGAAAATTGTGCCAATCATAATATCCTTCTCTAGCTTAAAGCTTGGGCGCTGTAAAGCCCAACAGATTAACCAGAGGCATTTATAAAAAGCTCTTGTAATTACCTACTGTAAATTTAGGTTTGGTATTCCAATAGTTGGCATCTAATGTTATTTATTATAAATAGGTAAAAAGAACCCACTGTGAAAAATATTCCTCCTTTGTGCTTATGAACACAAAAATCAGTTCATTAAATAACTCCTCTTCATAATATTGTAAAATACTCTCACCTAAGATTATCGTATTGTCTCTTACTACCAAACAGAAAGGCACAGAAAATGTGAGATAAGACATTTTTCATCGTAACAGAGCATTATTCCTCCCAATATGTGATCATAGGCTGCAAGAAAAAAGTATTATAGCCCATTATGAGTTAAGCTGAAATTTCAGTGTTGTGCAGAATGACCCTCCTATTCCCTAAAGGACTGGTAGATGTCTAAGCTCTTTCTAAGCAGTTCCTCACTGCAGTTGAATCTATACATATCTGGCTTCATTGAATTTCTTACTGATGGAGTTCAGTGAATAATCCCTAGTTAGCTTTGGCTCCTATCCTGCTTTGCAATCCTAGTGACAGCTGTGGAAGGTTTTCCATGTAAAGACAACAACATAAACTCCATGATGAGAACTATTGGAAGCATGCTTGCAGTTGTTTTTGTATTAGTGGATGTCTGGGGATCCTGGCTGAAAAGATTTACCACTGGCAGATGACATTGTTACACCTGACTCAGCAGAATTCCTGCTTTATACTCCATTCAGACAAACAGCGATTTCCCCCTCTCCGCAGGTCGAGAAGCTAAGGCAGGGGGAGCTTGAAGCTGTGGTTGTCCTTCTGTACGTGCAGAATTAAAAGCACGTATTGAAATAAAGCTTTGTCTGATGTCATCAGCTCCCTGTTGGATCAGAGCAGGGGGGGTTCAGCTGCAGGGCAGGTCCAGCATATCGCCCTGGGGTGTCCATCCTCTGGCTAGAAGGGAGCCAATGGTTTTGTCTGCTTTGGTAAGCAGTTCAGCAAAGTCATAGCAGAGGAGTAGTTTGGAGCGGTTGTTGATGAAACCCATATGTCTATACTACAGGCACTTCAGAAGCTTTACTTTGGGCTATATTTAGTGTAGTGTCTCTGACTGAGATCATGGTTCAAGGCTTTCTGGGTTGAATTCTGGTGTAAATACCCCCAGGCTTATGGCAAACAACTCTGGCTTTGTGTCAAAAATGGGCATGCTCAGGAGATTTGCTTTAAAGCCCTGCAATTGCTAAGCCAAGCCTATTTAGGTTGGATGTTAGGAGAAATTTCTTCTCAGAAAGAGCAGTGAGGCAGTGGCACAGCTGCCTGGGGAGGGCTGGGATCCCTGTCCCTGGAGGCGTTCAGGAGCTGTGGAGGTGCGGCACTGAGGGTTGGGGATGGGGATCAGAGAGGTTTCTTCCATCCTCACCAGTCCTGTGGTTCTGAGATACAAAATCGTCTGTACGTGCAGCCTGCATCACAGGTTAGGAACCAGCCCTCTACCTGCTGTATGTCTAAAGGGAGCTGAGGTAAGCTGCAGACTTGGTGATGGGTTTATGGTCGCTGTTGATCTGTCACAATACTGGAACTTAATAGTCACAGATCTTCTAAATTGTAGTGGGTCCTGAGAGCACTGCAGTCCTCTTCAGTGTGTGTTGGTTGTATGAAGTGAGAGGAATCTTAAAGAATGTGAGATCACTGTGAGTCACATCAGCCTCAAAGAAAGTTAATATAGGGCTGGTGGTGTGTTGCGTGATCTCGAGCTTTGGGCATTTGAGTGGTAAGTGTAAGTAAAGTAAGTGGGAAACACTGATAGCATTCATTTCTCAGGCAAGATACTCTTCAGTTGTTCAGCCATGGCCTTGCTTTGAACATGAGAGCCCTGGGTGTCAGAGGAGGAGAGCTGGATGTCCTCCACAGGGCTGTTATCCTTCCTATGAAGGAGAGCGCCACACTCTGATAGGGCAGAAAAGCCCCAGATGTTCTTTTTTAGAGCCCTTTTCCTAAATCTTTCTCATCTGTGCATGGACAGGTAAGTCCACGGCCCAGCTTTTGCTGGCTGTTACTGTACCCGGTGATGGAGCCTTAGTCTGCCTTACCCATGCATTTCCACACCCCAGGAGGGATCCAGAGAGAGGAATACCCTCTTTGCCAGTAGAAGCCCATAATGCAGCCTGGGGCAAGCACTGGCCTTGCTTGTTGAGCTGATCTAAAACCTGTTGGTGCTCCGGCCATTGTCCTGGTTCTGCAGTGAATCCACGCGCATGAACCTCTCTGCAGAAGGTAGAATTTTCTTTTTTTTTAATCATTGTCTAATTGGTTGAACTATGAAATTTCACTGGAATAGAAAACTTGCTACAGTGGGTTGAAATGCACAGATACAGTTTGGGCAGAGAATGGCTTGAGAGCAGCCCTGAGAAGAAGGGTTTAGAGGTGTTGGTTGATGAGAGATTCAACAAGAGCTGGCAGCATGCACTTGCAGCCCAGAAGGCCAACCGTATCCTGGGCTGCATCCAGACAAGTGTGACCAGCAGGGCGAGGGAGGTGATTCTGCCCCTCTACTCTGCTCTCATGAGACCCCACCTGGAATACTGTCTCCAGTTCTGGGGCCCCCAACACAAGAAGGACATGGAGCTGTTGGAGCGGGTCCAGAGGAGGGCCACGAAGATGATCAGAGGGCTGGAGCACCTCCCCTGTGGGGACAGGCTGAGAGAGCTGGGGCTATTCAGCCTGGACAAGAGAAGGCTCTGAGGAGACCTCATTGCAGCCTTCCGGTGCCTGAAGGGGCCAACAGGAAAGCTGGGGAGGGACTTTTTATAAGGGCAGGTAGCGATAGGATGAGAGGAAATGGCTTTAAACTGGAAGAGGGGAGATATAGACCAGATATTAGGAAGAAATTCTTTACTGTGAGGGTGGTGAGACACTGGAACAGGTTGCCCAGTGAGGCTGTGGATGTCCCCTCCCTAGAAGCATTCAAGGCCAGGCTGGATGGGCTTTGAGCAACCTGGTCTAGTGGGAGGTGTCCCTACTTATGCAGAGGGATTGGAACTAGATGATCTTAAAGGTTCTTTCCAACCCAAACCACTCTATGAATCTATGATTCTATGATATGTCAGGGTACTATATGGTGAGCTCTCTCTCTCTCTCTATATATATATATGCATGTGTGTGCATGCGTGCTTGTCCGTGTGTGCGTACATGGTAATTGCTCTCATGTAATCTGGTATTTCAAGTTTCCGTCAGGGCAGCATTTCTTCTTCTCCCCCTGGCAAACAGGTTTCTGTAGGGGAGAGGAACAGACGTTGTAGCAGGGTGGGCTGCTGCTGCCACGTCAGCTTGACTGGCCTGGGGATCAACTGCATGAAGTTTTCAACCAGAGCAAGCATTCGAGCCAAACAATAACATAAAAATGTCAAAATAGATGAAATAGGACACACAAGGAAGAAAGTGGTGCCCCTCTTTGCTAAGAGGACTGCACGCCTCCCCTGTAAAATTATCACCTCATTCTACGCATTCAAAGCCAATTTCTCCCTTATCCTGGAAGTGGCCCAGAACATCAGTAGGAAAAACCTTTGTAAGCTTTTTAAACTTCATAAAACCTTTTTGTTTTTAATCTCCAACTTTTTTAAAGGGGGAGATAGGGTGCTGCAAAATGCTGGGAAGGAAATGCAGGACCTAAGAAAGTGGGAGAGGGAGAGAAGAAGAGAATAAATAAATAAAAATAAATAAAAGAGAGAAAAAAAAGCCCGTAGTGCAAGCAGTTGAAAAACAGTAAAAAGGAGGAGGGGGAAAGAAAGCTTCATGAGAGAAGAGGTGGAAAAAATGTAATCAAGAACTGGAGAAAAACACTGAACTGAAGTATATACATCATAGGCCTTGGCAATGGCCTGTGACAGATATGGTTTTGTTAGAGATACAGCTCTGCACAATAACCTCCCTGAGAAAAAATGTAACCTGCATTGTTTAATATTAATATATCTGTGAAGGGAAAAAAACAGCTGGCTGCATAAATGACCCCACTTTCACACATGGCTCTGTATTATCAAATGTGCCACTAGCATGGAAACAGGCCAGAACTTGGTCTCTGAATGAGATGCTTTTGTGAGACCCCTTTCTGGCAGCAGGCTGCAACTGCCCTTGGCTCTGGGAAGTACTTGCTGTCCCTTCTCAGCCTTTGTAAGCAGATACGCAGGCGGAACGCTCACGGTGCCGCATATCCCCTTTCCCAGCAGCTCTCAGACTTCCGCCACTAACGCTTTCAGCTTGTCACCTCTCAGCAGTACTAGTTGCTACTCACACATGCGAGCGAAGCCCAGTACTCTTCCACGCTTGTGGCCCAGCTCACAAAACGAGGCAGCCCCTCTCAAGGGGTTTGTGGGATGGAAGAAGCTGGGCTGGCTCCGGCAGCACTCTCCTCCTGCAGAGGACTTCTGGCAAACTCCGCCAAAAACAGAGAGAAAAATTCGCCAAGTCAAAGGTGCGAGTGGAAAAGTAAAAAAGGAAAACATTTCAGAGCTTATCACAAGCAAGTCTTCAGTCTCACTCCAGAATGCTATCAGGTTGTGTTATACCAGCATAGTAATCCTGGCTTAATTACAGCACCTCTTAAACCAGTTTCGGATCATATTTCTCTCACTGTTATGTTTCGGGAATGCGTGATGACAGGAATGCAGTGCTGCTGCTGCACACATGCTGTAGTTCACCGATTCATTTTTCTGTGTGCTGGCTTATACACTGTGGTATTTATTTTAACTTGCATGACATTTTAGAAAAACCTGCCTCTGTTATGAGGAGAAAGACTGCCCTGTATTTTTTCAGCCCAGACCTTTCTGATTGCATTTGTGCTTCCTCTGTGTTGAAGATAATTGATGCAGAAGGGCTGTGAATCTGGGTACCCAAGTGTTTTGAGGCACTCCTCACCAGTGTCAGACACCAAGACTAACCCAAACGCAACAAGGACTGCAGGATCCAGCCTTCGCCTTGCCGCACGCTTCTCCTCCCCTGGTATCTGACTCAGACGGAGTTACCTGAAGTAGATGGAAGATGGGCTGCAACTGCTTGACATACAGAACTGGAGACAGGGGGAAGCTGTGAATAGTGCAAAGACTTCCAAACAGCCAAGAACTGATTAGACCCCACACATATAATAGAACTCAAAACCTTGGAGAAGTGGAGCTACAGCAGCCCAGTTCATTCATCGGCTGCTCTTATAAAGATTATAGTAGCAAAGGATTTGCCAGAAATGTTGACCTCAACTTTTTTGTTTTCCACTGGTGTCACATGTCATTAGTACCCTGGTATTTAAGTAACCTACTGATATATGGGGGCCAGCTGGACGGTGTTAGAAAAATAGCCTGTCCTTCTGGCTTGGTAGTTTGAAATAGAGAGCAAGAAGTAAGCATCTAGCATAGAACTCACCAGCAGTAAAAGCCATTATTGATCATGTTTTTAAAGACTAATTACATATCTCTTTCCATTCCTCCCTAAGCCTGTGTTTCTGCTGCACACTCTCATAAGAGCTCACACGACTGTACCATCACGAGCAAGCGCTGAGCTTTGATGAAGTTCCTCTGTGCTACAGCAACACAAAGGACCAGCAGATTCTGCATGCCAGGTAGGCCCCCATAAAGGAAAACTCGGCTGAGAAAGAAGAGAATACCCTTGGCTATAACAAGTGGACATCGCTTTGCATGTTGCATGGCTATAATTTAACCATATATTGGTTTTAAATTCAAACTCCTTGTCTGTAAGGATTACTTGTCATATATTAAACAAAAAGCTGCAGCTATCTTTGCAAAAGGGACAATGCACGTATTTGACAGTCTTCAAAACCAAAGCAGCATACCAAGGGAACTAAATCCCAGCAGCTGCTCTAGCTCCACAGAGCATTTGCTGAACAACCCGGCACTAAGCTCCCTCTAAAAATTCTTGCTTATACAGCTGTGCCATATAGCAAGCCTATTTTATAGATGTAGATATATATATATAGAGTGTATAACAAGCAGAGATCTTTAAAGCCTTAGAAAAGTTGGGAAGCCTGAACATAGGGTACCCCACCCTTTGTAAACAACCTCTTGTCATGAATTTACTTCCACACATGCATGAAGTTCTGCCTTTATCAAATAGACTTTCAAAATAAAGGTTTAGCACTGAAAATGTATGGTTCCCACCCAACAGTCTGAAGAGAATGAAGGCAAGACAAACTCCCAACAGTGAAAAAGCACTGATTCATCACCTCACAGCAAAGTAATTTAATTACTTCTTGGATATTTTATTATAGTCTTAGATCCAGAGGCTGTCTCGTTGGCATAAACCAGTATTTGGGCAGCGGAAAAATCTCAAGAGAGAAGTCATAAACACAGTCAGAAATTGGGTGACTCAACACATGCCTGACCAAAAGGCAACACAAAACTCTCAGCCTGAATGCTCTCTAGACCAGACTGCTGCAGTACAGATGCAGCGTGTCCCCATGGAGGCAGCACTCTAGCTGCTGGTTTTCAGTGGGATGCTGGAGCAGCTCTGTTCTCCACTCCAGGGACAGCTGCCCTGCCCTGCTGCTTGTCACCATGGCTTGTTGCCCCTCTGCTTTGCTTCTGAAGCACCAGCCACAGGGAGCTTTGCTACTTTATCTTTACACCCTCCCGTATTACTGGGTGGCTGTTGGTCGCTTTATTGTTAATTTATCTGTTTTTAGATATGAAGAGGGACTTGCTTCCATCAGAGCACTGTTATCTCGCAGATTTTCTGAAGTTCAGCTCAAGATCTTACCTCCTCCGTGTGCTAAGCAGAAGGAAGCAGCACCCAAAGTCTCAGCTTAGAGAAGTGCTTATAACATAGCACTTCAGTGTCACACTGGATATAAGAGCAGTCTCTGCTGTGAATTTTTCAACCTACGACCTTCCTACCAAAGTCAAGGCTGAGAACAAGTGAAACGAGTAGATGTTACAAAGAAAACATATCTTATTACAAAGGAATACCATTGTAATAGCCAAATTGAAGTCGTGAAATTAAGAAAAATAAACTAAAATCTCATCAGAAAACAAAACAAAAAGCAACCCCAAAGCTCCACTCTAGCTCTGAAAAGCATACTCCTCACTCCCACCACAAAAGAGTACTTACCATCCTTTAAAGCATGTGAATGGCACTAGCATAGGATAAGGTTCCTTTCAAAATGCTTTTCATATTATAATGAATTCTTGTGAGGCACAGAAAACCACTTATACTTAATATTTCTGGATATCTAAAAAGATCTTTTTCAAAAGAAACAAACACCTTAAGTAAGATAATTTACATGAAAGGGATAAATTTCTTAGCATTAGAGTACTACTGAGTAGAACTATGTGCAAAATGAAGAGTTGGAAAGTCTTCAGTCTTCACTAAAACTGATCACTATTGAGTTGAATTCAATACCTTCCAAACCAATTGTGACAAATCCTGTTAGTTATGGTGCTCATCTCAACAGCTCCAGTAGGTAGTTGCCATGTTTCCATACATAAAAACTGCCAGCACTCTTTACCCCAGCTGTCCCAGAAATCACCAGATACTCAGCCAAGCAGTACCTAGTTTCTAAAAGAAAGCAGGAGAACCTCCATAAGCAAGCACGCAGGGACTTGCCTGTGCTTTGTTTCTTGACCAGGGGGATGTTTGGGAACCCTTCCATCGCCTAAGCAGTGTAAGGAAGGCCAGGCAATCTTCTGGCAGGTTTCAGATTTGTCAGTGTGATGCTAATGCCAAATCCTCTTTTTTTCTTACACCCTCCCCAAAGATGGATCTTGTTATTATCCCAGCTGACAGATCTGAGACAAAATAAATACAGACATCAAGGACTGAAACAATGATAGACTATCCGAGAAGGCATTTAGGGGCCCTCAAGTAGTCCAAAGAGTAAAAAGTTATAAAAGCAAGTACTTCTTATCGCCCACACCCCTGTGTCATTGCTGTAGTACTTAAAAAGAACACAAACCCTATGGATTTCTACCCACCACATAGTAATTACTGAAATAACAAAGAAGAGGAAAAAAGTTTTTCCAAAGCCTGATGCTATTACTGAACTGCCAATGAAAAAACTCCCACTAACACCCCTTAAGTCTATCCTCCTGCACTCCTAATCTGAACACAAAAGGTTGGGTTTAACCCCCCCACCCCGAGATTAAAACCGCCTGCAGTTTTCTGCTGCAGGCCAGCAATGACAATACTTTAAATCCTTGGCTACTTGCTTCATGAAGATGCAGCCTACAGACAGTCCCCCAAAGTTCTTTGAAATGATAAATACAAAGCAGGAGGAGGTCATAAAGGAAATATTCCTTATAAAAGGAACAGATATCATATGCAGGCTTTTCAAATGCATTTCTCAATTGCTTTGCTTTCAGCCACCATATTCTCAATTCTGCATTGTCTGAAGCTTTGGAAATAAAATTCAGGAATGAAATGAAACACACAAATTAGTGCTGAACACAGCTGCCAATATGTGCACGCATTACCTTTTAGCACTCATAAATCTCTCAAATGTAAACTGTATCCTACTCCTTATCTGGAAAGACTGATTATTTACCTAATAAATGGTCCTAGGGCAATTATCAAAAACCTGGCCACTTAGAAGCAACATATAGGTTTTATCACATCATCTTCTGTAGCATCTACCAGTTATTTCAATACAAGTCGGCACGGTTCCCTGCTGCACCAGGGAATCCAGCTATCTCTCTGCCAAGAGCCCTCCAACGTGTACAAAAGGAATGAGGATTGAGAGAGCTGTTTAATCCTCTCCTATTCCATAAACTAACAAGCCTTTTCTCTGCTGCAATTTCTCTCAACAAATGCAAGTAATTATGTAGGAGGATGAGATTTCCAAGGTAAGAGAAAAAAAACTGAAGTTTAGCAACCTAACTTTGCCAAGAAGTACTGCCAGCTTAAACTACAAGAGAATTACTTGCAGGGATGGGCAGAAGGCAAACCAAAATGGTGTCCTAGCACCGAGTTGAAAGTGATGGACGAAGCTTGAACTGCTGGTAGGTGGCCAAGTCCTTCTGTCTACCTGTGTGCCCTGGAGGTAAAAAGGACGGCAAGAGTTTTATTTCTGGCCCCTACCCCACCCAGGTCACACAATGTTTCCCCTTCTCCATTTGGACATGTTAAAATAATTGAAAAATGAGTTATACATTCACTTGGAGAACGTGTTTGCTTTGCTTATCTTGTAAGGTCTCACAAACCCTGTTCATATTAGCTTCTAGCTAGCTGCTCCACCAGACAAACCAAGAAACATCACTGTCCGGATTCACAGACTGTGTAAATGAGGAGGAAGGTAACCGGCTGCCACAGTGACAGGAGCAGTCTGAGGAGCATTCGACTTCACTCTCAGGAAAGGTGCCAAGACTTAACAAAACCTATAATAAGATGAAGTGGTTAATGGAAGCAAGCGCTCCGGCCAGCAGCCAATGCATGGTTAAACCACTGGTGAACCTGAAAAGCCAGGCTGCTGAAGTTTGAAGTTATTCAAGCTGTTTAATGTTGATTTGTTTGCAAGCTAATGCAACCCAGCCTACAGAAACAGGCATCACTGGGACTGCCTGCATGTTTGATGAGCTGCCTTCCTCTGCTTCTAGACATGAGTGTTTTTCAGGCACTTCCCTGTGTTCAGGAGGGAAAGCCTGCTCACAAAAATGTTCCAGATGCAGAAAAGAGTGAAAGGTGATAGCGAGCTCAGGAACGTGGATTTGGCGAGGTGAGATGAAGGAGGCAACATTCTTAGCTGTGCACCTTGCTGCACCTGGGCTATGGCAAGGAGTGCAGCTAATAATGCGCCTCTAGAGGAACCCTGCTGGGTCACTACTTCATTGTTAGAGGATATCTGGTTTGTTGAATTCCCTAGGAGTCGGGAGAAACAATTCATAAGCGCAGTTCATTCAGGCTTGCTGTGACTCACACTGCTCGCAATATGAACGAAAACCTGGTTGGTGCAACAGCAAAATAAACATTCACTATGAAACAAAACTGCTAGCACTCTCTGTCCTCAATTAAAGCAATCAACTACTCATTTGATTCAAAATAATTTTGATGGTTCCAATATTTATTCTTTTTAAATCGCATATTTCTAATGGGTAGCCCTTTTGATTTCCCAACAATGTTCATAACATGCATGTTAGTAACATTACAATCTTTTTTCTTCAGAATTCTATTTCACCCACAACTCATTTAATTTTTAGCATTACTTCTCGTTTCAGTGCAAGCAGTCAGATAAGTTTTCAAACAGATTTTACTTTTTAAAGGACAAAGAAACTCAAACAGCAACAGTGACCTCTGAGCACACGGGTGCAATAATGCGGAATCTTCTTTTAGCAAGCTGAGATGTTGAGCAGGCCACTTCAAAAGTGATAAGACCTTGATTCAGAAGGTGTCGGAACAGATTCCTATTTATCTGTGCCACTTCAGAAAACTACTTTCTCCCTTGATTGCTAAGTCTTAAAAGTTAGTGTGAAACCTGGTGATTTGAGAACAGACTGAGAGAGGACTTGGCCAGAAACACAAATCTTACCATGCCCGTCCTCCGACAGCTGTACTGCACCACCCCTAGAATGATCAGGTAAGGAACCCAGACCTTCTAGGTCATAACACCAGGCTTAAGAGAGGGAACGTGGGCTCACCAGTGGAGAGACATTCCAGTGGTGAAAAAAAAAATAAAAAATAGAACATTCAGAAATGCAGAGACTTTCTTTGGTGTTTCAAGGGGAAAAAAGGGACACTCAACATCAGGTGCAGCAGAACGGACTGCACAAGTACTTTCTGAAACAGTGTATAGCTTTCGTGCCACTTATAGAGAGGTATCTAGCAACATGAATACAAACTATTACAAGTGCTGCCAGTAGGAACGTATTCCAAATGTTGGAGGCCACTTATTGGGTACTGAATGTTCCTAGAGAAACTTAATTCCGTTTAGCCATCACTGAAGCTCTCCCTGCACAAGCCTGGGTGCCATATTTGCAGAAAAAGGTAATTTCTGTCTTTAGATTAAAAGCAAACAACTCCAGTAACAAAATAATCGTTCTGACAAACTAAGTCATGCTTATAATACATGCATGCCTTCATGGTTTGCTTGGCTTTCTTAGAAGTCATCTTTTTTGGAAATCATGAATTCCGTGTCCAGAAATGAACCCCAGTCACCTGCTGTTCCCATGGATGACGGTAACAACTGAATTATCTGAAAATGACAGGCCGAGCTCTCCATGATATACTTTGTATTTGAAAAGCAGGCAACAAAAACAATGTCGAAGACAGAAGCAGATGGCCAGTGAGTTATCACTCTGGGTCTGATGACTTATGTGGGCTGAACTTGTTTATTTACTTACATATTTGCAAAAAAAGAAGCGTTCCTTATGTTAGCAGCAGCTCTGTATGTGGTCCTCAGGCGGCTGCAGCTATGCAGAACACACCGCTGCCTACACACAACATCAAGGGTTTAAGCACATATCCTCAAATCACTGTACATTCTCCTACGATGACAGAAGTCACCACTGACTCTTTCTGGGGCCAGGGAGTTAAGCGGCAAGGATTTCTACCTCTGGAGCTCAAGAATGGGTTAACAGGAGCCCACAGCATTCCTGCTGGAGGCAGGAAAGAAGGAGCCCAGGCGCTGCAGGGCAGGGAAGTGAAGTGAGAGGAGGCTGAGAGGAGGCTGTGATTGCTGGCTGCAACCTCCTGCCAACCAGGAGCTGCTATCTCTGCCTTCCAACCACCTCCAGCACCCCCGGGCAGGGGGAAGCCAGTCCCCACCAACCATGCTAGGAGATGAACAACTGAGGCATTAAGATGAACACTTTCTTGTCATGTTAAAGCTGCTGTCAGTGGGCCTGCAGGCGCGTGCCATGATGTTGCTTCTCGGTCATAAAAGCTCTGCAAGAAACTTTTCTAGACTACCCTTGACAAAAATGTTAACGCAAACCTCATGCTAATTCAGTGTGACGCATGACGAAACTGCCATCAATTAAGTGTGAAGCAGAAAGCACAGCTTGTGTGTCAGCAAACCCTGTCACATGGGCCACGCTGGGAAATATGGACCCTTCTCAGATTATCTCACCCCCTCTTCAGAATTGTTCTCTTTACCTCCTCTTCGACTGCTCTTATTACTTCCTAGGCATATAAAAATAATGCAGCCTTTCTAGACATGTAACAATTATGCATACATACGTACTTTGGTGACAAATCAGCTGCCAACAATACGTAAATAAATGCCACTGTGCAACCATTTAACTCACTGAAAATCAGCAGAAAGTACCTTCTGTCTGCAGCGACACTAATGCCATGGCTCTGCATGCAGTTAGCAACCAACTCTATTATTGTAAAGTGATAGATAAGTATCCATCACCCGCCAAGCCCGGGCAGGCAGTGGCTGGTGGGCAAAGCCGGCACCAGCACAAGGGGGAAGCTGGGCTGCAGGCATCCACAACTGCCCATGGAGGCCTGATGCAGGCAGCCCTGCCTGTGTCCTGCACAGCACCCATCCTGCCGCCGGCACCGAGCACTGGGCCCCAGCTCGCCGCCCACCTCACTGTGTGGGAGGTGTTACGCAGGGAGACTCATGAACGCCATCTGCTCAGCCGTGGATCTGACTTTTTTTTCCCCCCCGGCATGTAATAGTCTGTGACAGTAGAAAGCACACTAACGCAGTCCTACATTTTCCATTTCTATACGGTGTGAAGAAAAAAAGTCCAAATGTACTTTTCATCTCCCACAATACTGCTCTTAGTTTCGTAAATGAATGTAAGCTTCTTCTAGTTCAAAGTTAAGAGGCATAAATACTCACAGTGCTGACACCAGTACAGGAACGTGAAGTCTAAGAGGAAGCCACTTTTTTTTTCGGTGCCATTTTTATTCATTCTACTCTGAATATAAAACATGAAATTTCATAAATTAATGCAAATGTGGTGAAAACTTCAATCCAGAATTGAAAGAAAAAAAAAAACCCTTCTAAATATGTGACATCACTAGACATAGGGAAGGCTCTGAAGAGACCTCACTGTGGCCTTCCAGTCTTTGAAAGGAGCTTAGAATCAGGAGGGGGTGTGACTTTTTTACATGGTCTGATAGTGACAGGACAAAGGGGAATGGCTTTAAGATGAAAGAGGGGAGGTTTAGGTTTGATATTAGAGGAAAATTTCCACTATGAGGATGGTAAGGCGCTGGCACTGCTGCCCAGAGCTGTGGGTGCCCCATCCCTGGAGGTGCCCAAGGCCAGATTGGATGGGCCCTGGGCAGCCTGAGCTGGTGGGGAGCACCCAGTCCACAGCAGGGGCTGGGGCTGGGGGGACTTTAAGGTCCCTTCCAATACAAACCATTCTGTGGTTCTATGATCTTTTTTCCTATTCTTCACATCCACATTTTACCAGTAAATAATTTCTGTTTCCAAACTACCCAAGTACTTGGACATTCAGTAAGCATTTGCATGTGGACAGGACTGGCTTGTTAGGGATGATCAAAGCACCCTAGATTAAAAGCCAGGTGGTCAAGCCCAGGCAGGCTGTAGCAAGGCCAGCTAGGGAAAAGCCATTCCTCTGGGGCTGGCAACCACACAGTGGGCCCCACTGCCAGAAGGCCAGGCACCTGCAGCACTGCAGTGCTCTGGTGTGTCCCTTCCAGGAGAGGTGGGGAGAGGACATCCCTTGGCGTGCAGTCACGGCCTGTCTTTAGCCACAGCCAGACAGGCTCCCCTGCTCCTGAATTGGTGTGGGGTGGGGAACAGTACACATCACTCAGCAACTATGGCTGAAAGGAAGACTGCCTTGGGTCTCCTGCAATCAACTTCATCCCCAAGTCTGTTTTTTTCATCATCTGAATAGCAGACGGCATTTGTGACCTGTTCAAATACATTGACTCTCAAGACAACACAAAGACATTAAACAAAGCGACTAATTCAGCTTGCTGTTCCAGCACCCGGCAAATCAGAGAGCTATTTGTGGAGCTGATGGAACATGGGACGTGGGGGGGAGGAAATGTTAACATTGCAATTATCCAGTTAATACCATTTTAGTAAGATATTCAACACAAAAATACGTGAAAGCATTTGAAAATATCTAATGAAACACATTTTTAAATGAGGATTGAAAGCCATCTGAATAAGCTGAGCAGAAACCTTCCACGGGTGTGGGTTTTAACTGTGATTTATGTGCAGATAGCCAAGCACTGAACACCGTTTGTCAGGCACATGAGGCTGCTTTACATTTATGATTCATCTGCACAAGAAACACTTTCAACAGGTTCATTTTTTTTTTTCTATTTGAATTATAAGGCTATTAAAATACAAGGCCACAGCAAACCCCAATACACTTCTAGCCTAATTTTCAGTCTCCTAAAGTGGCCGGCAGTGCACAGCAAGGAAGAATATGGAAGCAGTAGTATCTCCCCCTAGCATCCTATTGTTCCCCACCATTTCCAGCTCGATGGACTTGAGCTCTGGTGAGCAGCCTCCAAGTACTACCACAGATTTATACATGTTATTGATCTTGCCTGATTGGATAAGATAGCAGCTACCGGGCACTTGAAACTTTGATGTATACTAAGGGCATCACTCTCAGCATAGAAATAATCCAGCAATGTCATTACGGAATACCAGAACATATACCCCAGGTTGAACCCACAAACACACATGACAGAGTCTGACCACAATACTCCAGTTTTTCAGAGAACAGACAGCTCACTTCATCTCTTGAAGAAAGTTTCCATCCCTGATGCATTGCATTTAAACACCATGAACTCTTGCCTTACGTTATTTTTGAATCGGGCAAGTTGAATGTACTAAAAAGATGATAGCGATATAAACTACTTTCTAGTGTAGGGTGATGAAACTTGTAATGAACCATCCCACACACTTTTTATATCAGACAGCTTCCCAAAAAGTTATTTTCAGATTATTTTTCTGTTGAAAAGCGGTTATGTTGTTGTGCAAAACAGCCTGCCCCTAGAAACCATCAAAATACATAAGTCTCCAAGCTATGTAGGCAAATTCTTCAAATTCTGACCATTTTCCTAGGAGATCATCTACATTACCACTGCAGGATCAGGTACAACATCTTTGTAGGACCAGGGTTCTGCCTGTGCTTCCTTGTTACCGCTCTTGGATGCTTATGAGGGGTCATGGTGACAAAGACTGCAGATGGAAAAAAAATTACTACATATCTTTTGTTTTCAAAATACAAACTGCTGACAGACTGCCTGTGGATGGGCCGTCTCTCTTGATGTTATGAAGACACAACGGGTAGAATCTAACAAAACACACACGCAAAGTATACTCAACGGTGACACGCAAGAAGTACTTTTAAAGCAGCTCTCTGAGTGAAGCAGACAGAATTTTGCTGCAGCCTAACCTAAGGACCACACAGTGCCCCCTGCTGCATACACAAGCAATAGGCTACACACGGCTAAACAATGACATCATTTGATATTAAACAAGATGTGTTGTACGCATGACAAATATTTATTTCCTTAACTACTGCTGTTTTCCAAAATTACTAACAAATGATGCAAACATCCTCAGTACGGGCTCGCAGCAGATGTTTGCACGTTCGCCATCTCGTGCTGGGTCTGCAGGCTGTCTGCCACCTCTCCTCCCACCTCTGAGCATGGGGAAATTCATGCCGAGAGGGAGCAGAGATGCTGCCTGGGAGAGCGTCCAGCCCTGCTATTGTGGGATTTAATCACAAGACAGTCACTAGGGCTGAACAGCACAGCGCAAAACGGCCACCTCTGTCCTAAATGCCTGGAAAGTAAGAAATAGATTCTGGAAGCGATGAACCCAAGTGTGTTGCAAGCACCCATCTCTGTGCTCTGAGCTAGAAGAAACAAAACAAAGAGAAACAAGAGAAACAGATGTAAGAGAAGGTCAAGTGTTTGATGTAGTTTTCAACTTCCAAATAAATGTGCGTTAAGAGCCTATGAAAGGTCCTTCACATGCAACATGAAAGAGGTAAGAACAAACCAAAGAACTGAGAACCTAAAGAGGATTTATCGATTGTCAGACAGAGGCAGGGAGGTCTCCTAATGTGAAATACAAATATTTAATCTGATTCTGAAATCTTATCTGCTGCCTTTAAGAAGATTAACATAAATTATCTTGCAGCAGACTATGAATTTCTGATCCATTGTGAGAACGACAAATATTTGTCAAGAAGTAAGACTTGCACGTTTTAACTGATTTTAATAGCGTTCTACTCAAAATCAAATTTAACAGAAGTGGTCAAAATGGAAATCTGTTCAAGGAAGTTTGACAGGTTGAGAGAGATGGGGGTGTGCAGCCTTGAGAAGGCTGTGGGAAGACCTGAGAGTGGCCTTTCAATATCAGAATGGGAGCTGTAAGAAGGAAGGGACAGAATCTTCAGCAGGGTCTGCTGTGATAGGACAAGGGGAAATGGTCTCACACTGAGAGGGGAGATTCAGGCTGGACATAAGGAAGAAGCGATTTACACTAAGGGCAGTGAGGCAGTGGCACAGGTTGCCCAGAGAGGCGGTGGATACCCCATCCCTGGAGACAGCCAAGGTCAGGCTGGAGGGGCTCTGAGCACCTGATAGAGCTGTGTAGGTGTCCCCATTCATTGCAGGGAGTTGGACCACATGGCCTTTACGGGTCCCTTCCAACTCTAATGATTCTGTGATTCTAAGTTACATCATAAGAATAGTATTTGCATACATATATATAGCGTGGTGCAAACACATTGCACCCTTTTGCAGAGAGGAAAACATAAGTTATTCGAGTCAATCTTGAAAAACACTCAGAAGACATTACAGCAGAAAAGTTCTTTCTAAAATAAATAAATAAATAAAGTTTTCCCAAACTGAAATCTCCTGCTCTAACCTGGAATGAAAGAGATATTTAAGAGTAGAAGCTATATTCAGAGAGAGGAATTCATGCATACATCCTTTTTACTGTCATACACAGACTGCAGCTTGCTAACATCATGTCCATGCTTGGTTCTGGCCTGTCGATCCACAGAACTGTCCAGGTTTTATGCTTGTCTTTGACTTTTCATTCCCACCAAATGGAAAGGGATAGGAGGCAAAGCCTCTGCAGAACGCCTGCTCCCCCAGAGTGAATCCAAGGGTCAGTCTTCCCAATTCTGCTCCATAAGCTCAGCTGACAGAGGGCCAGAGAGCCCACTCAAAAGCTTGCAATGTTTTTGTTGCAGTCCGAGGGTGTCGGTACAATCTGAACAAAATGACGGATGCTACGATGGAGGAGACAGGAGGCTCCACAGCTATGGCTGAGTTCAGGAACTAATATGCATTTCAATGCATTGTATGGCTTCAGGTGGGCCCAGTCTGCACAACAAAGCCAACCCAGCAGCACACATGACCGCATTCCTGCTTTTTTCCTCAATAGTCAAGTCATAGTTGAGCCACCAGGCAACATCTGAACATCGTCTCCGTGCCATTAGCTCTGGGGCTTTTGCCTGAGACGTGAAGCAAGACAAACAGCCTTATGTTTGTTATGACACAGTTTCAGCACCTTACCTAATTCAACCTGAGCCTTTCATCTAGTCAAGGCCCTGACCCAAGGGCAACTCAAATGAGTCCTCAATTACGGCGCTGCACGGGCTGCTGCTTGCTACTTCAGCTGTCAATGTAATGCATGGCATATGGACATGCCAACATTTGGATTTTTCCTGTAGTCAATGAAAAAAATTATTTTCATGACGAAGTAGTCCAAAGGGCATTACCCTTTTAAAGCTCTACACTAATTCTTTATACTATCTGGAGCAGAAATACTTCTCTTTCAAAGCAAACAGCACAGGATGACAGAGATGCAGCTCCTTTCCTTCCCACCCACTGGAAGCAACATGGCAGAGCCATGCTCTCCAGCAAGGCACAGTGAATACTTCAAAGTCAGTGTTCTTCATTTGCACATAATAACTGTGGTCATGAAATGAGTCTTTCCTTGAAAGTGTCTAAAAAGGATCCTTGCATAATTTCAGGTAAAGCATTTTAATTTCCCTTTATCTTCTTACAAAGATAACCTGCTGGTGAGATGATGCATGAACACCCACAGGAACGCAATAACGTCACAGGTCAGACAAGTCCACTGACATAAGATACATTCTGTAGCACAGCAGCCTAAATTCAAGTGGCCTTTGCTGTATTTCCCTAATACACCTACTGCATAGCTAGTATGAAGCAGAAGTCCTGCGGAAAACCACAGTATATGATTGCATATTCTCTCTGTTTCTCAGCTGTAAAATGGCAGCAGCATCACTACCTTCCCTCAAAGGGCTTCTCTGATCACAGAACAGAAAACCATCATATTTGTTCTACTACAGAGAGTGAACCCCATACACATACCCCAACAGAATCTCAGTCTGTCATAATCCAGAGGTAAAAGAGTGTCAAAAGTGAAGTTTGTACCAGAAATTACACATTTGCCCATTCTTTTTTTTTAGTGCAAGCCCATGCCTTCAGAGCTTTTAACTTTAGGTTTTAGCACATGAATTCCAAAGTTATCTTAAGGAAAACAGGCTGCTTATTACACACATACCCACGCATTATACATGTACAACCCTAGATAACTGCTTTTTTTGCATCATGAAAGCCATTATTCCAGACAGTACTGCGCTGGTAGGCCTCATTACTGAAGGCAAATCTTGTGCTGCCTCTACTGCTTTTGCCACCAAGAGTGCTTTGTGCCAAGTACACAGGCTTACATAGAACTTCTGAAGTTTTTCTTCTTCTGTTTTATCTCAGGCCAAAACACTAATTTTCTGTGCAATATACTCAGTAATGTATATGCAGAACGCTTATGGCACCAGCACCTACTACATTATGCTCATCAAAAACAAACTACTCCAAAAAATCCCACATTACAGGTCACATTGGACACCGCCTGTTGGACCTGATCCTGAGCTTCAGCATGCAGTGTTCTGCACTTGAGCAACATCAGATGATAGGGAAAGGCGGTGGTTACTCTGGGAGGAAGCAGGAACAAGAACTCACTGCAATTTCAGCACTAAATGCAGGGCCTGGGGGTGCTCCTCACCAACTCCCAGCTGGAATATGAGAGACTCATTTACCACCTGGTGCCCTTCAGCAAGGCACTCAGGGTATGTGCTGGGAAGCTAGTCTCAGCCTTGCAACTTCCTAAGCAATCTCAGAGCTGTTCTGGTTGCTGCTTTGAAGGCTGTGTGGTGAGACAGAGCACATGTATTCTAGCACACCTCAAATTTTCTCGAGGACTAGAGATCACAGTAAGAAAATTTTTACTTCCTAGCTCTCAATAAGAGCAGAACTTTGTGAGTTGAAGAAAAGATTCTCCCCTAAGCCAAAGGCACCTCCTCAGGCAGAAATAAGCCTGCTACAAACAAAACCAGTTTTAGAGCTCCTCTCCCACACCCCCTGCTTCCCCTAAAAAGGGAGAAAAAAGAATCTTTCATAACACAGTGCATTTGGTGGCCTAAATATAGGTGTTACCAGATGCCCTGCTGACGCAAAGAGGTCATAATTTGAGAACGTGAGAAATGACTTAAGTCTCCAAAAGAAAATTCAACCTGGAACAATTAACCTGAGAGCAGCACTGGGATGGTGTTCCAAAAAGCTCATTTAAAGGCAAGCTTCTACTGGGGAAAGTTTAGCAGCTCAGGACTGCTGAGGGTAAGTTCTCACATTTACACCTGACAGAATTAATTCATTTGGATGTGAAACCCATCTGAAAAAAACACTACCTTACTGCTACGGTGTCCTGCTGTCATTTCCTAATCTCTTTATTCAGATGCTACCAGCAGCACACCACCATATCCAGCATTATTGGCATCTGCCTCCTGTCCAGAGAAACTTTGTGATGTGCTTGCAAAGCCATCAAGCACCTCTGAGAAACATCCCCATCTGCCATGGTGCTTCTCACACAGACACTCAATGACCATACACCCCTCCTGGGTGTTTTTCCAAGCTTTGAGACACTTTCAAATGCTTTCTTCAACTGTCATCAGTGTTTTTAAGATTTTTTTCCTTAAATGTGAGAGGCAAAACACCATGCTGCGTTCTGTCCATCTATATGACCAGAGGAGGGTCACAAAAATGACCCAAGGGATGGAACACCTCCCTGCAAGGACAGGCTGAGAGAGCTGGGGCTGTGCAGCCTGGAGAAGAGGAGGCTCCGGGGGGGCCTGAGAGCGGTGATGAGGCAGTGGCACAGGTTGCCTAGAGAGGTGGAGGATGCCCCATCCCTGGAGACAGCCAAGGTCAGGCTGGATGGGCTCTGATCACCTGATGGAGCTGTAGGTGTCCCTGTTCACTGCAAGGGAGTTGGACCAGGTGGCATTTAGGGGTCCCTTCCAACTCTAACTATTCTATGATTGCCCACACAGCTCTTTTTGACCCATAAGCACTTTTGCTTCTTGCAGTGCCCCCTTCCTGCCCCGCCCCGATCCCCCAAGGCAAACTTGGATTAAACAAAAGCACATGAAGAAACTACAAACAGAAGGCACGGAGGAATGTAAGCAGGCTTTCACTAACCTTTTGCCACGGCTGGGGAGCTGGGATATCCCAGGAAGGTTGGAGGTGATGGACAGACCTGAGCAGCGAATTCACTGTTGTCTGCCACCAAGCAAGTGAGCAAGCAGGGTGTGCTGGTGGTGGGGCGGGAGGAGGAGTGCACTGGGCAGACAGGTGGTTAGCAGCTACGCTAGGGAATAAGCAGCCAGGATTGCAAATAACTGTCAGCCACCTGGGAAGCGGGTGCAAGGAGCAGGTTTTGCTGCCAAACTGCCCTGAGCCATCAGCCAGATGCACTCCTCCCTCTACGGGGCTCTCTGTCTCCATGCGCCACCACAGAGAACTGTCCTCATCCCAAGCACTGCCCTCTCCTGCACGCTTCCCTCTGCACCAGCCCTCAGGTTGCCTATGGCAGAAATAGCTGTGAAGCTGCCAAAATGCTGAGCTTGTTGCAGTTGCTTTGATGGCCTCCAAAGGTCTCCAAGAGCCCAAAGGAAAACAAACATGGTTAGTGTCTGTAATAAAGCTTTCAAATGTTCTGGTGAGGAATCGCAACCTCTGACCTACAGTATTGGTACCCAATTTTCTGTTAGAACGTAACTGTGATGGTTCTAACACCTTAAATCTTGTAATTATGAAGCTGACCGCATCTTCACCATGGATGGATTGTTGTGAGAGAGACAACTTCTAAAAGCCAAATGACTAAATACCTTTTGCAACCACAATCTCAGGGCAGACATCATTTGAAAATCCAGGAGGGTTTGGGTCTGAGCCCACAGATTCAGACCTGACTGAGACTGAGCTGAAAAAAAAAATAGCAAAGAGCTTAATTTACCAGCCAAGATGGAACAAAACTCTCAAACAGGAGATTTTGGGGGTCACCACTAGGGATAAAAACTCCTCATGGTTCTCAGAACAATTCTGGCTTAATACAATCAAAATCTTGAGAGAATAACCAGCTATTACTTATAGCATTCTTGACCAAGTCACCCAGGATGTGCTCACAAGATCTCAGTGTCACTGAAGCATATTTAACATGGCCTAACCCCCAGCCCACGTGATAGCAATAGCTCCTCATACTGTCTTTTAGTACAAAGGTCTTTACAGCACCTCATCCTCTTTTGGCTCTCTCGTTATTCACATTTCCACTCGTAGAAGTGATACTTAATCCTTTTCTTCTTTGCCTACTCTGCAAACAGAGTTTCCCTCAAAATATACTACAAGGAACCAGGTCATCACCACACCTCGCCGCCTCCTCCAGCAGCATACTTTGTGCTGCACTGTACACAGAGGCAAAATTGTTGCTTGGTGGTTAGCATGAAGCTCTCCTGTTAATGACTGGCCTATAGTGCTGACAGTCCTTAGTGCATTGTGCAGGTCTAGCAAATAATTACACCTGTAGTGTTTCTGGCTATTTTGCTATAGTGTTGGTTGCTTCTAAGACTTGAGCTCTTTTCCACTAGCAGAATGACTCAAGAAAAATGCATCCATTGCATTGTAATTTCTATCTGTGCAATCTCCTACCAGTTGGTTCCACACCTTTCTCTCTCACAGGCTCTTTGTGACTGAGGTTTACCTTCAGACGCTTATAGTTCTAGCACAAACACACCAAAGAGTTTCTACCACTCCTCTCAGTGATGGCAGGAGTGCTGCACACAGCCTGGCACAACTTCAGCCTGCAGTGCATCCATTCCATGCCAGTATCTAAAGAGGGGTTTAAGAAAGAAGGGGACAGAATCTTCAGCAGAGTCTGCTGTGACAGGACAAGGGGAAATGGTCTCACACTAAGAGGGGAGATTTAGAGTAGATACAAGGAAGAGTTTTCTACAATGAGGGTGATGAGGCAGTGGCACAGGTTGCCCAGAGAGGTGGTGGATGCCCCGTCCCTGGTGACACTCAAGGTCAGGCTGGAGGGGCTCTGAGCACCTGATGGAGCTGTGTAGGTGTCCCCGTTCATTGCAGGGAGTTGGACCACATGGCCTTTAAGGGTCCCTTCCAACTCTAATGATTCTGTGATTCTATGATATTAAGGAGGACTTTGCTTTTCAGCCCAGACAGACAGACACACTGAAACAAGTGAAGGGCAAAAGAATAGTTTTACGATATAATCACATACTTATAAATAGCATGTTTTCCATATGTGTCAGATATCAAATAGCTTAATGACAACTGATAACTGGCTGATTTCTGCAATCTGCCATCAGATGCTATTTTCAAGAGAACACGAGCTATTCCTAATATCGCAATACAACTCCACTTAACTGTGTAGGAAGCTCACATTTTTTCAACCAGATGGCAGGTATATGCTGTTTTAACCAAAATTCTGTTTTAAGAACAATGGTCGATATTATAATGACAGTGCTTGACAAGCCAAGAAGCAGACAAAAGTAGGTAGCTACATAATACCATTTAGTATTGCCCTTTAAAAAAATAACATACTTATGAATGGCAACAGATGGGCGAGGCAATCAGGCTGCATGACCTCATTTAGTTGGGGGGGAAAAAAGAAAAAAGAAAAGAAAAGTGCATTGTTTTGTTGTTGTTGTTGTTTTAAATTAAACTTCAGCCTTTATTTCCAAAATACACTTTGAAAAACTTGGATGGGATTTTCCTCAAGACAAAGCCTCCACTCCTGGAATCTCTCAGTAGAGAGCAGCTCTGCCACATAGCAGAGTGATTAATCCTCGCCACTGCGTTAACACCCAGCAGGGGGAAAAAAGCCCAGTATGAACAGCCACCTCTAGAATACAGGGTTAGATATGATACAAATCATCTGCTGTAAAAATTCTCTTTCATTAGAGCGGTGTCTACTAATCAGCAAGTAAATTATTTACGCTGGCGTTTCTGCTGCAGCAGAAGCCCATTATCCTGCTCTGTCTCATTGACATCTCTTAAACAGTAACAGCAAACAGGAGCTGCAAGGTGCAGACTACTTCTTGCAGAAGTGAAATCACTCAGCATTCTTAATAGGCAGGAGTTCAGAACTGCCATTTCTCTTCTTTCCCAGCCCCTTTTCATAGCTGACCAACCACAGCCCCCCACTCCTCCTGTTAGCCCAGGACATGGTTTGTCCTCCCGTACTTACCCGATCCCTGGGTCCGTCCCTCCAGTATAAGCACAGACTGGAGAAGAGAAGCGGGCTGCCAGCCACCAGTGGCACAGCTGACACACCCCAGGTGATCACACGATGTCTCCTCTCCTCAGATCCACAGATTTACACACAAAGCTAATTTGAGCAGAGAAGATCCGATACCCATATACCAGTCACATATGCTGAGCCTTGGCATTCTCTAAAGCCATACCGAAGTATCTGAGAGTAGCTGGCTGTATGTTAACAGAAGCAAACTCTCTCCATATTTCATACCCGTTCACACCGCATTTTTTTTCAGGGTGTTGCTTAGGGAAAAAAAAAAAAAAGAGTACAAGCTAGTTCAGCTCCAAATGGCCAACCAGACAATCATGTATTTTCCTCCAGTTACACTGACTCGGTTATTTTCCCACACACTCCTGATGCGGCGAAGGACTTGCCTGAGCAAGCAACACAGTGCTTTCGGCAGCAGATTAGAAAACAGAAATGTGCATGGAGTCCAGCACTGTGTCGCAGCTGGAAAGGCTTGGCTTCCCATCAGCAGCCCAGGCACTGGAAGGTGTGTAACTCTCTGAACTCTTACATCAGGGATCCTGGGCACTGAGCAAGGCACCGTGGCATCCCCATTCCCCAGCCCTGCTGCAGAAGGCAAACCATGAGAACAAATTCTGCCAACAGAAAACACTGGCAGGAGGAACCGGTGAACTCATCCCCATGCCACACAGCAAGGGGTATTTGCTGCAAATGTGAATGCATTCCAGATTTTGGCAACCACCAGTGCTACTTACACCTTTGTGGGCTCCATGCTCTGTGGGTCTAGCCAGGCCAAAGGGTTCAGACAGCCCTGTGCTGCTAGTATAGGGACAGCACTAGGGAGCAAGAAAGCCTTATGGGGCAAGCATCCCAACCTTGGTCTGGATATATTTACACTTCCCATCTACACTGTGAACAGCTGCTTGTTCATCCCTAAGATGATCCTCTTCTACCACAATCACCTTTCTTTCCCTCCACTTTGCACTTCTCCATTTTCAGTTCACTCCCTCTTCCACAATTATTTTCCTCTTCTTACTGATTCTTCTGTACTTCTTCAAGACACCATTTACCACCCTGACCTCTCTGCCAAGCCCTCCCCATGCAAACAAGCAAAGAAGCAAACACCCAGCACTATGTTCTTGCACAAATAGTGTGCCAGGTTATAAAACTTGCAAAAAAGTAAGATTCTCTTCTGTTGGACATTCTCACTCATTTCTGACCTCCTTCTTACATCATCAAGCATTTCACCAGTTCAAATAAGCGCATTGATGACCATTTGCCATCCAGGCCAGCAAGTTCTCTCAAGTCCAGCACCCTCACAATGATTTCAAGGCCAGTTCACTATAAAAGCAGAGCAAGGTACTCTCCTTCTGGCCAAGAAGGTCCCAGGACCAAGATTTCCCTCGTGGCTCACACTGAAGAACTCATGGTGGACTCGATGCCCTCAAGGACCAAAAGGTGTCTGCCCAGATAGCCTGATAAACCATCTCTACTGCAGTCCTCTGATGAATGGTTTCCAGCAGGTCTGCAGCAGGTTTTCTGTGAAGGAAGCAGAGAGCTTGAGCTCCCATTTTGAGAAAAGGTCAGCTCTTCTGTGAATTACAGAAGAGGTCAGTTCCTCATAATTTTCCTGAAATGCCCCAAAGCCTTCTCGATGAAGTCATCCTTGCAGCTGTGCAGAAAGCTTTGGGAAATGTAGCCATACACTAGTTTAACTGAAATGATGTCATGAATTCAAGGTGCAAATGCAGCCAGGAACAACAGGTTTGCCCTTTTCACCATTGGCCTGGGCAACATAACTGATAGTTTGTCTTTCTCAGCTCATTTTCTTCTTCAAAAACAATCAGTTTATCAGAAAAGGAAGCCAAGTTAAACTGTGTAACTTCAGGTATGTGGAAGTGCTTTTAGGCACACACACACAGTACACTTAGGGCTAGGAGACAAGAAGCACAGAGATGAATAAGGTTGCCCAGAAAGGCAGGGGATGCCCCATCCCTGGAGACAGCCAAAGTCAGGCTGCAGGGGCTCTGAGCACCTGATGGAGCTGTAGGTGTCCCTGTTCTTTTCAGGGGAGTTGGACCACATGGCCCTTAAGGGCCCCTTAAACTCAAACGATTCTATGATTCTACGAACATGGCCTCAGCTGGTACATGGCTATGGAGAGAAGGAAGCCATATTCCTCCCCTAAGGGAAAGTCGGATTCCTGCTAAGCATTTTAACACCTGTCTGGAACTCACAAGACATATCTACTCGCTCTCACTGTCAACTGTGACTTTTTAGCTTTCTCCAACCCAATAGTCTCAGCACTTCTGCGGAATATCACCCTGAGCTGCTGCAATCCCATGAGAGACAGAGGGATTTATGGACAGTGAGACGTACCTCAGATGACATAAGCAAACCATCCAACCATCAGCAAAAATCAAGCAGTCCATCTGGGCTGAGGAGCTGGAAACACTGACCCTGCAGACACAGGTGTGGTGCAGAAGAGAAAACCACAGCTCCCCCACGTTTAATCTAGGTAGCTCAGGCAACCACAGTGGTGAAGGAGGGGATGCCAGCCTAAGCCAGGTGCACGGATATATGTCCCTCTGTAGGCTGTGCAACACTCAGTGAGGTTTACACCACCAATCCCTGCTTCTGGTCTACAGCAAGAGCACAGGGGACTATATGGGCAGCACAGGCACAGGCAGCCCTGTGCTCACAGACATCTGACACAGGTGATGGGACACACATCAACTCTGCACTTGCAGATGACATTTCTAGCCAGCCAGCAAGGAATTCCACTACTGCTTTGGTATCTAGAAACCACAGGGAAGTATTCAAAACCCCCAGAGTTTAAAGTTTCACAGCAAAAGAGGAAAGGAAAAAAAAATAATAAGAGGAAGAAAAATAAAATAGATGTGTCAAAAGAAACCTAAAATACAGACAGACGGTCACCCTGTTATCACTGCTGCAGTTCATTTAAAAGCAGTATTTTTCCAAGCTTTTCCATGCTGCAGTCACATTTCCAGCTCCTCTGCAGACCTACCTGGAAGGACTGAATAATTTGCATCTATCTTTTCCCAACATTCCACGTATTATTTGCATTTATCGTGAATGGGTGGAGAATAATAGTGCTTAGTACGAGAAATAAATACATTTAAAAAACAAATCAGTCAGCGCTGCCAGTCACACAGATGCAGAAGTTGACAAAATACAGCCTTTCATTATTTTTTTCATTCCAACCAATGCACAAAATACATGAAATATAAAAGAGTGCCTCACATAGATTTTTTCCAGCTGAACGGAGCTTTGACAGTCAAGAACACTGCATTTTTCACATAATAAAATGTGATTTTTTCCATCAATTGTGCCGGTAATGAAAATGTTACGTACAGCACAATCCCTTGAGAGCCAAGAAGTCTATGCCAAGGGTGAGACTGAAAGCTACAAAACCAGGAGCCTCAAGGCAAGAGAAGCAGAGGACAAAGAAGAACTGGTCCTCCACCATTCACTTACTTTTCCACCAATCCTCCCCCTAAAGGGTTCCCCTTCTCCCCTTCCTTCTTCTGCATGGGAGGGGCAGCCAGAGCAAAACCGTCCATCTGGTTCCCATCACAGGAAAGGCTGCCTATTCTAGCTCCTGCCAAAACCTGTCATTAGCAATCAGCATAAGAGAGAGTATGAGAAGGCACAGTACAGCTAAGACAACAAACCTAATACTTTTAATACACTAATCATAACAGCAGAACTCAATTTGGTTCTTTATAAAAATATCACGGGAGTCAGATGGCTCATCTTAGTAGCCTCATTTTATCAGTGTAATTAATTTAACAGGCAACACAAATATTATTTTCTTCTGCCATGGCATACTCATCAGCACCTATTAGAAGTATCTGCAGGAGTGAAATACAGCAAAGAAAGGTAATTTGATTAAGCAGATGTTACACATTAATATACCTTGTTTCCTTCTAGCTACAAATTGACACGGCAGTTAAATCCCAATGCAGCCCTTGTATCCCAGACCTACCATGTTACAAAAGCATGGAGGAATGGTCACCAAACCACCCATGTTTTCTTGCCACAGAAGTTCAGTACAACTCTTCCCACCACTCCTAGCTTTGTCACCCAGGTGTAGCAATGCCAGCATCCCCACAATTTTCACAAAGAGATTGATTGTTCTGGCATATCTACTCTTAAGATCTCTTCTAGCACTTTTTCAGGCAACTAAGAAAACAACCAAAAAGCCCACCAACACACACATCCAAATCCAAGCAGCCTATAGCAATACTTCCTGTGGCTGCTAACAGGGATTTGAGACCTGTCCAGCTGCTACACCATGGGTGTCCAACCTCGTGGCTTGCCTAGGTCGCAAAGTTGCTAGGTCTTGAGTGAAGAGGAATTGTATAGGGCTGCATATGCATAGGTTGTGCTGAAAGTAATGCCTCCTATTTATTTCCACGGAAACTACAACAGAAAAAAAGAGCACAATACTATTTAATAGAGCAAATTCTCAGCTACAAAACACTATTCTCATCACAGACACCATTATTAGCTATGTATTTTCACTGGCAATGAACACCATGCTACACTCACAGCAATCGGCATGAGTGGAAGTGACCCACTATCACTGTCGCCACTGCTGAAATGCACCACCCACCACCTCACTGTGCTCACACCCACTGTTTGGTCTCCAGAAATGTTCAGCAAGTGTTGATGGAGGTCAATGGGTGCCATTTCTTTCTGCACGGAGGAGATCAATGACACACCTTTGCTTCATACACACTTCCGTGTCAGACACCATTGTGCCAGATTGCCCCTCTGCTGCCATCTGTTGGACAGCAACAAAACGTCACAGAATATTAGTGGGAAGGTTCAACCCTTAACAACCACCAACATCCACCTCTGACATCACAGGCCAGCGTCATAAAACAGGAGGCATTACTTTCGGAGCAGCCCTCATAATACACATACTGTAGTTCACGTATATAAGTAACAAAAATTATTTTAATCTTTAATATTTTTCATTGAAACAACAACAAAAAAAGAGGACAATAAAACCATAAAACAAGTGGGATGTGTGATCTTGCTGTGAAACTAACTAACTCATCAGGCGCGTTTGATGGCAGTGGCTACAATTCTTAGTGAGCTCTCAAAGTGTTCATCAGTGATTTCTGATTAAGCTTTACTCCTCCTGTGCTTCATCCTTGAAAACAGTTGTTCACAAATGTACATCCTGCCAGAAGAAACGAGATGAGTAAGGCATGACTATGAGGTGAGGGATAGTTCTGTCTGGTAAGAGAGGGCTTATACAAGTCTCAGAAAGAGACATGGTCACATTTTTCTCTGAGTTGAATATCTGATTGCAACTCCATACGTTCCACGTGAAAATATACAGATAATTTATGTATGTCAATTGAAAATTGAGTTGCAAATGCACAAAAAAAATTGATCATTTTTTCGGCAACCTTGAAACATGTTCTCAAATTCCTTTACCACAACGGAGAGCACAGGTGTATATTTTGCGCTGTTCACAGGACTGTGTGTAGCCAGTGTATCACAATGCATAAACTTATTTGCCATCATTTGAGTTAGCCCTGCACTGCTCCCCGCCCACGTCCTGCTTCCAGCTCAGACACTGCAGATGACACGCTAAGGTTCAATTGGTGCTCAGTGATGGGTGCGTGCTCTGGGCCAGACCGGAGTAGAGCCATCACCATGATGGTGGGGATGTGGATGCACGGAGAGCTGGGCCAGGCGATGTGTGGGCCACGGTTCAGACATGGCTACAGTAAGACATTATATCACCAACACGGCACGCTGCTGAAAGCTCAGCCACAACCCATTCCCCTCTCAGGAATATAATCACACACACACTCCCTTCCAATTCCTGAATTTCCTGCAAGAAACACAGATCCCTTGCTTGGAGCACTCGCCCAGCTCCTTACAGGCAATGTTTTTTCCCATCCCTTTGACAAGGGCAGCACCTGCTCTGGTTGGGTCAATCCCGCAGCCCTGGAGGACATATTCATCAGGTGAACACCTCGGGACTGCCAGGAGAGCAATCTGAGATCAGCTCTGTGCCACAGCTCCTCCCTTCAGCTCCTTGCACCGTGGTAACAGCATCACGACTCACGCTTGCACAACAGCAATCAGTTTCATTTTAAAGACTCTCCCTCCCTCCAGTGACCTGTGCTGGGAGCGAGAGGCAGAGGTAGGAAACGGGGAAGAAAGCTCCCCTGGGATTTACCACCACGCCTCTGTGTAGGGATGACATGCCTCAGGACTGTCCCCATCAGCATCCCTGTCACCTGGCTTGCCTCGCGCCAGATTCCTCCCTTTGCGAGGATGTTCCCACACCGATCTAATAATGGCCTCAACAGATGAGCGAGTACGGATAACAGCTCTTTCTGCTTACTTTCAGGAAACAATTTCTCAATTTGCTTCTCCCTTCTACCTGCTGCGGTGCTTAGCTCCAAACTTTAATGACCCATTTAGCAAGGGGAAAGCATCATCTAGGAACAGCACTGGGCTATGTCATGGGCTGCTCAGAAATGAAATCCAATCATTTATACTCCCTTCTACTGAAGGGAAACATCCTCAGAACCAAAATAAAGCAATACAAAGAGAAAACAAAGGGAAGGGCTGGAGACAGGCAGATGGTGAGCTGTGCAGACACGCACTGCAGCCAGAGCGTTACTGCACCATGCTAAAGCACGGCCTGCCAGAACTCCTAACTCTCTAGTTTTACAAGCTTAAAAATGCAAATACAAAGTCTCACTGTAAGGCTGGAGGTTGGGAGCTCAAGTTTCAGCTAAAGAGTACATTCCTCATGCTGTCATTACTTACATTTATGAAAGAATTGCATACATATTGAAAAACCTGATTTGGCAAGTCTTAAAACTAAATACATACATATATATGTTTACTTTGAAACAATTTCATAAAGGTAAAGGAAGGGAAGAATAGCATAAAAGGTGGTTTTCATCAGCTGATGGTACGTGTTTGTTTTAAAGTGATCATACACACACACACATATATATATATCATTTTCACAGAAGTGTCTGCCTTCAGCAGAGGTTTTGAACACGAAGGTGTACACCAGAACAGTACATCTTCAATAGAGCGGTGAGGAGCTGGAATGGGCTGCCCAGGGTGGTGGTGGAGTCACCATCCCTGGAGGTGTTCGAGAAACATGGAGATGTGGCACTGAGGGACATGGCTTAGTGGGCAACAGTGGTGGTAGGTGGACGATTGGACTAGGTGATCTTAGAGGTCTTTTCCAACCTTAATGATTCTGTGATTCTATGACTGCTGGGTTACCCTGCATTTGAAAAATAGTTTTGGACAGGTTTTAAATGCAGAATGCTTCCCTTTATCCACACACTATACACCCACCATCTGTGTTTTGATGAGGTAAATGAATAACTGTGTTTCCTCCACAAGTGGTCTATAAATCACCAAGGTATTTAGCCACTTAACTTAGTGCTGTCAAATATACTTTGCAACAGCCAAACACAGACCATATGATAGAACTGCACAGCTGAAATTTTCAGAGCACTGGTAACTTGCCTTAAAGCCTTCACAACTGTAAAGGACCAATGAAAAACACAGGAAAAATACAGGACAAGAAGCAAAGCTATCCTAGTACTTTGTGTCTATCTGAATCCATAAGCAGCCTGACCCCAAAACACTGCAGGATGCAAAAGGTGTGAGCTGTAGGAAGGGAAAAACCAACCAACCAACCAAGTAGGAGAGTCACAGATAAAGAGATAGAATGGGAAAAAAAGGAAGAAAACAGAGAATAAAAGAGAATATTACTGACCCAAAGGCATACAGATTTCCTGGAGAACATGCCACAAGGAGGTAGAATAAAATTATTTACAGCTAAAAGGCAGGGATAATATTCCTCACTTAGCCTTCATGTAATCTCACACTGTATCAGCAGAAAGAACAGTGTTCATAGACACACAGTCAGGTCTGGGAACAGATCTGCCCCCCATGCACCTCGGGGGTCAGACTCCAAAAATAAATGAAGTTTGGGGATGGAAAGTGATAACACAACAATAAAAAAGGACCCGACCGTGCCCGACCCCTTCACACCTGGCAGCTCTGTGAAGAGCCCCGGGCGGGATGCCTTCCGAATCCCTAGCTGGGTCGGATACATGGCATGGTGGCATCTGAGTGGCAGCCAACCCACCGCTGCTGTATCTGTTTGGGCCTGTCATCCACAAGTGCTGCTGAAAGCAGAATGATGTATTTTGCCTCACATTAATTAAATATATATATATATATTTTTTTTAAAGGAGTGGAGGAGGGGGTAAGTTTGGTACCAAAAATCCCAGAGAGCTCGCAGAAGGGCAGGCTTAGCTGCCATCCCCGTGCCTGGAGGGGCCCCTAGCGGCACCAGCAGCTGAAGCCTGCGTCAAGCTGCACGTTGAGTATGAATTCACCCGTACACGGGTCTTAGTCACAAGCTCTCCACTCTGCACAGGAAGAGGCACCCCTGCCACAGGAGGGCCAGCACACGCAGGTTGAGCTGCCTCCAGACAGAACCAAAGATTTATATGTATATTTTTTCCCCATTTTGGTTATTTTTTGCAAACTTGGACTTGCAACATCTCAACCGAGCCATACATACGGTCTCGCAACGTTCACCCATGGGTTTGTGGAACAGGGGTGATGGTGAGGACCCACAGGCAGAGATCCCTGCAAGCCTCCAGCCCAGCCTTCTGCTCCCAGAAGAACCTATCCTGACGGCATAGAATCACAGAGTGGTTTGAGTTGGAAGGGACCTTAAAGCCCCCTCAGCCCCAACCCCTGCTGTGGTCTGGGTTCCCCACACCAGATCAGGCTGCCTGGGGCCCATCCAACCTGGCCTTGGGCACCTCCAGGGATGGGGCACCCACAGCTCTCTGAGCAGTCTGTTCCAGCACCTCGCCACCCTCTGAGTAAAGAATTTCTTCCTAATATCTACTCTAAATCTTTACTCTTTCAGTTTAAAACCATTCTACCTTGTCACCCTTGCAGATAATGTAAAACACTGGTCCCTCTCCTGCTTGTAAGCTCCCTTCAAGCACTGGTAGGTCCTGGAGCCTTCTCTTCTCCAAACAGAACACCCCCGGCTCCCTCAGCCTGTCTTTGTAGGACATGTGCTCCTCTGTTCATCCTTGTGGCCATCCTCTGAACCTGCTATTTTATTCACGTGAGGCTGCACAGAGCCTGGTCTGCCTGGACCTCGAAATCCTCCAAGGACAGAGCTCCCACAGCCTCTATAGGCAAATTTTCAATGCTTTTAAGTGTCCTCACAGAGATTTTTAAAAAATATATTAACAGTATTTTTAATATTTGTTCAGAAAATCTCTTTTCAGTTCACAACAACTGTCCCTTGGAGCCCGGCTCCATCTTTTCATTAACATACCCATAGTACAGGCAGACTGCTCTAAGATCCCCCAGAGCCACCTCATCTCCAGCCCCTGTCCCTCAGCCTCTTCCACAGGGCACGTGCTCCAGGCCCCAGCCATCAGAAAAAACAGTACGTTGACTGCTAAACTTGGTTAGCTACTCCTATATAAACAATCACAAATGCTAAAATGCATGTGTGCGAAGCCACAGCTGGAAGATCAGATGGTTGTCTAACAAACCAGCAACAGAGCTAACTACCCATTTGCTGAAATGAAAAGCCAGCAGCAGAGATCATCTGCGGTTTAACAAAATGGCAAGCCTCCGTCAAGGCAGCAGAGGGAACCTAGCTACCATTTTTCACAAGTCATGACTCACTATGAAATGCACATGAATATGCTAAATGCCTTTAAAACTGAATGCCTTCAGTATGAGTCATGCTCCAAAATGCTAGCGTGTTTTATACCCAAGAAGCCCTCCGATTCACAACCAAAAAGGAGTATGGTGATAATTTGACGCAGGTAAATTATTCGTAGCAAGACAGACATCATACTAGACAAACACATGCTGTAGTCCAAGAGACCATGCTCAGTGCTTGGGGAAATCTAGAGGAATGACTAGCACCTTCATATGCATCGCTGGAAGTCGCATTAAGTAGAAGAGCATTCATTAGTGGGAGTAACATCTCCTCCAGGAATTTTGGCTGAAACCTGAATCCTGCATGACTGCATCCAGTGACAAAACACTTGGAGAAAATGTGTGCTGGAGTAGTGTTGTTCAGGTGCCCTGGCTGTGCAACACGACTCCAGCACACCCAATGAGCCAGCACAATCAGGAGCTGCTGCACAACAGTAGGCACAATTCAGTAGCCCATCCCAGGGGCACTGAATAAAAATCAGAGTCATCTGCCCTTCTGCAACCCAAGAAGACAGCATCAAAACTGATGGAGAAAAAGAATTATTTCTTTCTCTTTCTTCTTCCTTCCATTTCTTCCATTTACAAGCTTCAGTGCAGTCTGCCCTTGAGCCACAGAACCATTGATCTCAGAGATGTATGGAAACACACATCTTCTTTCAGCTGCCATCAATAGCTGTTTTTTCAGACTAACCAATGCAGAAAAAACACCATGAACATTTGGCATGTCAAAGCACACTTGAACTGCTCTAACACGTTATGCTGGAATTGAAACAAAGCGTTATCCCTGGTTTGTTTTATCTCCTCACCAGTGGGGCAACTGTTTCGGGATCCGTTGCCGAGAATCCTTTGCTAAGAACTAATGAAGTTAACCTCAAAAGCAGCGGCATCCTGGGCCAGACCAGTGCCGGGGATCAGGCGGAGGCTATATGGTGGAGCCATATGGTGTATTGTGCCTAAAACTGACATGCTGCTAAAATCATAGATGACAGATTGTGAACTAACCAGAAGTGAATTGAAGCCATAATACATTTGAGGGGTTGCTGAACAAGATGGGCTTCCCAACCAGCAGCAACAGGGTCCCAGCACCTGTTTCAGCTTGAGGACTTCGTAGATGAGAGGCATCACAGCATCCCACCAGAGCTAGGGCCCGGCTGCAAAGGGCTGGCAACCAAGGTGCTAATTCGTAATGCATCCATAAACACCTTTATTCTTCTGGAGCTACATCAAGGTTTGGAAGCAGAAAAAACAGTTACTCCAAACCAAAACTTGGCACTGTGACCCTGCCTGCAATTAGTTCAAAGCCAGCACATTCCCAGGATAGTTAATAGCATATTGGTCTGCTTAGAATGGAAAAAATCCACAAAAATAAATATGGAATAAATGGGGAGGCAGCAGTACCTCCAAAACACCAAAGCTACAGAGGATGGCAAACCAGTGACACACTGCTTTTGCGAAGACAACCAAGGCACACACAGGAAACCACAGGCACACTTTGAGAGGCAGCTGCTTCTCTCTGCTCAACCGTGGTGAGGCTTTGGATGGAAGACTTTGCCCAGCCTGGGAAACAACCCTTGCAGAAAAAAGTGGGCACATATGGGGTAGAATCCAAGAAGCAAGCAACATGTTTAGAAACATGATCCGTAGTTAGAAGCTCTGAAGACCGAATAAAGAGAAGGCTTGAAGAGGTGACAAATACATCCTGAGAATACGCACTTGAAACCAGATAACTGTATGAAAAGGACAATCGTCAGTTTTCCTACAAGCAGTAAAAATCCTTCCTCTATGGGTAGGAAGTTTGAAGTTGAGGGCAGTAGTAAAACTCTTCTTGATTGTGTGGAGAATGAAACGCTGGAACTGGGCTCCTTGACAGGTTGTGAAATCACAAGATTTTTGAAGATAAGTATCAGTTTCTGGAGATAAGCATCTATCCTTCTTGCGGCAAGGATTAGAAGATATATTGAGCTCCCTTCCAGTCCTAAATGTCTAGAAGTACTCTAGTTATGTCTTTCGCATCACTAGAGTCCTAATACCATCCTTAAATAAATAAATAAAAGGTATCTTTAATTTAGTTCCATTCTGACAATCCTCATTTTCTCTCGTTTTGATTTTATTGACTCGTCAGACAATACTTCCACATCACACACCTCACTGCACAGAACTTCTGGTGTTCACACATGTAATAAACATGATGAATACAAAAAACATCAGCTCTGCCCGCTTTGTGACAAAATATGCTGAGCTACTGCATGGCAGCATACCATACCATTGGATCTTGTACAGTGCCCACAGATACTGGCTTATCAAAAATAGAGCATTTTGCTGAGCAGCCGAAAGAAAGTCAGAGGTGAAGGGCTGTAGAGGATAACTGAAAGATTTAAATCAAATATGTAATAGTCCTATCTGCTTCCTGTTTCCAGAGTTAAAGGAATTTCCTGTTTCCAGAATCAACTATTTAAAGAAAATACTGACAATACAGAGTGTTTTTTTTTCCCCTAATAATGCCAAATAAAATAAATTAATAAGGCCCCTGTTCCTGAGCACATTCTTTGGAGAGGAGTGGCTGCTCGTTTGCACACTGCACAAATCACAGCATTGCTGGTGCATGAGAAATTGTTGTGCCCGCCTGGCCACCGTGTGTGGTGACCACTTGGAGGGAGAAGGGCTCAGCAAGCAGAGTGTTCTGCCATTCAGCCTCTTCTTTCTGCTTGTGACACTCTCGTCTATGGTAAATATTGGAGTGAATCCAGAATGAGCACTGCTAGTGGGAAATATCTGCAAAAGCAAGGTGGGATGCTGGGTTGAAGGGCCGAGGTCTACATAATGGCCCCACCAAGGAAAAGCATGAAAGCTTCAGTGATAGATACATAGAAAATCAGGCTGCACAAAAGCAACATAAAGGGGCACAATATATTTAGTCTCTGAGCTACATCAGGGGAGGGACTTTTTATGAGGGCATGTAGCAACAGGATGAGGGAAAATGGCTTTAAGCTGGAGGAGGGTAAATTTAAACTAGATATCACGAAGAAATTCTTTACTGTGAGGATGGCAAGACACTGGAACAGGTTGCCCTGTGAGGTTGTGGATGCCCTCTCCCTGGAGGTGTTCAAGGCCAGGCTGGATGAGGCTTTGAGCAACCTGGTCTACTGGGAGGTGTCCCTGCCTACAGTAGGGGGGTTGGAACTAGATGATGTAAAAGGTCCCTTTCAACCCAAACCAGTCTATGATTAATCTAACAGGATTCACAGTGTGCTAAGTGCTATCAAAAAGTGGAACTCTGCCAGCACCTTTCCCTAGCAGACCTGATCCACAAACAGCAATGCCAAGCAATGGAGCAAAACAACGTCAAATGGGCAGCAGACATCTGGGCTCTCACAGTAAGCCATGTACATCATAAAATTCACACAGAAAAAGAAAATGTCACTGACTGGATGGGTGCGAGCTACTTTTACTACTCAGTATTGGATATTAGCAGAAGTATATACATATTTTTTCAATCTACAATATGCTTTCAGTGGAAGTATATTCCAGTGGAAGGCAAAACAAGAAGAAGCAACAGTTTCCACAGTGCAGAGAAAAATGCCTGCAGTTATACGGCTGGCCAGAGCACCAGAGGTAGCTGCTGCAGGAGGGAATTCTGAGTGCAGAGCAACACCATTCCTGGGGCCACTTGTGCTGAAACGCAGGAAGAGCAGCACTCATTTGGCAAGGGGCCCCACCATCGGCTCCCACTCTCTGCTTCTGCGATTATTCAGCAGAATATCTGAAGACTTATTTTCTCCAAGCACAACGCTGGATGCCTTTCATTCCAGCTGTTTTTAGAGATTAGTCAGTCAAGGAGACACAAAAGAAATCCTAGATTGCTCACTTGTGTAGTATTACTGCCACACTGTAATTTCAGTAGTTTCCATCTCTGCTTCAGGGCAGCTCAAACATATGAAAGAAAAAAAGGCGGGGGGTATCTTCAGTTTACAATGGTAGTTGGATATTTGCAAACTGCTTTAATGTAGCATTAGAGAGAACCATTTGCTCATTTTTAAGTGATTTAAAGGTGCATCCCTGCTGATAACTGCAGAAGGGCTTTGACCGCCCCATAAACTAAAAAAAAGTTTGAAAGCAGAACTTCATACTCATTTGCAAAGGAAGAAGAGAGAAATTCTGTTGGGGAAGGGCTTGCTGGGCACAGGGCTTTCAAGCAGCGGCTGATGCAGGATGAAGGAAGCCGGCACTGCTTTATTATGGGATAAATGGGACAGAGGCGAGTGGTGTGAGAACCACAACCCTACTCAGCACATAGGTGCACAGGCATGTGGACTGAGACCCTTCCTAGGTGGCCATGCAATGAACACAAGTACTGCTGCTGGTAGAACATCAGCGATGAGCAGTCTTGGGTCTGCTTCACTCTTCCATACCTCCTCTGGTCTCACAGTCCTAGCCTTGATCTTGATCAACAAGTCTTCAAACACAAAGATGTCAGGGCTCTGCAATCATCCTGATTAAAAGCAAAGCCTGAGAAACTGCACACATCTTCACAACCCTAGAGTTTCCTGACAGTCCTCTTATTCCTGCCTCCACAGGAACACATGGGATTATCCACCTGCAGTTACGCAAAGCACATTTAAGCAGGCACAAATCTGGGGGAAAGGACAGGAAGGAGTTGGACAGGATTACCACTACTTTTGCATCACTCCCACGATCAAGGGAACTGGAAAGATTTGTTATGGGGAAATGCATGGGGGGGGTGTCCAAACCAAAATCAGGGAGCAGCAGGCAAAGACAAAGGTTTGGCAATGGTCGGTTTGGGTTTGAGCAATGCTCAAAAAATGTTAATGTCAGATTTTTGCAACATGGAAATTAAATGTTGTTGTGCTGATGATACTCTCACCTGGGGAATATTTGGGGTGTTTGAGTTAATGCACAGACAAGTGTCAAAGTGATCTCTCAATCCCATTTCCTGCCATTTTGCACTGAGAAACACAATGCTAAATGGAAATGTGACTGTTCGCCCCAGTTGCCAAAACTACATAAAAATCTGTCCTGCTTTTCCTGGACACTTTTCCCACCTGTTTCCTGTCAGGTAATGACAATCACTGGGGAACAGCAGTATCTAGGGTTCAAGGTGATAGCAGCCACACAAATCAATACAAATGTCATCTACCAACTCTAGTCCCATGGAGACTCTTTCACCCATTGTGCTTCCTGTTTGGTTTTCCTCCCTTTTCTCCTCTCAGACCCCTCTCCTGCCTCACATCCCAAGCGGAGCAAGCTGCATTGTGCTCAGGCAGGTGAGCAGGTGCGGAAAGAAATTCCTGAGGCCATCACCATGATGGGTTTGCACAAAGATCTCCAGAACCGCCCGGTGGCACAAGCAGCCTGCAGAGCCTGCTCAGAGGCAGCATGCTGATGGGATGGTCAATCTGGGCAGATGTTCCCAACAAGGAAGTTCCCAGGTTGATGTGTCTCCTTTATTTGCCCTCTACAGCCCAACACTTCTCCTGGGCTGCATCTCAGAGAGGGTCCAGCACAATCAGGCTCAGGGAGGTCACAAAATTCCCCCAGAACTTATAGAATCATTAAGGTTAGAAAGACCACTGAGATCATCCAGTCAAACCATCAACTCATGCCGCTCTAGGCCATGTCACTCAGTGCAGCATCTACCCTTTTCTTCAACACCTCTAGGGACGATCTGCACCATCTCCCTAGGCAGCCTCTTCCAGTGTTCAACCACTCTTTTGGAGAAGAAGTTTTTCCTAATATCCAACCTGACCCTCTACTGGCGTAACTTAAGGCCTTACCTCTTGTCCTGCTCCTAACACTTCTCATTATGACATCTGATTTTTCTGCCACAAGTTAAGGGAACATCTTGCAGCCACATGGGCTTGGCCAGGGTTGTACAGACATTGCATCCATCTGACCACAGAGAAGCTGTGATTGTTTTTGCATGTGAAAAGCAGAGCCTGTTTACTGTGACACTGTGGTATTCCCAGCATGTAGCCATTGCAGTTCCCAGGATCCCAGGGCCTGAAAGCATGGTGAGCTCAGGACATGTTCAAACAACTCCAAAGTGCTAGCTGATGCTAAAAGGCAAATTCTCACCACCTCACTCATGCTCTCCATTGAAGAGTGCCGGGCTGGATGCGTCAGTGCTGCTCTGTGAGCCCCTGAAGCATTGCCAAGAGCTGTGGGATGTGCTTCTTACCAGAGAATGACCAAAGGTGCCTCCAGACCAAGCTCAGAAGCAGAGCACACAGTGAGATGAGTCTCAGAATCATGCCCAAGAGCCAGCACCATATGCCATGAGCAGCAGGCAGTCATTCAGCAGTATGAAGCATCAAACCTGGAGGGCCCGCAGTCATTCAGGAAGCCTGTAAGAAGGCAAAATGAGCTCCAATTTCAAAAGCAGCAGAACAAGTGGAAGCTTGACAGTAAGCATTCTGCAGCTCCTGACCGTCAGAAAATACTGGAAAAGGTGTTGAGGAGGGGGAAAAAAACATCTGAAATCCACCAGCGCTTCCAGCTCCTCTGTGTGCCTGCCATGCCAGGCTGCAACACCACGCTTCATTCACAAGAAATGTATCCAGAGAAACCAGAGAGGACTTTTGTTTTTTTTCCTAGCATTAAAATAATAGGCGGGAGCAAGTTTGTCCACTGTCTTGGCATATGAACTGTGTCCCACACAACGCAAATGAGGACAGCAATTGAGGGCTTGCTGAATGGCAGTCTTTGGAGTGATGCTGCGGGGTTTTCCTCTCTCACCACACACAGCTAGTGGCCTGGATCCTGCACAGCACTGGCATTCTGCACTGTGATTTTATGCTACCGTGGTTTCAGTCTGAAGTAGTAAGACAGCTTGCATACCAAGAAAATATTTAACTCCTGTTTAGGAATAAGTTCCGGGACTGCAATCTAAGCATAATAACAACAACAACAAAAAAAGCAACCACCAATGTTTGAAAGGTGTTTGAAAAAAGTATTGCAAGACATTGTAACACCATTCCTACCAAAGCTTTGTTACCCTGAATTACTTCATGCTCAAATAATTCTTGAAACCCAGATATCTGCAGACCACGCGCCTTAGCAGAATCTAGACCAAAGTTACTTAGGGCATTCAGATAAACAAGCAATTACTTATGGTGCCAAAATCAAGCACAGAGTCACCTTCTCCTTGTTCTTTTACAGCAAAGCAATTTCATTATTTGAACATAAAAATTTATCTTTTAGGTACTGTTGAGATAGCGTTTACATTTAATAACTTCCATTTCATGTTTTTCAGCTACTGGGGGTCTATCTACCAGAAATCTCAGGCAATTTTAACTGCCGTTCACTCCCAGTGTACTATCAAAAACTGACACAGCAGAAGCTCAGACATCGTTGCACTTCAATTTGTTTGTTCCAAAGGGACACCGGGACTCCCCACCTCTGGCTTACACTTCTGGGAAAGTTTATCACGGGCCTCCTGGAGAAGAAGAAAAGGCATTCAGAGCTGCTTTAGGGAATGAGATCGGGTATGTGAAGGAATAACAGCAGTGATGCAGGGAAGGAGAGGGGAAGAAGAAAACCTTCACACACAGAACAGAAAATATCATCTTCACTTCCATGCAAGCAAAACAACAGTGGAACTGGAAAAGGAGAAAAGTAAGGAAGAAAAGCAAGAGATACGTCAGGTACAGCCTGAGATGCAGCAGGATGGCTGGATTGGAACAAGCTCATGGACAGCAGGTACAGTCTGAAAATCTCTGTTCAGAGTATATCTGTGAATTTCTATTTCAAATACTGAGAAGAAAAATAGGAATCTCCATGTTATCTGAAGGATGTACCTTTGTTATTGAAAGATATCACTGTTTGCATAAACTAGATAAGCACAGTGAAATGAAATAGCACAAGAGGAGAAAACCATGACAAATAGAATGAGGGTTTCATCAGCTCCTGGATAGTAAAACACCTTAGGACTTGTAAAAGATAGAGCTAGATAGATCTAGTTGTATACCTCATATTCGCTTTACCTAAGAGCATGTGATGAGAAGAACAACATGAAACCTAGCAAACACAGATACAGCAACATGCAGATGTAAGTTTGATTTAAGAAATCAGAGCAGATGCCATGGCTTTGGTCTAATCTACTGATATCCATGCAAACCTCTCAGTCCACCATCAGCTCCCCAAACTCTTCATGGAGTAACATGCAACTGTAATTGGATTGCTCCTTGAAGACATAAGAAGTTATCAGACTTTGAAGGTTAGCTCCAATCCACTTCAAATGGTCTCATGGATTATTCTTTGTTTTCAAGCCAAGGATCTTTGTGCTCAGGAAAGTGGGGAACTGCTCATAACAACAGGTCTTGCTTTCTGCAAGAAGTTGCCTCCCATGAACAGTTTCTACAGTGAGACCAGGACACATCATAAGCACACTAAGTTCAAGGAATCAGCCTTTGTGTATAGACTTTGTATGGTCAGTGTCATGCTACAGCACTACCCAGTGGTTTGTGCAATTGCTCCATACTATATGCAACCACTGGTTTATTTGCAGAGTTCAAGCATTTACTTTTAAATGGGAAGATGCAAAATGTACAGAGACTATCAGATCACATACACCTATCATCAGATCACAGCACATCTGGATAGTAAACACATGGCTATCAGCAGCCCAGGAGCCCCTTTAGCCTGCCTCCAAAATTTGAGAGCACCTCCTAAAGCAGATTCTTCCCAAGTTTAATCCTGTGAAAAGGAATAAACCCATGCCATCTGCATTCATAGAGTGTATCTGAGGGCCTGGAATCTACAAGGTCATTTATCTGCCATTTGTTAATGAAGGAGACTCACAGGATCATTAAGGCTAGAAAGACCAATAAGACCATCTAGTCCCCTCATCCACGTGGTCAGTAAATACATTAAGCAGGGCCGGTCCCAATACCGACCAACCTCTGAGGAACACCACTTGTGACCAGTTGCCAGTTGGATTTAACTCCATTCACCACCAACATTTGCAGCCATGGGTGTTTCCAATTCAAGGTCAGACAAATTGGAGTACAAACAGAAGACCCAATAATTATATGGCGAGCTCATATTTGGGGCTTTTCATCTGTACACTCCAAGTGCATTACAAGAAGAGGTGTGTCACTATTATTGTGTGTAATACAGGGAAACTGAGGCATGGAGAGGTGAATCTCCTTACTAAGTTCACTCAGTGGGTTGAAACAAAGCTTGGGAGGGGACCTGTTCGCACAAGTTTGAACCTAAATAGCAAAGAAAATGAAGTTATTATCTGCATTCCATCAAGTACTGCACCATATGGTTACAGGTGGGCAGGAGTCCAAGCTAAGCACCCAAACGGCTCCTTCAGCTCTAACGAAACAAACAAAACCCAAAACTCGCATCCTAGCATTAATCAGAGCGATCCTTTAAGCTTTACGTACGTTTCTGCTGACACTATAGCATGAGGATCTACGCTGAAAATTTAACAGAGAATAAATCCAGCAGATGGGAACAGCCTTTACCATGACTCGTACCTGATCCTGTCTTCCCAAATCTCTCTCAGTTTGAGAGGATTTATTTATTAATTTTAAATATGACTACAGGCTCTTTCCTTTTCTGGCAAGATGGTATTTTAAAGCAAACTTCAACAAAGCTCCTGCTGAGAGCACCCCAGCTCATGATTACATCTGTAGCATGCATCGAGCAGATTCCGCAAACATTAATTATTCTTAAGCAAAATCAGAGATTGTGAGATTTAATAATTCAGTGCCTGTGATACAAGAACTAGCAAGTCTTCCATTATTTAATATCGCACAGCTTACCAAATAGAAGAAAAAGCAAACGAAAACCAGATATAAACCGGATTTCTTTTCTCTAAAAACTGCTCTGTTCTGTTGCCCCACTGCTTCAAGCATATGAACTCACCTCCACCACAGTTACGGGAGCTGGGGAAAGGGAGCCAGGGGACAAAGGACGGGGCAGGGAAGCTCCCACCTGGGTACGTATGGATTTTTGCATATTTAAAATGATGCTTTCTTGGGTTTCTGCTCTCAGGTGTAGCATCAGCTCATCCTGCAATGCACACTCTCTTCTGTCAGAGTGTCTCCATGGAAAAAAGCATGGAGAAAATGAAGGGTGATACCACGGTCACTACAATTACGCTAAAAGCACATTAAAGCAGGAACAAATGGAGCAGTGCTACTCTGTCTCACTTTCAGAGGCTTTTCCCTCTCTGTAATAAGTAGAGGTGAGCCAGCCAGCTCAGACAGACTACCAAAAGCCTTTCAGCACCAAGGAGGAGAGGGAAGGCATCCCACTCCTTCTTGTCACTGCACATCCCCTTTTCCAAAGACTTTGCCAAGGTGCATCTGAAGGAATCAGAGCCCCAACTCCTTCAAAAATGGCACTACAAGAGGAAAGAAGGGTTAGGTTAAGCAGGGTCATATGCTCCTTTCTCTAAGAAAGCCTACTTTATTTCTATATGCCCCATAAATTCACAGACAGCCTTGCAACTAATTTCTAGAGTGCTTTCTTTTTTTCTGGTGCACAAGGGTGAGTATAAGGACTTAGCCTCACCGACAGGGAATGTCATCATGAAGCAAGATTAATAAACATTTCAGGACCAAATAGAATGCTGTGCACTTTCCAAAGCTCAGAATATGAAAGCACCTGTGTCTGGATGAGTGCCTGCCTGCCTTAGACAACAGGAGAAGCAACAACAAAAGCACAGCAGTTATTATGAAGGTGGGTATTGCAAGAGGACAGGAGACACTGAAACAAAGGGATCTCCCCGCAAAGATTAGGACAACATTCCAAGGAGACAACTACCGAGGGTATTTCAATACAGTAACGCTTGGCCAGCCCAGGCAGACACTTCAGATGGACACTTCAGCCCTCCCCATGGGCCAGACAGGGAAGGGGCGATCCAGGGGCGATACCTGGCTCAGCAGACAGCAGGAAAATCAGGCAGAGCCCAAAGCAGCTCAACAAGGGGTGCACAGTGACCAAGGATCCAGGGAGGATGATCCAACAGCTGCCCAGGCTAATGAGACCCAGGGAAGTAGGGATACTATATAAGTGTATGTGTGTGCACGTATGCCTGTGTGAGGTAAACCAACAGGAAAGAGGTCTCAGCGATGACAGCAAGAGATAATTACAGCCTGTGAAGGTCTGAGCTCGTAAAAACAGGAGAAGATTTCCTTGAAAGTTTGCAGCTGAGGAATCACACACGTAGCCGGGATGCATGGCATGAAGGAGAGGCAGGAACCTACGTCCTATATGCCCACAGGAAGGGACTGCAAAGGTGTGCAGGGATTAGGAAAGGATGTCTGGGGGGCAGTCACAGCATGAAGGAAAAGCATAGGGAAGAGTGAAGAAGAAAAAAGGGAAAAAAAAAAAAGAAAAAAAAAAGCCCAACAAAACCCACCCTTATATATAATGATAAAATCAGAATTCCAAACTGAGGTAGCCCGCAGGTACAAGAAGTCAGGAGCTTATATAGATGTTTCGCCTTGTACAGGGCCATGAAGTACTGAAACCATATGCACACATTTTGCAGGGCAAGTGTAAAGCCTGCTCACCTCCCCACAAAGGAAACTAAAAGACTGGTCAGATCCCTTTTACCTCATGCTTAGGTATCTCCTTGAACCATGAAGTTTGAAGCAGATCCAAAGGGACCGCGTCTATTTCCATTCACAATGGGCTGTGCAGCCAGAACAATTGCGACAATTATTTCCTACAATTACTGCCACATTTCACACCCTTTCCTCTGGGTTGCGAGGAGCAGCACCCCTTCCTTGACAACAGCTGCACCAGTTTCCTTCCTCCGGAGACCTGCACAGCCCCAGTGCTCTGCCTGTTTCTGGGTTTGTCCCAGTATCCCAGCTTGCTCTCTCTCTAAAGAAAGAGGTTTCAGTTTTCTACCAGAATACTTTGGTCCACAACCTCGCTGAAGAAAATCATAGAATCACAGAACCATTAAGGTTGGAAAAGACCTCTAAGATTATCTAGTCCAACCACCCACCTACCACCGATGTTGCCCACTAAATCGTGTCACATCTACACATTTCTTGAATGCCTCCAGGGATGGTGGCTATACCTCCTCCCTGGGCAGCCTGTCTCAATGCATTATCACTCTTTTAGATAAATCCTTCCTAAAAGCCAATCTGAACCTCCCCTGGTACAACTTAAGGCTATTCCCTCTCATCCTATTGCTGTTACATGGGAGAAGATGCCAACCCCAACCTCACCACAACCTCTCTTCAGGGAGTCGTGGAGAGCAATAAGGTCCCCTCTGAGCCTCCTCTCCTCCAGACTAAACAATCCCAGACCTCTCAGAGGGACGATCACTTCCTTACTCCTGCTGGCTGCACTATTTCTGATACAAGCCAGAATGCCACTGGCCTTCTTGGCCACCTGGGCACACTGCTGGCTCATGTTCAGCCAAGCATCAACCAACACTCCCAGATCTCTTTCCTCTGTGCAGCTTTCCAGCCACTAAGAAGAACTGCCTTGAATCTTCTTACCACCTCCTTGCCAATAGTACTGGTTGCTTTTGGGGTGATTGTTTTACCCTTAGAGTCTGTCATAATTGTATGGGATCCTAAAATACTTCAAACCAAACCCATATGCTGTGCAGGCCAACTTTAAATGGCACACACCTTCTCGCCTCTCTATAGAGGAAAATAACTACTTTTATAAAGAGGAAAATACTTCCTCTCTGTTGGGCATCAATATCCCATGCACTGACGAGTTATTGTAAGGAGAGTTACACAGAAGAAATCTGCATGGAGTAGCAAATACACCTCTTCAAATAACAGTCCAAATTGGATGTTAAGGGACCAGAAATTTTTTTTCAAAGTAAGAAGATAGTGTACTATCTAGAAGACTCTTGAAGGTACTTTCCTTGCCAGCCACTTCCTGTCCGCATGCCCAAACACATTCTGCCTGGGATCAGCCTCGCGCTCAGCTTCCTGACCCACCTCCTCTCCCAGGTAACGAGTGTTTAATTACAACTGAGATAAAACAGCGAAATGGCCACTAGCAGGCGAATAATGACAACACACCTACATGTATAATTTCAGGAGATTACATCAAGCATTCTTCCCTGAGCTGGAACTGCTCACATAACTGTGGGGGGAGGAGAACGTGAGCTCAGCTCCTCACCGAAGTTTGTGGGTTTTCTAGGAGGGGAGGAAAAGCAGGAGGAAGGCCGTGTATCACCTTAAATGAGGGCACTAGAGCAAAACAGGGGTAAGCAAGGTCCTCAAGCTGTGGAAGAGTATTCAGTGGTCTGTTGTGCCCTCCCAGATGCCTGCCCCATAGACCAGAGCAGCTTTGCCAGCAATGCAGCAGATGGAAAAAAACAAAGATCCACAGTGTGAATGCTGGATGGTGCTTTGGCATTTGAAGAAGCATCATGGCTATTTCTTAGACTTCTTTGCCTGTCAATTATGTCCAAAACACAGCACAGCTTGACAGCAGCACTTAACCATCCTTCATTCTTGATCGTGATAATTGTGTCCATAATAGCTGAACCTCTGCTCTGTACTGCGTTAAAGGGTCTTACCCTTTGTAATATGAACTCAAGAAATGGCTTAGAGCAAAACAAACTTCATTCTACCCATCAGCCAGCAAGTTACACATATCTTAGCTTCCACAGGGGAGTCAATAAGCTGGACGAAAACAGAAACAAGAGAGAGGGTCAAAGCAGTTTCCTTACACAGCCCAGTGTGAGTGAAGATGCTTTTTGCTAGACTGCTGCTCTGTAGTAAAAAGAAGCTTACCAAAAGTAAACATAAAGGCCCTATTCTATAAAGCTCTGCCACTGTTTTAAAAGTTCAAGATGAGTAGCCATAGCATCAATGGAGCTAAACAGGGGTAAAACCTCAAAAATATGAATGAGAACTCAGCAGAGCAACCCTATGGGATGGCAAGGAAAGCCACTGGATTCCACACTAATATAACAAACCTGATATGAGCTTTTTAACAGGGAAAAATTGTTCAGAGGGAAAAGAGCTCACTGGTGGACTGGGGACATAATATTCAATCTTATATTACTTTCATAAGCTATTTCTAGATTTTCAAAGCAGTGGGTCCTTTTGGCACTGCTCAGAAGCCCGAAGCATCAAAACCACAGCTAAATCAGGCACACAGCAGCAGCACAACATACACCCATACATGTGCAGCTCCAGAGGCTGACTTGCACTGGCTTTCTAGTGGGTTTCCTCTTCATATGAATGCACATTCCAACCATTCTTTTCACTTTTACTATTTCTATCCAGTCACTCAGCTTCCCTCTCCTAACTCTTACATGCTGCTGAAACCTCACATGAGATGGACCTTACACCCAATCTCCCTCCCTCCCCACTGCTCCATGTATTTTACAGGGGCACAATGAGGAATTGGCTGAGAAAGTACAGACAAAACTGGGCTGGGTTTGTTTTCTTTAGGACTAGCAAATCAAAGCAGCTCTTGGAGAGGCCCAGTGAGAGCTCATGTCAACACAAGATAAGTAGCAGGAGCAGTGGAGAAAGAGGGGATGTGGCAAGCTCTTAACTCAGCTGGATGCATCCTTTGGAACCACTCCTTGATCAGATCTGTGTAAAGAAAGATGCCTAAGCCATTACCTGTCAAACCACTGCATAAGCTGTTGTAAGGTCTCATGTGAGCATCTTGCCCCTTGGTATTCCCTTGGAGTAGCTATAGGGAACCCAGCTATTTCCCACCGTCCTTATCACCCTTCACATACAGTCAACACAATAAATAAAAATTGGCAAACCGTTCTCATTGCCTGATCCAAGCTGAAGGAATGACAGCAACAGAAAGAAAGCCCGCAATCACTGTTTGATGCCGCGTTGCTCGGCACAATCAATTTCTCCAGGAACAATAGAAAGGTACATTAAAATAAATAAAAAATAGTAAAAAAGCAACCTAAGCAACCTAAGCAAAAATTAAATGAGACCCTGTGCCACAAACAAAGGTCGGCAAGTATATTTTTACTTGCCAAACAGTTTCACAGTGTATAGGCAGTGGTATTTTTTTTACTATTTGTTTCATGGAGGAATTAACAAACTGTGTGACCTTTGTCCTGCTTGTGCTACTTAGAAGATGTGGCAGAGGGAATTCTACTCACCTCCGTGATTACACATTACCCTGAATGTTTGTACTTTACTGTCACGCTATGGAAAATATTCACATGAGTAATCACACTGAAATTATTAAAGCTACTCCCGTGAAGAAACATTTAATCTCCTCTTCAAGCATCTGCTGAGATCAGGACCTGAAAGTCATGAATGTGCTGAACTCAGTTTGTTGCGTGCACAGCATCTGTAAGTTAAACAGTCCCATTTTTAAACTAACTCCACAGTAAATATCCCCTTTTGTAAAGAGTCCTAGACACCAGGAACCCTTGGTTTCATGCAGTGTCTTGAAATTCTATCAGCTCTTGGGAGGTCCCTGTGTTTTTCTTTTGGTGACAGGGGCAAATACCACAGACTCACTTTTCTGGTCCTTGAAGCAAATTATCAGATGAGGAAAATGATGTAAAGGGAAGATTGTACAATGAGCAGCATACCAGTGCACTGACCCTGTTCCGTCACGAAATAGGGAAATCAAGCCCAGCATTTCCAAGCTGGGATCTTCTACTCAATACACTTGTGCTTGGGCTGTCAGCTAGAAGGGTTCCTCATCTCCAATTCCCACTGCCCACCGTCTCAACAAAGTCAAACTGTGGATGGTAAAGTGTAACTGCTCCTTTGGCCTTTTTGATTTGGAGACCACTTGTGTTTCACAAAGCAGAGAGAGAACATCTCCATGTGTGTCATCTCCTGTCAAGTGGGGAGCCCTCAGAGGCTGCAGAAACTGGCTCTGCATTTGGCAAGGGCTGAACAAGGCAGGACCTGGCAGTACACAAAGAGGTTCTTATGAACACAAGGCTTTTTGTACCTATGTATCTATTTCCTTTTGAACAGAAAAATCTTGAGGTTTTTTTTTAATTGTCATTAATTATTAGGAGAAATCTTTCATAAAAACCATGGCATAGACTAAACATTTAAAACACGACTTTCTCATTATTTAATTATATGCTGTGAAGCAGCTCTTTCATTTCTTTCAAAATTACCTTCTAATAATTTATTTGCATGCTCCCAGATTCTTACATCAAAAAAGACAGAACGTCATCTCCCTATTCATTTTCCTCCAGAGGACTCAACAAGCTCCCACAATATCCCTTCCTCAGACATCTCTCCTCTGCGTCCAACTATAGAGTTGGGACCTATCTCGTATTTTCTTGTACTGAAGCTGCTTTGTGCTTTGGAGTATCCTTGTTACATTTCCTCATATCTTTTCCAGTTCTACTTCTTTTTTGTGTTTGTTTCCTTTCGGTGTTTTTTTTTTTTCCAAGTTGAGGAAACGCACTTCACAAAGTACTCAACATACCTACGCTCCACAGTAGCTATGGACTGGCATAATGTCATCTTTGGTTTCATTTTCCATTTCTTATGCAATATCTTTACAAAAGGAACAAAGAAATCACACATTACTAAGTTTGAAACAAACCAGTAAAACACTGTAAACTTCAAATATCAGAGAATAAGCCAAAGTTCCCTTCTCAGTTTCTCCCATTTTCTACTGTCAGCTTGAGTATGTATGCTTCTTGAAGTGCCTGAGTACATAGGAGGCTGCCTAAAGAAGGGTGAGCAAAACCCTTTGGACCAGTTGTCCTTTCCAGCCAGAATAAGTACAAAAAACATCCTCCAATGGGAAAGCTGAGACACGAGAAAAGAATTGCTTGATTTTATCCTAATGCATCTTCTACAATTCACCTGAAATACTTGCAGCACTACAAGAAAGACAGTTTATCCAGAAGACAACAGAAAAGAAAAAAGCATTTACTTCTGCTAGCAATTACATAACATGAATAATCAGTTTTACCAGTAGCCCTCAAAGTTAGTCTGGAATAACAGTAAAAAGTGTGAATTCCCCTTCCTACCGAGTCCAGAGTGAGTTTGGCTCCGTCACTTACAGAAGAATTTTACCCAATGGATGTTATTAATGTTATCTTCACAACCTCAAGGAAAGCTGAAAATTGTGTCTGAAAAACCACTCATTTCTGGAGACTGAGAAAGTATCTCCTGGTTGGACTCTCAGAAGCTGATCTGCTAATAAATCAACAAGAAAACATGCTTTCTTGGGCGAGAAGGAGGTAAAATGGATATTAGTAGAAGAAATAAATAACAGAAATCACACAGTCTAGGTTTTCATATATTCTCTCTCCTGTTTTCCCCTTAGCTTGAGGCATCTCTGTTTCCCATTTCACCAGCCTAACTTGTGCTATGACTGGAAACGTCCTGCTGATACAAATAAAAGCTGAAATTCCTATTTAAGAAAGTACTCCCACAGCACCCCCGAAGGGCTTAGGTAATTCCTGCTAAATGCACAACAGTCATCCATCTAGATGGCTTCTTCCTCCAGCTAGTAATTTCCCGACCCACTGCAGTGTAGTCCCATCTCTGATCAGCCACCGAACACAACCAGCCTAGCCCTGCGTTAGGAGCAGAAGGACTGACCTGCTCTGCTTGCAATAGTAGCAGGTGGGCCAGAGAGCTTATAGGTTTTGTATGGCTTCTGCATTTTCAGTGACATCCTGGTCTATGCAAAAATACGTAACTGGGGTTTGAGGTTGAGCGGGATTTTTAATCATTTATTCAGAAGATGAATGGAGATAAAGTATTTATTTTCATAGCCCAGAGGGTATCAACCAGGCTGCAAGAAACAATGAAACTGAAGACTGAATGGTCAATGTCTCCTTCTCCCCTCCTTCACAGAGACCAGCTTCAAGGCCTGCAGCCTCTGTCAAGTGTTTTCTGCCCAAAGGCTGAGATAAGAATGAAAGGCAAGAGATAAAAAGGAAATGCTTACTAACAATGTAGTTAGGAAGTCTAAAGCCAGACTGAAAACATGACCTTGTGAGCTGAGCAAAGGCTGTGCTGGCACAAGGAGCATGGCGACTGCAGAAAGAAAAGTTACAAAAGAGGGAGAAAGTGAAGCTATGAGTGGAGAAAACAAACAAACAAACCAAAAAAAAGAACATTTGGTTAATTAGTTTCCTTCACCGAGTCCTTACAACCTCATCTCTCAGCATTTAAAATCAAGGAATGGTCAGGCTTATTGGCCATTTCAAAAGGTCTACTACAACTACTTACGGTTATTGCTGGCTTTCTGGAAAAAAAGATAGAAAGGCAAACCATGGAAGTGGCTCACAAGAACAAGCAGTGCCATAAAAAGAGATCCTGCTATATAAAGCTGCTGGCAGCTATGGCTCTGCCAGTCACCTTAAGACTCTGTCAGAACAGACAAACACAGCTGAGGTGGCTCAACACTTCACGGTGTTTTTTGCTGTGTTTTGTTTTTCTTTCAAGAAGGAGCTCGTTGCACCTGAAGGCACCAGCTGCTTTATCTTGCTCTGTATCAGTCCAATGCAATAAGTTGTCCCATTTGCCTCAAAAAAGAAGGTGTCCAAGCAGCGCAGGTGGAACAGGCAGAAGTGCTTGGTGCTGCTGGGTCTCCCATTTATGCAGAGAAACCCGTAGAAGGAGGACCAGGGGAACCTGTTCGACAGGAGCCAGTTACAAAAGGACCCATCCACAGCAAAACACACAGAAAACATGGAAACCACCCATCAGATCCGCAGATGGATGCTACCAAAATATGCTGTGGGTGGTGTGAGCTAGATGGCCAGGCTTGATTCCACAGCTGGCCCTGCTGTGAGCAGGAGGTTGGTTGGACCAGAGACCTCCAGAGGCCCCTTCCCGCCTGAACTGCCTTATCATCCCTCAATACCATTTTGTAGACTGTAATGCAGAGAATATAAGACTTCAGACCTGTAAGGATTTGTTCAGATGTCTAATCTAGGTTAGGTTCTGGCTTACTGTTGGCTCTTGTGTTGGCAGCTCAAACCACAATGGCAGTGTAGACCAAGAGGGAGATTTGGTTCCTGCTAAAAATGTGAAGGAAGGGTGACACTCCCGTAATCAATCATCTGAACGGAGACCTGCACATTCCCCAATGAAGAAGCAGCAAAGATCAAAAAAGGCAAGCTAGGGGCAACACTGGTAAAGATTTGGCTCAAGTACTTTCTATAGCTACCCTACAAGCATCAAAGGAATTGCCATTCATTGGGCCCCAGCACACCATTTCTCAGCCCAGCTGCTCCTGTGGTTATACAGCCCCATCCCATGTTTTGAAGGGCCAAAACCACACTGTTTACAAAATATAAACAGCAAACCAACACGATATCCACTCCGAGAGTCAGCTTTTGACAACTGAGCCCTGGCTAGCACCATCATTTCTGGAACCACCAGGAGCAACCTGATATCTCAGAGGAAGGTGGTGGTTGTAGAAGCAGCTAAAAGAGAGCCACAGAGAAAAATGACACCGAGGAGGGCCAGGCTGCTATCCGCGCTTCATCAAGCTGTTATGATCCTGGCACAAAGCCACTGGAGGACAGGGAGAAGAGAACCTGCATGCCAGCAAAAGATTTAACTAGGGAGAGAGCACTGAGAAAAGGTCACTTACGGATAAAGGTAAAAGCCACACTTGCTAAGTCGACAGAAAAAGAAAACCAAGAGGCAGGAACTGCAAAGCCACAAGGAATTCACTGCAACAGCTCAGTTTGTGAAGGAGGTTTGCAGTATCCCAGCAGCACAGTACAGTCTAATACGCCTGAGCTAGCTTTCATCCAGGGACTTAAGTCACTTAATGCAGCAGCTCATCACAGGCTGCCTGAGCAGCAGGACAAGTTAGCCACTGGTGAAATCCATAATTATGGCTGGAGTTGAGGAATGCAAACCATACCTGAGCTGGCTAGTTCAAAACTAGCTCAGATACATTTATGTTCAGCTGCAACATGATCAAGAAAAAAATCAAGCAGCTTAATGATGAAGCGAAGCTTGGTCATCTTGCAAAAGCACCAAGATCTTGCCTTCATGTGCAAGTCTCCCTTTTTCTTACATATATTAAAAAAATAATTAGTAAAGAACAAGCCTGTAGGAGAAGTTATATACCTAAAACCTATAGGCAACATCATGCATCATTACCATGCTGTTGAATTAGAAAAATACCATGTAATGTAACCATTACAGGCTCCAGTTCCCTTCTGCAGGACACTTCATGCATTTATGGCTCCATATTCATGCCAAACACAACTCTAAGTATCTGTGATGACAAACTCACCATAGTTCTACTAACGCTTTCATAAACCTCATGCGTGCAACTCATTCATGAAGGAGGCTAAGGTGCCACAACAAGAAATTACTACAGCTGAAGTAGTGAGAAACAGGTAAAGCAAATCCAGGCAAGTTTTGAACATGAACTCTTTGCCCAGTTGCCTATTTACAGATTACCTCTCACTCACAAGTAACCTCACGTGTGAGTGTAATTACCTCGTTGTTTGCACTGCAGGAGTACCTACTGTGCCCACACAGCATCAACCTGACAGAGCCATGAAAGCCCTAGGCACCATAGCACTTGTGCTGTTAGCCATAAGGCAAGGAACAATGTTTGGACACAACAAAACAGGTGGGAACAGACCAGGAAATGGGAACTCTGAGAAGCATTGACAAAATCTGCAGTGTGTGAGGAGCAGTGGACAAGCTTTGATTATGGGGGTACTTGCACACACTAGTGTTAAGTGCTGGGCTTGGTGAGGTCACTGGTTTTCAGCTTGGTGACTGCAGAGCTCCTTTCAAAGAGGTCTACAGAAAGGTAATAGTGAAAAGCAAGGGTTATATTGGCTATATTTCTGCTGGAAATAGAAATGAAAGAAAGCTGAGGATCATTACACCAGTTGGTTATTACTCACTGAGACTGGAAGCAAGGCAAAGGACTCAAAGCCATGGAAAACAACAAGGAATTGGAAATGTGGATGCATAAGCCACTGGGAAAAAGCATTAATCAGCATGGAAACAATAAAAATTTGAGACAGTGTGCCCTAGTTGTTCAACAACTTCCTAGGTAGTGGGAAAAAATATACAGTTCCATCAAACTTATCTCCTTTTTACCCCCATCACTTGTCACAAAAATCAGCCCTCTGAATTTTGTAGCTCACTTTTCTTCTATCTCACAAGACGATAGGATAGATAGAATACGTTTTGCCCTCTGTACCAGCCCAAGCATTGGAGACTTTGGAAAGGAGGCTCTGGAATGGATTGAAGTAGTCACTGAAACCAGAAGTCTAAAAATTGTCTAAGCAGAGGTGTGAAAGAGACTTAGGCACTGGGCTACAGATGAATTTGCTTTTCCTCTTTAAGATCAGATATGTCACTGAATGAGATTAGCTATTGACACAGAAAAGCAGAACAAGGATAGGTGTAGTGATTCTGATGCGAAAACATTTCACAGCCATACCGTGCTTGACACGCAGCCAAGAAGCATGTCCCTGCAGACCTTCCAACAGCAATTTGGCATCACCCTCACCAAGGAGCTCTGGCTGCACACCTCTAAGAAAGACAAACTAACAACCAGGAAAAAAAAAAAAAACAACAAAAAACAAAAACAACTTGGAAACAAAAGCAAAGGACTTGAATTAATAAGAAATCCATAAACTAAAGGCTACAAGCTATCACAGTAAATGAAAAATGACAAGGTGGTAGCTAGTAACTCCTGCCCAAGAGAAGAAACTAGAACAATTGTAGGTTGAGCTGCCTGCTTTCTGTGACTTTGTCTTTATTGGAAAGGTATTAATTAAGACTTACTCTTGATACTTTAATTCACAAAGTATTAAGGCTTCTACTTGATACTCTTCCTGAAGACACCTGGATGAACTCTTCTGCTGTTATATTTCAGAGTATTGAAAATATAAATGCAAAGAACACTGTTCTGATTTTGCAAGCTTAGCTTTCAAATAAGGAGCTTCTGGCTTAGATGCAGACAATCCACACTGGAAGTAACCAGACAGATTAACTTCTCAGGTGAACCTCTTAATGACAGACAAACACAAGAACATACCATGTGCCTCCATCTAAAACTGCAAGTCCTCTCACTGAAGCCAGACTTAACTAGCTGAGCTCACATGGAGGCATCTGTGCCTTGCTGACTACTCAAGGAAAAGCAATGGGAAACTTCTCTTTGTACAGTGACTAAAACATCGCACACATCCCTACACATACACATGTATGAAGGTAGCAAGGACTCCAGATGAAAATTGGCCTACACTTCCCCTGTTTCTCTGAGAAAAGCTGCAAAGCTTCAGAGCCCTATGAGTCCTATGCATTTCCTCCCACAACTCGCAGGTTGGCTGAACAACAGGTGGTGATACCACGTAGCTAGATCTCTTAAGAAAATGCATTAAATACTATCCAAGTCTCCACTTCTGATAAAAACAAAACAGACCTGGCACCTATCGAACTGGCTTCCCTACCACATGAAGCACTATGTTCAATGTTATCCACGTATATGACTGAAAACCTGGCTGGCCTCCCTCCTCTTTCAGTCTCCCACTCCTTCCAGGTATTTGTATTCATCAAAGAGGCCTCTCCACATGGGTGACATCTAAAGATACCCAGTTGAGAAACACCACCCTTATTTCTTGAGTATCTCAGATTGAAGAAACTGAAACTTTTATTTTCCAGCTCCCTTTTTACTCACTATTTACGTTACCTCTTCCATTCTTTGCCACAGCTTCTTACAAAACTACTGTTCTCCTCTTTCACTGCATAGGATTTTTCAGCCAGTAGCAATGTATTTCTTATCAACCAAAAGGAAAATTATGATAAATTATCGATGTTGATAGAAAAGCTCAGTGTCCTCGAAGCTTCTTTCAGCTCTGCTTCGTAAACAGTAGATGAATGTGTTCCTTTAAATTCTATTTCTTGAATTACTCTAGAGGGGAAATTCACACGCTTTTAAAGAAAATATGTAATAACCACTCATGCTAATAATACTTAGTATGTGAGGTGCTCAAGAACCGTGTAGATGTGGCACTAAGGGTCATGGTTTAGTGGGCTACACTGGTGGTAGGTGGATAGTTGGACTAGAAGATTTTAGAGGTCTTTTCCAATCTTAATGATTCTATGATAATGTCTTTGCCTTAAAACAGACCTTAAAATCCCCATTTTGAACTGGTTAAACCACCTGATGACCATGGAGCTAATTAGGACAAGCCCGCAGTGGAGTCCAGTTGCTGACTGGCTCATGACTAGACTACAGCCACACATAACATGACACCAAGTGCCTGCAAAGCTCCATTCAGTCTCATTCAACTCTCCCCAGTCCGCTCCTTCTTTGGCACAACCTTTTGTGATCAGCTCCCAAACCCTCTGTATGGGTGCTGGCCTACTTTCAGACGCCAGAGCACCTCAGCTGCACCCTGGGATTAAGTAAGGTGTTCGAGCTTCCCTGAGTGGAGACGATGGAGACAAAGGAGGCCCTTCAGGGAAACCCAAAGCAAACACCAGGCTTGCTCTCAGACCCAGCTACTGTTGTGTCATCTGTCAGTGAAAAGGGAACATGTTTGGGCAACCCTGCTGTACGTGAGCCCAAGAGCAAGCACTGAACAGTGCCAGACCATGAGGCAAAGTCTGGCTGCTTCCACACAAGCTGGGCAGTGGCTGGTAAGGCTCGCAGCAGCTGGCAGCAGCCAAAATAACACAGTGAGAACCCTTTAAAATAGAAATAAACAATAAAAAACAACTCCAAACCCACAGAAGTTCTTAGCGGTGTCACGTGGAGCTAACAAGATTCAAGTTACCTCTCTCCGCAGAATTTGAGCTCAGTAAGTTACCAAGCAGCAATAAATCCTGTTTATGCTGGGTTAATCTCTTCAGTACGAAACACTGATAATGAATGCATTACTATTTGCACTGCTGCAGGACTCTGTAACCACAAAGATGCAAGAGACAAGGCAGGTAGTTAGACTCAACACATACATTAGGCTATCAAGCCTTCCTCACAGTGACCTGGAGAGAGACTCACACATCCACTTTCTTCTATGTCCTTTGCATAGTCAGAGATATTCATGGATAGCATTACCAAAGTAGAAAATGCAGCTGGAGTCTGAAAGAGTGAATAATAATTTGCCTATTTTTCTTAAGCTATAAGTTTCTCCAACTTTGACATAGTTTTGTTATGGTTTAAAGATCAAAAGAATTCCCTTATTAAATAAAATACTCATTCTATAGTCTCACAATATCACATTAGACTCTGCTGCCAGGTCTCAAACACAATGACCACAGCCAGCTTCCCCTAATGCTAATAATACATTAGGAGCTTTACAATCCCAGCATTAAACACCATCCTTGCAGTCTCGCTCCTTTGTTAGCTTCTGAACACCCAGCGAGAACGCACGTTGCAGCATGCGCAACCCCAAGGGAGCAGGAGTTCCCACAGCTGTGGGTACAGGCAATGACGGATGCAGCAATGCACTGCCCTGCTACCAACATGGGGACTGAGCCTCTGCTCTGCCACAGCCCAGTCCTAGCCAGGGCTTCCTCCAGAATACCTGCTGGGTCAGTGAGAAAGCCACCAAGGCTTGTCACCATCCCTCTCTCCTCCCTTTATGGTGGGATTTCATGTTCCAAGGATAGTGCTGTGCCCTTCGGCACCTTCGCCCTCCTCCTAAGGCAGGCATGAGCTAGCCTATGGACATCATGAAACACTTAAGAGCTGGCAAAAACTGCTTCAAAAATACACCTTTGTGAAGCTACCCAAACCAAGCTCCTCAAATAGACACATTTTTCACTGCCACAGTGTATAAACTTTGTAAAGAACCAACTCTGGAGTTATTTCATAGCATTTAAGTGGTTTGCCTTTCTGAAAGGGCAACCGCTGACAGCCATCCATGAACCAGCTGACAGTGGAATTTGAGGTCAAGCTACAACAGTACTGTGTCTGACTGTTTCCAGACTTCTGTTCTGGCCCCCCTGCCCCAGTGAAGAACAACACAGTCTCATGTTGCACGGTCAGGAGCACACCCAGCCCCAGGAAACACACCACAGAAGTTATTATATACTGCATATTTAAGTGCACTATATACTAACTTTCTTCCATAAGAAAAAAAAAACAAAATCAAAATCATAGAATCACAGAATTGTTAAGGTTGGACAAGGCCTCTAAGATCACCTAGCCCAATCATCCACCTACCACCAATATCGCCCACTAAACCATGTCCCTAAGTACACATCTACACGTTTCTTGAACTCCTCCAGGGACAGTGACTCCACCACTTCCCTGCACAGCCTGTTCTAGTGCCCAACCAATATAGGCTTGATAAGTGCTGATGGCAATATTATACCTTTTTTTTTCTTCTAGCAAAAAAGCAATCAAAAAAAGCAAATAGAAAAGCCACTATTCAGATTCCCTGAATCAACCTCTGATTGCATGCTCTATTGCTGCTGTCGCTCAGAGCAGGAGTCTGATTTAAAAAAAGATCATGAAGAACTGCTCAAACGTCAAAAGGAAAGTGCCTAGCTGCATCAAAACATACACGCTTGTACATTCCTAGCATTCATACACTTCTCATTACAGGTCTCTGGTGAAATTCTAGGTCCAACCAAAGGGTCAGGTACAATGGACAGAAGGAAGCATGTTTACATAGTAGGTGAAGGGACTTTTTTCCAAGAAGAACAGAATATCCTTAAAAACCTTTGCAGATCTGGCCCACCCAGGGAGCAATTTCAATAGTGGAAGCTGGATATTGCAGTAAATTTCCCAGCAGTCAGCATCATTAGAGAACAATCAAAACATTTATGCTCTTGTATTTATAGCAGAAATGGTTTAGAGAGACCTTGAAATTTCAGAAGCCCATTAAACTTCTGCTACCACAGGAATTGATTACTAAGATATCCCTTCCATCCCCACTTTTCACAGCCACAGTTTCTGCAATGGAAGCCACCATCAGGTTGCAGCTTTTATTTTACTTTCCCTGAAGCTTCTAGCTTTCCTTGACTACCAAGTGAGAGAGCAGCATGGCACCACAAGTTGCTGGAGCCTGTGGCAGGCACAGCATGCTGGGAAGGCATTGAGTACCAAGAGCCCTGCAGGATACCTGGGTTGCATCTTCCCCGTTACTCTCCCTGACGGAGGTCTCACATGCAGACAAGCATGTGGTATGGTATATATGGTATATGGTATCTGGTATATTCCAGAGCTCTGGAATGCCCCACCTCAGGGACAAGCTGCATTTCTGCTGGCCAGGGGGATGGGGTCATCATCTGGATGACAAATATCAGGCAAGATGCCTCTACAAGCAAATTGCAAAGAAAACCTAACCATGACGCAAAAGGAAGAACTGCTTCGGTACTTCACTGAAGTTGAAAAGGACTAAAAAGGAGCAGAAAATCTTGTTTTCCTCCTAAAAAAATGAAGGGGCAGGTGAAGAGCAAGATGGGCTCATTCAGCCTACAGCGAAGGCAGCCCAGGAGCCACTTAAAAAGAGTTTACTGCTAAATCCCTGCCACCAGGAAGGGCTGTCCTGCACAATGGCATGCCATGTGGGGGAGAGAAGCTCAAAAAGGGGAGAGACAGCATAGGCTGTCCATTAACTTCACACATCCTTGACTCGACTTCCTCGATGAACACAATGCGTCACTGTGTTTGACTTTGCTACTTCACAAGGAGTGAAGAAGCAAAGAAAAAGAAATGAAATGAATTAAGTCATATCTGTCCTTCCTGTGCGTTTTTCACTTTTGCTGTGCGCTTTAGATCAAGGTGGTAGCCTGCATTATACTTATGTCATGGTTTTATGGCATTTGTTATCAGTATTCCACATCATAACATCATTTAAGGTACTGGGAGTTAAAGAGTTAATGATTCAGTTCCATGG
>JANHGO010000001.1:47749853-47797829 GCA_024606505.1 Aquila spilogaster
CCACCCCCCTCTACCAGCCTTCCCTGTGTGCCAGCAGAAGGCTTGTGCACAGCACCTGCAGACCACAGCTTTTCACTGGGAACACCAGCTCGGTTAGCAGGAAAGCACAGGGAGCTGGCATGTGTGCACACACCTGGAAAAGAGTGCTTGAGAGCCACAAGCGCTTCTGGGCACCACTCACTCCTGCAAACCTTCCTCTGTGGGGAGTGCTCTCTGCACCAGCTTCAAGTCTTTTGATGGTCAAGGTAGTTGCAATGTTGCTAAAAAGCTGAGATTGCTGAAGCTGCTTTGATGGCCTAAGAAGGTCTCCAAAAGCCTGAAGCAAGGGAGACGTGATTAGTCTCCATAATAAAATTTCCAAATACTCCTCTAGTGAGGAAAAGCCAACAAACAAAGAGCAAACCACAACCTCTGACCTACACCTTTGCTACCCAGTTTTCTGTTAGAACATACCTCTGTTGACTGTAACACCCTAAAATTTATAATTATGAAGCTGAATGCATTTTCATCGTGGATGGATGGTTGTGGGTGAAGTAACTTTTAAAAGCAAAATGACTAGAGACCTTTCACAACCAGAATCTCAGATGTCATTTGAAAAGCCAAGAGGATTCAGATTCAAACCCAACAGATTCAAACCTGATCAGGATTGTGCTGAAGCCAAAAGAGCAAAGACCTTAATTTTCCAGTCAACCCTCATATAGGAGAAGAGATCGTGGGGGTTGCCAGCGGGGACAACAAACTCCTCATAGTTCTCAAAACATTCTGGTTTAATATATCTGAAATCTTTTGAGAATAATCAGCTATTATTTATAGCATTTTTGACCAAAATCTTGCAGGATGTGCTCACAAGATTTCAGTGTCACTGAGGCAGATTAATCATGGTCTAACCCCCAGCTCACATGAAAATAATACCTCCTCATACCATCTCTGAGTAAAATTAATAGCCTTGCAGCACTCCATTCTATTTTAACTGCTCTTCTTGTTCACGTTTCCACTCATAGAAGTAATACTTAATCCTCTTTTTCAGCTGACTGTTTCTGCCTTGTTTTCTGTAATCATCATTTACCTCAACATTTATTAGAAGGGAACAGGTCATAGCATCACCATCCCTCGCTGCCTTCTCCAGCAGCATCCTCTGCCCTGCATTGTACATGAACCCTTGCTTAGTGGTTAGCATTAAGCTTCCATGTTAGTGACTAGCCTATAGCTCTGAGAGCCTTCAGTGCCTTGCCCAGGTTTAGCAAATAATTACGTCTTTCATGTCTCTGTTTTAGTTGATCCTAAGACTCGAGTTCGTTTCTCCTAGCAGAAATGCAAATGCATATTAAAGTAAAATGCATCTTTTCCATTACAATTTCTAGTTGTGCAGTCTTCTACCAGCTGGTTCCACGCACTTCTGTTTCCTTTGTAGCTCTTTGTAGCTGACATTTCTCTTTAGAAACCTATAGTTCTATAGCACGGGAACACCAAATTCATTTCTACACCCCTCTTAGACTTTTTGATGGCAGAATATTGCCCACAGTCTGGCACACCTTCAGTCTGCAGCACATCTATTCTGTGGATATTAAAGGGGACTTTGCTTTCCAGTCCAGTCAAACCAACACATTTAAATGAGTAAAGGAAAGAAGAAAAAAAAAAGTGGGGGGAAAAAGAGGCATAGTTCTATAACATAATTGCATACTTATAAATAGCATGCTTTCCATGTGTGTCACATATCAAATAGCTTAATGACAACTGATAACTGGCTGATTTCTGCAATCTGCCATCAGCTGCTATTTTCAAGAGAACATGAGCTATTCCTAATACTGCAGTACAACTCCACTTAGTTGTGTAGGAAGCTTACATTTTTCAACCAGATGGCAGGTATATACTATTTTAACAAAAATCCTGTTTTAAGAACAGCGGTCGATATAATGACAGTGCTTGACAAGCCAAGAGGCATATGAAAGTAGATAACTACATAATACCATTTAGTATTGCCCTTTAAAAAAATAACATACTTATGAACGGCAACAGATGGGCCAGGCAATCAGGCTGCATGACCTCATTTATTGGGGAAAAAAAAGTGGTTTGTTTGTTTTTTTAATTAAACTTCAGCCTTTATTTCCAAAATACACTTTGTAAAACTTGGATGTGATTTTTCTCATGCATGTATCACGCCATAAAGCCTCTGCTCCCTGAGTGAAGCAGGGATAAGAGCTGTTCGGCTGCATTATAGTGTGATTAATCCACACAACTGCATTAACACCCAATAGATGGAAAAAGCCACCTCTAGAATACAGGGTTTGATACGATACAAATAACTTGTTGTTAAAGATCTCTGTCATTAGAGCGATGTCTACCAATTAGCAAATAAATTATTTACACTGGCAGTTCTGTTGCAGCAGAAGACATTATCCTGTTCTGTTTTGCTGCCATCTCTTAAATAGCAACAGCAAACAGTAGCTGTGAAATCCAGTTTACATCTCACAGGAGCAAAATAACTCCAGGGTTTTAATAGGCAGGAATTCAGAATTCCCTTAGCCTGGACACATTTCTCTTCTTTCCCCGCCCTGGTAACAAACATCAGCCCCTTTTCAGATCTGACCCACTGCAGCCTCTTATTGCTGCCTCCACCACAGGACATGGTTTGCCCCTCCGTACTTACATTACGTCTGGGGTCCTCTCTTCAAATACAAATGGAGAATCAAGAGGAGAAGTAGACCCTGGGTGACCAAGCAGCACACTGAAACACCCCAGGTGATCACCACGGCTTCTCCTCTCTCCCGTGTCAGAGACTTCCCTCGTATTCAAAGCCAATTCGAGTGGAGAAGATCCGATGTCCTACCAGTCAAACACACTGAGCCTTTGGATCCTCTAAAGCCCTGCCAAAGCATTTAGGAGTAACTGTCTGTATATTTACTTTTGTCTTTTTTTGGATGTATGCCTATGCGAGAAGGAAGCAAACTCTCTTTATATTTCACACCCATTCACACTGCATTTTTTTCAGGGTGTTGCTAAAAGAAAAAAAAAAATCCCAAGCTAGTTCAGCTCCAAATGGCCAACCACACAATCATTTATTTTCCTCTGGTTATACCGACTGGGTTATTTTCCCACACGCTCCTGATGTGGTGAATGACTTGTCTGAGCAAGCAAGATAATGCTTTAGGCAGCAGATTAGAAAATGCAAATGCACAGGGAGTCCAATAGGCACCTCCTGGGCTGCGTCCTGCCTGGTGAGGCTTGGCTTTCCATCCCCAGCTGAGGCTTCGGGAGGTGCCCACCTCTCTGAAGGCTTATGCTGGGCATCTCGGGCACCGAGTGAGGTGCTACAACATCCCCACGCCCCAACTCTGTGTCTGAAGCCAAATGGCGAGAATGACTTCTGCCAAAGGCAGACACCAAGGCTCAGCCCTGCTATTAACCGCAGTAACAGCTACCACGTCACCAATCCAGGGCAAACTATTTCAGCCAGGACAGATTTATAGCCTACCGGGGAGAAAGGAGGACAGCCCAGGAGCACCACAGTCCCTACTCCATCACTTAGATGTGACTGTGGCAAAAAGGTCAAGGAGAACCAGGGACAGAAGGGGTTGGACTGGTTCTCGCCCCCCTGATCGGCAGGATGGCTTTGCTTGCCCCACACCTGCCCCCAAAACAGGACAAAGCAGGTCCTCAGCCCTCACATCCACCTCTTCATGGCAGGGAGTGCCATGTAGAAGTGTCCCAGGCTTGTGGGGTCATTGCTTACACTGCCTCCTAAACAAAAAGAGTCTCAGGAACATCTTCTACAGAGCGAGAGAATGACAGCACGTATTTACCTCTGACCACCTCTGACTGCTCTGTGTGCCAGGGGTAATGAGCAGCAAATTAACAGCAAATTACCAAGAGTGTCCTGGAACAGGTTTCCCAGCAGGGCTGTGCTATCCACATCCCTGGAGGCTTTCAAAGACCTGACTGGATCAAGCCCTGAGCAACCTGGTCTGATCTCACAGCTGTCCCTGCCCTGAGCGGGAGGTTGGACCAGAGACCTCCTGAGGTCTCTTCCTACCTGACTTCTCCTGGGATCCTCTTCTGTTTGACCTTCTCACTCAGAGCGCTGCTGCCCATATACTATCCAGGCCAACAAGTCCTCAGAAGCCCAGCACCCTTGCAAGGATTTTGCGGCCAATTCACTACAAAGGCACAGCGAGGTACCCTCCCCCAGCCAGGAAGGTCTCCGGAGCAAGGTTCTCCTAGTGGCCCCACTGAAGAGCTCCTAACATGTACAGGGTTGGGAGTCAAGAAGTGCAGAGATAAACACTGTCTCAGCTATAAAGAAAGATTTTCTAGATTTCTCTGTAAGCTTTTACTCTTAGCAGGAAGATTTTACTGCTCACCTTACTTTTTTTGCATTGAAAGAAAACCTGTATGGATCTAGCAAGAATAAAGACATAGCTTTTTTAGTATTTAGACTAACTGAAAATTTGTGTCACGTTAAAATCTTAACTGGAATCAGGAGTGAATTTTACAAGTGGCAATAATGAAACAATGCTGAGAAGGAACACCCTGACACCTCTTTTCACAGGCTTTTCACTTGAAATTGCAATTATAGTGATCTAGGTACAAAGACAATTCTGACATTTAAAAAAAAAAGTTGTTGTAAGAAAAGAAAATGCTGTTTTTCAGTTTGTGGGGAGATCCTGAATCACAGGTATGCCTGAACCATGGAGTACACTCCAGCGCTTGGCAGGATGGGTCTATCAGCTGCACCACACAGTCCTTCCCAGGCTACTGGCTCAGGTGGTACTTGAGGGCATGGTGGAGACGCCTGGGGCCACATCCCACCGCTCAGCAGTGCAGAGTGGCATGATATCTTCTCCTGGGCAGAAGCACAGTTAGGAGTGACGGCGAGGTAGGAACAAAAGCTAGTCCTGCTACAAAGACATCCCAAGAGTTGCAGCATCCCACAACGCCAAGTCAGTCTGGCTTCCTTCCACCTGACTCACGCCCACGTACCAATGCAGCTGGCGCATGGCTGCGCAGGGAGGGAAGCCATGTTTCTCCCCTAAGGGAAAGCTTGATTCATGCTAAAAGGTGTACCAGTCTGGATCTCAGGAGAGGTATCTGCCTGTTCTCGCTGACACCAAGGTTATTTAGCTCCCTCCCAGTGCCCAACCCAATAGCCTCAGCAGCTTGGGCACATCATGCCTGAGCAGCAGTGGTCCCACGAGGGGCAGAGGGATTTAGGGACAGAGTGATGTACCTCAGATGTTCAAAGTCCCCAGATCCCATTTAAAGTTTCACAGCAGGAGAGGAAAGTGAAAAAGAGAAGAAGAAAAAATAAATTAAAAAAATAGATATGTCCACAGAAACCTGAAACACATATAGACAGTAGCCCTGTTATCATTGCTGCAGCTTGTTTAAAGACAGTACTTTTCCACACTGCAGTCACATTTCCAGTTCCTTCACAGACCTACCTGGAGGGACCAAATAATTTGCATCTATCTTTTCCCAACAGTCCACATATTATTTGCATTTATCGTGAAAGGGTGGAGAATAGTAGTGCTCAGTGCAAGAAATAAATACATTTAAAAAACAAATCAGTCAGTGCTGCCAGTCAGACAGATGCAAAAGTTGACAAAATACAGCCTTTCATTACTTTTTCATTCCAACCAATGCACAAAATACATGAAATATAAAAGAGTGCCTCACATAGATTTTTTCCAGCTGAATGGAACTTTGACAGTCAAGAACACTGCATTTTTCACATAATAAAATGTGATTTTCCATCAATTGTACCAGTAATGAAAATGTAGCATATAGCACAATCCCTTGAAAGCCAAGAAGTCGAAGCCAAGGGTGAGGCTGAAAGTTGCAAAACAGGGAGCCTCAAGGGAAGAGAAGCGAGGGATAGAGGAGAACTGGTCCTCCGCCGTTCATTTACTTTTCTAGCAATGACCCCCCCAAAAGGGCTCCCCCTCCTCCCGTTCCTGGTGTTCAATGGGAAGGGCAGCCAGAGCAAAACCATCCATCTGGTTCCCATCACAGCAAAGACTGCCTAGGCTAGCTCCTGCCAAAGCCTGTCATTAGCAATCAGCATGAGAGAGAGCATGAGAAAACACAGCACAGCTAAGACAACAAACCTAATACTTTTAATACGCTAATCATAACAACACTACTCAATTTTGTTCTTTATAAAAATACCATGGGAGTCAGATGGGTCATCCCGGTAGCCTCATTTTATCAGAGAAATTAATGTAACAGGCAATGCAAATGTTATTTTCTTCTGCCATGGTATATCCATCAGCACCTATTAGAAGCATCTACAGGAGTGAAATATGGCAAGGAAAGATAATTTGATTAAGCAGGTGCAAAACCTCACTATCCATTAATATACTTTGTCTCCTTTTAGCTACAGCATAATAGACATGGCATTTAAATCCTAATGCAGCTGCTATAATCCAAGATCTAGTATTTTATGAAAGCTTGGAGAGATGACCATCAAACCGACCACTTTCCCTTGCCACAGAAATTCAGCACAACCCTTCACACCTCCCCCAGCCTTGCCAGCCTGGCAGAGCAACGCCAGCATCTCCACAATTTCCACAAAGAAACTGCCCTTCTTGCATGTCATTCTTTAAGGTCTATTTTATCACTCTTTCATTTCAGGTGACCAGGCAAAAAACCCAACAAAACCTAAACCCACATCCAAGTGGTCTATGGCGATACCTCCCACAGCTGCTGCCATGGGGAGTGAAGACCTGCAGGGGTATTAGGACCCTGTACTGCTGGATGCTGCAGGCAGATGAAAGCAGCCCTGCCAGTTGGAATTTTCAGCCACAAGTTTTCCCCCCCCTTGGGAATATAACCACACACCCCTAATTACTAAATAAAAGTGTCTGTAAATTACCTATCCAAAGTAATTAAATCTGACTGGGGTCAAAAGTGATCTGCCAGTAGGGAACAGAGAGAGGCGGCAAGCTCTAATCCTTTGCTATTCTGCAAACCTGCCGCAAGCCTCAAACCAGACCCCGCAGGAGCTCATTCTCTTCTCTTCCCCGCAGGCAACACAGACTCCTTGTTCACAGCGTTTGTCCAACTCTCTATGAGCCACATTTTCCCCCCATCACTTCAGCAAGACCTGCCCCTGCTCCACTGGCTAAATCCCACCATCCTGGAAGAGTGCATCGGAGCGGATGAACACTTTGGGATCTCCAGGAGAGCAACCTGAGATCAGCCCTGCGTCACGATGCCTCCCTTGAGCTCCTTGCACGAGAGTAACAGCAACATCACGACTGACACTTGCACAGCAGCGATCAAAGCTACCGAGTTTCTTTTTAAAGACCTCCCCTCCCTCCAGTCCCCTCTACTGGGAGCAGGGGACAGAGATGGGAAATGGGGAAGAAACCTCCTTCGGGAGGAATTACCACGTCTCTGCCTAAGGATGACATGGCTCCAACTCCCTCAGGACTGTCCCCATGCACATCACTGTCACCTGGCTTGCCTCTCTCAAGCTTCCTCCTTTTGTTAGGCTGTTCCCACGCAGATCTAAGAATATCCTGAACAGATGAGTGAATACGAATAACAGCTCTTTCTTCCTCCTTTCAGGAAACTATTTCCCCATTTGTTTCTCTCATCTCCCTGCTGCGGTATTTAGCTCCAAACTTTAATGACCCATTTAAGAAGGGGAAAGCATCTTCTAGGAATGACTTGCCCTGGGCTATTCCATAGGCTGCTCAGAAGTGAATCTCATCATTTATACCCTCTTCAGTTGAAGAGGAACATTCCCAGGACCAAAGGAAAGCACAGCTAGACACAGAGATGGAAAGGGAGAGGAGATTTTTTTTGCCTCGATCTCTCTCACACGTTTTGCTGTGTTTATTATCCCAGTGCTTTAGAAAGTAAACACCACCGGGAGATCAGAGCTGAGCCCCAGCCCAAGCCTGCTCTGACTTGCTGCCAGATAATCAGCGAGAAGTTTTTCAAAATGTCTTTTTTCTTCCCCTTGGTGGGACAGGGACATTTATGTCTCAGCCCGCTACGCTGAAGCTAACGCAAGCTTCCGAAGGGCCAGACAGGCATCGGCGCCGCAGCCCGGGGTGGGACCCCAGGAGAGGGCAAGGAGGCAGCACCGCTGCAGGAACCTGGCCAACGCCAGTCCTTATCCCCGACCTGGCTGTGCTCCATCACACCTCCTGCCCTTCATTCCTGTGGTCTTGCTTTGACACTGCACGCTCACCTGCGGGTTGGTAAAAGGCTGCGTGATGGCCTGACTCCTTCAGGTTGTTCGCTGGATCCCAGGGACCGTTCCCCCTCCCAGGAACAAGGTGCGCAACCGTGGGACACAAGGAGGAACCAGCCATGGGACACTGCACGTCTGAGAGAGCTGGAGAGCAGGACGAGATGGAGAATGGGGACAGACAGCTCTGTGAAAAGCCGGAGGAGCAGCTTGGAAGGAAGAGATATGGTAGAAACAGAAGTTGGCCCCTAAAAAAGGAAAAAGAACAAAAAAAAAAAAGGCTGTGGAAGAGCAACCCAGCTGCTGAAGACCAAGCAGTTAGGATGGGGGAAGAAACAGCCAAGCTACTGCTGATGGGTGGGAGTTCAATTTCTCTCCTAGATCTCCCATCATAAGAAGAAGATGGAAAAGGCTGTGTCAAAACCCTCAGGAACCAGAACTAGGAGAAATGTATCTTTCTTTTATCCCTTAAAAGTCATGCATCAAGAAGGCTTTGCCTCCCTTTCACCATTCTTCTTATCTCTAAAACATTTTCCTGCTGTCTTTCCACTCTGTAAACTTTTCCTTTAAAATAGCAGAAGATACTGTGTATAGGAAGCCAGCCTGTTGTTTAGACACAGTCGTTCAAACCTAAACAATATAAAGAGGAAAAAAAGCGGAGGGGAAGAAACAGGCAGATGGTGGTGAGCTGTGCAGACAGGCATTGCAGCCTGAGTGTTATTGCAACATGCTGAAGCACGGTTTGCCAGAACTTCTAACTCCCTAGTTTTTATAAGCTTAAAAATGCAAATACAAAGTCTCGCTGTGAGACAGAAAGTTGGGAGCTCATGTTTCAGCTCAAAGCTTCATTCCTAGTGCTGTTGTACTTAAGATTATAAAAATAATGCAGCTACATTGAAAAATCTCATTTGGTGTACCTCTAAACAAAAAAAAAAAAAACCCAAAACCCACACATTTTGGGGAGGTAAAAAAGGGAAGAACAGTATAAAACGTGCTTTTCATCAGTTGTTTGGTTTGTTTATTTGTTTTTAAGTGATTCCATACTTATCATTTTCACAAAAGTGTTCACCCAAAATTCAATAAAGCTTCTGAATGTGAAGGAGTACATCAGTACTGTTGGGTTACCCTACATTTGAAGAACAGCTTTGGACAGTTTTTAAATGCATTAAATGCTTGCTATTATCTAAACTATATACTCTATACTTAACAGGATAGTGCCCAACAACTGTAGAAATATATCCAGGGATATTCACATAAGAAAGAAAAGTATTTCCCTTCCCTTTCACTCTGAATTACTGCAAGCCTCAATGGGGCAGGCTGCAAGGAGAGGGCAAGTGCCAGCGACACCTTCCCCAAACACACTGAGCATCCAGGCTGCACTCCCTGCGCCCTCCCCAGATCTCAGCTGCCATCCCTGCATCTCAAACTATGTCAGGGCAGCCGAGCTGTGATGAACTATCCTCATTAATGGTGAACTTCTTTGTTTTGATGAGGTAAATGAATAACTATGTTTGTACCCTAAGTGAACTATAAATCACCAAGGCATTTAGCCACTTAGCTTAGCGCTGTCAAATACACTTTGCAATGGCCAAACACAATCTGTATGATAAATTTATGCAGCTGAAGTTTTCAGACCACCAGTAATTTCTGCCTTAAAATCCTCACGACTGAGAAGAAAGATAAGAGAGACTGGGCAAAAAAGAAGAAAATAGGGAATAATATAAGTACCAGTGACCTAAAGTGGCACATATTTCCCAGAGAACGTGATATGCGGAGGCAGAATAAAATAATCTAGAGCTAAAAAGGCAAAGCTAATACTTTCAACTTTGTGTTTCCGCAATCTCGTGCTGTGTGTCCGCAGAAAGACCAGTGCTCAGAGCAAACAGTGCAAAACACGGGATCTATTGAGGCCGAGCCGCAGATCAGATTTGGAAGGGGAGCTGCCTCGTTCCCCCACTGGGTTGGGACACGCACCCATCGCCACTGTTTCAGCTCGGCTCGACCCGTGTGGGGCTTGTCCGGGGGATCACCATGGGGGCCGGTGCCAACAATCCCACAAAAAAACCAGAGCGCCACAATGCATCGCCTCCCTCTTCCCTTCTGCTGAGAAGATTTTAACTTAAAACACAAAAAACCCGGATCTGACTGCGGGACCCTTTCTCCTCTGCCCGCCCAGCAGTGCCGCGGCTGCGCTAAGGGGAGCCGATGAACCTGCGGCCGCGCCATCCCCGCGCCATCCCCGTGCCTGGAGGGGCCTCCAGCGGCACCCCCCACCGCCCGGCCCCACGGCCCCCAGCCCCACCGCCGTGGCAAGGGTCTCCGCGCCAGCACCCCTCTCCCCACCCACCCCAAGAGCAGCAGCTCCACACGATTTCTGCTCTCTAACCAGTGCCGCTCCCGACCATCGCCTTCCCTGCGCCAGCGGCCCTGCGGCTTTTAACCAAACGCCAAGGACGTACGAGCTGCTGCCGATGGCTTTTTGAACTACGCGCGTCATCCATAAACGCATTCGCGAGGTCTCCACGTGCTCCACAGACTTCGCTTTTCAGAACCGGCCCCCGGAGTTGGTGAAAACACGACTGCAAAACCGTTAGTCGGTGCTGGCGAGGATGCCGATCAACCCGCGGCTGCCACCCAAGCCGCTGACGCCGGCCCCGGGACCACCGGAGAACAGCTTTCTGCCACAGCCTGCTTGCCACGGGCTTGCCTTCCCCCCCCCGCATGGATGGCCCAATGCCTGACCACTGGAAGAGGCACCGCAACAACTGGAGGGCCAGCATGCTTGGGGTGAGCAGGCTCCAGCCCACACGGAAGACTTTATTTTATTTTTATTTGATTTACTTTTTCTTCCAGTTTCCTACAACAAAATCTGGATTTGCAACACGATCTTGGTCAAGTCATACAGTCTGTCAATGTTCACCCATCAATTTGGGAAAGGGGGATAATGGCAAGGCTGAAGGCTAGGATGACTTCAGGGCTGTATTTGCTGCATCACAGATAACCACCCCACTTGCCCTCCCAGTGCTCCCCCATGAGGATGCAATTAGGCAGGCAGAAGTCAATTGCTTATGCAAACATTTGCTGTGACAGACCTTCCCACTAACACCAAGTTTAGCACAATCACGGTGCAGTCCCTTTTTACTCCCATTTAGATGTGGAATACTAGAGGGACTGCAAGCTCAGGCCACGCTGCATTTCACTCACCTCCAAAGCCCATGTTTATGGGTAATGTCACTAAATAAGGTTGTTCAGGTGGAAAGGGACCTTGGGAAGTCTCCAGCCTCCTGCTCAAAGCAGGGCCAACCCTGACTTCACGTGAGGTTGCGCAGGGCTTGGTATAGTTGGGCCTTGAAAACCTCTGAGGACAGAGCTCCTAGAGCCCCCCTGAGCAATTTCTCAATGCTTAACTATCCTCATGGAGATTTTCTTTTTTGAATATTTTGTCAGAAAATCCCATTCCAGTTTGCAACCATTGTCCTTTGGAGCCTGGCTCCATCTTTTCATTAACTTCCCCATAGGTAGGGGCAGGCTGCTGTAAGGTCCCCCACAAAGCCATCTCCTCCCCAGGCTGAACAAGCCCCTGTCCCTCAGCCTCTTCCATAGCATGTGCTCCAGGCCTCTGGCCATCAGAAACCCCAACAATTTGACTGTTTTACATGATGTGCTACTCATATTTTATAGAAACTAACACAAATGTGAAAATACACGTGTGAAGCCACAGGTCAAGATTCAATAGTTCTCCAAAACAACAGCAACAATCTTACCAGCTATGCATTTGTTTAAAGGAAAGGCAGACAGTAGAGATCATCTATGGTTTAAAAGAAGGGCAAGTCTCCTTCAAGGCAGCAGAGGGAACCTACTTACCATTTTTCACATGCCTTACTGTGAAATACACATGAATATACTTAACTCCTTGAAAACTTAATGCCTTCAATATGAGTCATGCTCCAAAATGCTAGCGTGCTTTACACCAAAACTCTGATTCACATACCAAACAGGAGTATAATGATCATTTGATGCAGGTAAATTATTTGGAGCAAAACAGATGTCACTAGAAAAATACACGCTGCGGTCCAAGAGACTGTGCTCAGTGCCTAGCGCTTGGGGAGAACTAGAAGAATGATTAGCACCTTCATATACATTGATGGGAATGGCAATAATTAAATATTATGAGGCCTGAATAAAACTCCCAGGTGAAGCAAGCACAGGAGGCATATCTGGCCAGCCTGGGAGGTTACTCTGGCAGCAGCCCTCCTCCCCTGCTACGGCCACGAGCCACATCCTTGGTCAGAGTTGCTAAAAAGTGCCAGCCGGAGCGACTACTGCACCCAAGCCCAGCTCATGTACGTGTTCAGGTGCCCTGGTAAGTCATTGCTGTATAAGTAGGAAATTCAGCCTCCGTGCAAAATTACTTCAGCACACCCAGTGAGTTGACACTGACAAGAGCTGCCACCCAAATGTAGGCACAAGCACAGCACCCTGGCTCAGGGACACCAAATAAAACTCACAGATCAGTTGCATTTCTGCAATCCGGGAAGACGACATCAAACCCACCCAGCCAGACTGGTTAGCTGGCTACTCCGCTCCTCCGCATCGGAATCAGGATTTCCAACTTGCTCCCCAAGCAAGCTGGAAAAATGAGTTGTCACCAGTTCAGAGCTGCACTGAGACATGATGAAATCACCGGCAAGGCTCCCATCGACCTCAGGTAAACTCAACTGCACACCGCAACGGGCTCCAAAGAAACTTGGCAAAGACAAAAAATTAATACCACTACTATTTTGGATGCAAAGAAAAGTTATTTCTTTTTCTTTTTCCTTACATTTCTGGTGACATCATTTGGAAGCTTATCTTCAACTAGCAGCTAATCACTTATTTTTTTTTCCATTGGTTATGTTTCAAAGGGAAAAACATCACACTAATTGAGAACAAGGAGGTATCGGAATTGTCAGCGGGCTGTACAGGCTGTCCGTGAGCTACAAAGCTATTGATCCGGAAGACACACTCTTTCTTCTTTCAGCTGCCATCAGTTGTTATTTTTCAAACTAACCAATGTAGAAAAAGTCTCCATTACGCTTCAGCATGCCAAAGCATACTCGAACTGCTCCGACACGTTACGCTGGAATTAAAACAAAGAGTTATTTTTGGTTTGTTTTATTTCCTTGCTAATGTGGTGACTGTTTTAGGATCCTTTGCTAAGAGCAGCTACCCTTTGCTGAGAGCAAATAAAGTTAACATCAAAAGCAGTTGTGTCCTGGACCAGACCGATGCCAGAGTTCAGGTGGAAGCTGCAGGGCTGAGCAGTGCAGCACACTGTGCCTGGCACCAACATGCCGTTTAAAGCATGGACGAGACACTATAGATTCTGTACTAACCAGGAGTTAAAACTGTTAAAACATTTGGGGGATTGCTTGCTGAACAAGCTAGGCTTCCCCAGGTTTTAAAGCCTGCTGGTTAACTACTTTCTACTTGGCTACCCAGTGGGGTGTACAGAGATTAACAGCTGCACCTACTGGCAGCAGGTCACTGCTAAACCGGCGTTAACTGCTACCTATCCATCTCTGTTCCCAAGACCCTTACAGGAGAAGTCAGCTAAGCATAAAGCAAGGTTACAAACAGGGAGCGCGTGAGATGGATGCTAACACTGTGTCCCGGGACCGTGGGGGGCGAGCTGCAGTGCTGGGGGGCAGCGGGGAGCCCTCCTCCCTCTGGCTCCGGCTCAGGGGGTCTCTGCAGCCCAGCATCGCACAGGTCGGACAGCAAATACACCCCGCTGATCCTCTGCAACCCCTGCAGCTCTGCACATCTCCGAGTGCTTTGGGAAGGAGGGAACGCGGCATTGATGCCCTGCCAGCCTTGGAGGGAACGAGCAAGAGGTAACGAATTCAGTGTCAAGGGCAGCAGCAGGGCTGGGGTGAGCAAAGATGAGTCCCACCCTGCGTGTAAGAGGCTACCAAAAGGCTTTCAGAACAAGCCACCGCACCATGGCAGGGAGAGGGTCTGGACACGAACGCCATGGGATCAACAGAGAGACTCCCACCAGCTCGAGCATGTTCACAGCACGAGAGGCGTCACAGCACCCTGCCGGAGCTGGGACCCAGCTACAAAGGGCTGGCAACCAGGGTGCTAATTCATAATGCATCCGTAAACACCTTTATTTTTCTGGAGCTACATCAAGGTCTGGAAGCAGAAAAAACAGTTACTCCAAACCAAAACTTGGCACAGTGGCCCCGCTTGTGATTATTTAAGAGCCAACACATTCCCAGGACAGTTAATAGCACTGTGCCCTGCTTGGAAAGGAGGACTCCACAGAAAGAAAAGCGGAATAGACGGAGAGGCAGCAGTACCACCAAAACACCAAAGCTGCAATTGCAGAGGATTGCAAACGAGTCAGGGGTCAATGACACACAGCTTTTGCAAAGGCCACCAAAGCACAGACTTACAGGTTATCACGGGCACAGCTTGAGAGGCAGCTATTTCTCTTTGCTCAGCAGCCGTGAGGCTTCAGATGGAGACTTTGCCCAGCCTGAGAAATAACCCTTTCAGAAAAAGGCAGGTACATTTGGGACAGAGTCCAAGAAGCAAGCAACAAGAGCCAAAAGACATTTGGAAACATCATCTATAGGTAAAAGCTCAGAAGGTTGAGAGAAGGTTACAGAGGTGGTGAATACATCCTGAGAATACACAGGCCTGAGACCAGATAATTGCGCAAAAAGGACGGTCATCAGTTGTTCTACTGCACAAAGAAAAACAAAACCCTACTCTACACCTAATAAGTTTTGAGGGTATCATGAAAAATCTTTCTGACTACATGGAGAGTGAAGGCCTGGCACAGGAGTTGTTGACGGGTTGTGAAATCACCCTCATCAGAGGTTTTGAAGATAAACATCTATCCTTCTTGGGGGCAAGGAGATGGATTAGAAGATCTCTTGAAGTCCCTTCTGGCCCTGAATTTCTAAAAGTACTCCAGTTCCACTGGTATGTCCTTTCTTGTCAGTAGGCTCTGATTACTAGCCTTAAAAAAAAAATTATTAAAAAAAAAAAAATCTTGTCCTTCATTTAGTTCTGTGATGCCAACTCTCATTTTCTCCCTTCTTTTTCTATTATTTTATTGAGTCATCAGACCATACCTCTGTATCAAACCTCAGGGAACAGAACTTCTTGTGTTCGTATGTATAACGAACATGGTGGATACAGAAAACACCAGCCCTGCCAGCTTTGTAACAAAATACATTGAATTACTCCATAGCAGCATACCCTTGAGTCTTGCACAATACCCACAGATACTGGCTTATCAAAAATAAATAGAGAATTTCGCTGAGCAGTGGAAAGAAAGTCAGAGGTGAGGGGCAGCAGTGGATAATTGAAAGATTTAAAACAAATATGTAATAGTCAGATCTGTTTCCTGTTTCCAGAGGTAAAGGAATTTCCTGTTTCCAGAGCTAGCTATTTAAAGAAAATCCTGACAACAGAGGGTTTGGAGTTGGATGGGTTTTTTTCTAATAACGCCAAATAAAATAAATTAATAGGGCCAGTGTTCCTGAGCACATTCTTTGGAGAGGAGTGGCCGCTCATTTGAAAGCCGCACAGATCACCAGGCTGCCAGGTGCCTCAGTGGCCGGGCTCAGCCGCAGCACCCAGCGATGGAGGAGGAGGAGGAGGAGGAAGGCTTAGCAAGCACCCACAGCCTCTGCACGAGGGCTCTGCCACCAGCCTCTTCCTTCAGCCCATGCCATAAATACTGAGGTCAATCCAGACTGACTAATAGGTACATGGGAACAGCAAAGGGGCCCTACAGCCAGCTCCGAATCTCTGCTGCTGCAATTACTCTACAAAATACCCGAAGACTTCTTTTCTCCAAGCATGAAGCTGGAGGATGCTTTTCATTCCAGGTGCTTTTGGAGATTAGTCAGTCAAGGAGAAAAAAATAAAAAGAAATCCTAGATTGCTCACTTGTGGAGTATTTCTGTCATGTTGTCATTTTAGTAGTTTTTATCTCTGCTCCAGGGCAGTTTCAAAGAGGTTAAAAAAAAGGGGGAGGAGGGGGATCTCTTCAGTTCACAATACCAGTTAAATGTATGCAAACTGCTTTAGTGTAATATTTAGCAAGGCACTATAGAGAGAGAACCGTTTGCTCACTTTCAAAGCTATTGAAAGGTACAGCCCTGCTGATAACTGCAGGAAAGCTCTGACCCCCTCGCTATAAAAAAAAGGTTTGAAATTGGAAGTACACCTGTTTTGTACACAGTGCATTTTGAAAACTTCAATGTTTCATAAACTTTACATAGTTAGAATTACTTCCTTTTTTTAAAAGAAAAAGAAAAGTTACATTTGCAGGTTTTCAGCACTTAAGAAGTGAAGTTCTGTCCAGGTCGGTCCTGAGGAAGAAAAAGCTGCGTGGCTGTTTGTACTGCATTGCAGCAGGATCTCAGTGATTTGCAAAGGAAAACCAAACCGACTGGGTTGCAGAGGGGTCAGCTGGGCCCAGGACTTCCATGCAGAAGATCATGAAGGTAGAGGGAAGCTGATGCTACTTTTGTAAATGGGACAGAGCTAGGTGGTGTGACACACACCACCCTGCTCAGCTCACACATGCACAGGCTTGCAGCTAGGGACCCTTGCAGGGTGGTAGAAGAAAAAATAACACAACAAGGTATTTCTATTGAAGGAAGCAAGGCAGCCTGTGACCAGCCTTCTCCCTCCTGCCCTCCAGGGGCCTGCTTTGTTCTTCCATACCTAAAATGACTCAAGGCTCATAGCTGCACAGTCCTAGCCTTCATCTTGATCAAGGAGCCTTAAGCAAAAATGTCAGCGTTAGTGCTCTGCAATCATCCTGATCTAGAAGTAGAGAGCAGAGCCTGAGAAGTTCCACCAGTCTTCATACACAAGAGTTTCCTGATGCTTCTCTTATTCCTGACTCCACAGGAACACAGACTTACCCGTCTGCCACTTACACAAAGCACATTTAAGCAGGCACAAATTTGGGGGAAAGGAAGGGAGTTGGACAGGATTGCCACCAACCACCCTTCAGCTCCCTTGCCTCACTCCTATGATTAAGGGAACCGGAAAGATTTGTTATGGGGAAACGTGAGGGGTGTCCAAATCCAAACAGGGGAGCAGGAGGCAAAGACAAATGGGTAGAGGAGAGGGGCTAATGCTTTCTCTAGCTACCACTTCACATGACACAGGGCTACACAGAGTGCAGGTTTGGCAATGGCCACTTTGGATGGGAGCAATATTCAAAAAATGTTGCTTCAGATTTTTGCAACACTGAAATTAAACATTATTTTGTTATTGATATTATCTCAGCTGTGAAATATTTGGGGCATTTGAGTTAATGCACAGAAAAGTGTCAAAGGGATTGAAAGGCCAGATTTCCTGCCATTTTGCATGGAGAAACAGATGCTGAATGGAAACACGCCTGCTTACCCCAGCTGCCAAAACCCAAACTGCCTATTACAAAAACCTGGTCCTTTTTTCCTGGACAGTTTTTCCACCTGTTTCCTAACAGGTAATGACATCCAGCAGCAGCAGGGAAACAGCAGTGTTTAAGGGTCATGGTGATAGCACTACCCAAACGAGTTGGTGTAAATCTGTACTCCAGATCCATTCCCATGGGGGGATGCTTTTACCCCATCCCACTCCCAGTTTGGTTTTCTGCGCACCGATGAAACCCGTCTTTGGCACGAGCAGTCTGCAATGGATGGCCTTTCTGCGGCCAGCACCGAGGAGTGCTCGCTTGAAGATCAGCAGAATGGCATTGTGGCAACACCAGCTTGCTAAGCCTGCTCAGAGGTGGCCTTTCCATGGGATGGTCTACCCGAGAGGCTGCCCCGGACAGCCCCAAACATGGAAGGTCCCGGGTTGACGTGAAACCCTCTTTCTAACATCCTCGAGAGCCCAATGCTTTTTCTGGGCTGGACTTTCAGACAGGGCCAGGCACAACCAGGCTGAGGAGACCCAGGAAGGTCTGCACTAACTTTTGACGGTGGCATTTGATTTTATTTCCGCAAGTTAAGAGACCTGTTTGCAGCCAGTAGCTATCGCAGGGCTTGGCCAGAGAAAAGACATTGTGTCCTTCCAACCACGCAGAAGCTGCAAACATTATTGCATGCATTTCACAGAGACCATGGTGTTTGCCACGATGCCGTACGACTCCCAGTGTGCAACCACGGCAGCATTCCCAGGATCTCAGGGCCTGAAAAGGCAGTGAGCTTGGGACGTGTTCAAACAGCTCCAAACCATGACAGATGCTACAAGGCAAATTCTCACCTCCTCGCTCACTCTCCCTGTAGAGGAATACCGAGCCAGCCGCATCGAGCCCCTGACAGCATCGCCAAGGGCCACGTGAGACGTTTCCTACCGGAGAAGGACGAAAGCTGCCTCCTGAATGAGCATCCCTCGGAAACAGCGCAGGCATTGAAACGAGCCTGCAGAATCATGCCCAAAAGTCAGGATAGTACATCACAAGTAGCAGTAAGTTATTCAGTGATCTGAAGCACCAAACCTCCAAGACCTGCAGTCATTCAGGAAGTCTGGAAGAAGGCAAAATTAGCTCTGATTTCAAAAGCAGCAGAGCAAGTGCAAGCTTGACAGCAAGCACTCTGCACCTCCTGACCTTCAGAAAATATTGGAAAGGTATTAAGCAGGGAAAAAAATAATAAATAAAATAAATTAAAAAAACCAGTAATGCCTAGACTGCCTCTACCCTACCATTTTACAGCTGAGCGCTTCCCAACATACCTGTCCCGTGAGGTGGAGGTGGCTGGCAGGGCCAAGCAAGGAGGGCTCCTGAGGCCAGCAGTAATAACCTCAGTGACATGACTAATGAGGGCAGGAATCAGTAAGCCTTGCTTACATGCTTGCCATCATCACTGCCAACACCAGTGGGAAGCATCTGCCAAGAAAAATCTGGTCTAGACCACAGCAAGGCATGGAGCTGCCTACCAGCTGGGGAGTGCAGTGACCGACGCTTCCAGTTCCCTTTCTCACTCGCTCCACCAGACTATGACACCTTGCTTCATTGGGAGGAACGTATGCAGAGGAACCAGACGTGATGTTTTCTTTTCAACGTCAAAATAACAGACGGGAGCAAGTTTCTCCACTTCTTGGCATATAAACTGTGTCCCACACAACACAAATGAGGGCAGCAGGTATTAAATTGAGGGCTTGCTGAATGGGAGTTTTTAAGTGTGGGATACTGCAGGGTTTTCCTCCCTCGCGACGTACAACTAATGGCCTGGATCCCGCATATTTCTGGCTTTCTGCACTGTGATTTAATGCTACAGTGACTTTAGTCTGAATTAGTAAAACAGCTTGCACACTAAGAAAATATTTAATTAATATTTAAAAACAAGTTCTGAGGCTGGGTTTTAAGCATAACTGAAAAAAAAAAAAAAACCAAACCCAAAACACTGTGTGCAGGCTAGGTGCTTGAAAAAGTTACTGTGAGATATTCTAACACCATTCCTGCAAAAACTTTGTCATCATCCTGAATTACTTGGTGCACAAATAATTCTCCAAACCTAGGTATCTGCAGACCATATGCATTAGCAGAATCTAGATCAAAGTTATTCAGGTCATTCAGATAAACAAGCAATCACTTATGGCATCAAAACCAAGTACAGGGTCACTTTCTCCTTTTTCTTTTACAGCTAAACCAATTTCATTATATGTACTTAAATTTTAAAGTGCTGTTGAGATACCATTTACATTTAATAACTTCCATTTCACATAGAAGCTGTGGAGGTCAGTCAGCTGGAAGAGACAACAGCAGTGATACAGAGCAGGAGGAGGGAAGAAGGCGGCTTACACATGCAGAAAAGAAAATATCATCAGCACCATCTCCACACAACAGGAAAGCAAAACAGCACTAGAACTGGAAAAGGAGAAAAGCTGGGGGGGGGTGGTAGCAGGGTGGAGGGAGCAAATAATATGTCAGGTAGGTCACACTACACAGGAAAATGGCTAGACTGAAACTAGCTCGCAGACATCAGCAGTACTCTGATACTGAGACTTTTTTCAGATCACATAAATGAATTTATATTTCACCTACCTAAAAGAGAAATCAGGGCTTTCCATTTTATCTGAAGGACATAACTTTGTTACTGGAAGATACCACTATTGGCATAAACTGGATAAGCACAATGAAATCAAATAAAAGATGCAAGGCAACAGGACAAAAACATGAAAGAGAGAGTGAAGATTTCATCAGCTGCTGGATGGCAAAGCACCTTAGGGCTTTTAAAAGTTAGGGACACTCTGAACTATTTATACTTAATATTCATTTTACCAAACTATGCTCTCATATATCTATTTATGCAAACTTTTGGACCACTATCAGCTCCCCAAACTTTTCACAGAGTAACGTGTGACTCCGCAATCAGATTTCTCCTTGAAAACATTATAAAAATAACGTGACTTTGAAGATCAGCTCCAAACCCCTTAAAATGACCTCACTGACCTGCTGCTTTCAGGCCAAGAAGCCTTAGAGTCAGGAGACTGAGGAATCACTGAGAACAACAGGTCTTGCATCTTGAAACTGTCTCCTCCTACATGCAGTTGCTACAGTGAGACCAAGACACACCATATACTCCTCAAATCCAAGGCATAAGCCTTTGCCTATAGGCTTGGTATAGTTGGTGTAACACTACATCACAATACAATTCTTTGTACAATCGCTCCATATGACGCTTTTTTCTAAGCTACTGGTTTATTTGCAGGGTTTAAACATTTACTTTTAAATGGGAAGATTTAAAATATACATATAATAGCTAACGTACATACAATATCTATACTTATCCCCAGAAGATCACAACGTATCTGGATAGCACGCACATTACTATCAGCCCTCCAGGGGCTGGTTTAGCCTGCCTCCAAAATTTCAAAGTACCTTCCAAAGCAGATTCCTCCTGTGCTAAATTTAATCCTGTAAAAAGTAGTAAAAACATGCTATCCATGTTCACAGTGTGTCTTAGGACCCCAAATCTGACAGGTCATTCATCAGCGATTCATTAGAGAAAGAGAAATTAGTATACCCATTCCCTGTGACCCTGCTCCCACACCACTCAGGGCAACAGGGGCTCCGATATGCCTTGACCCAACCCCACACAACGTCTCAGGGCTGACGAACATGGATTTCACCACGTACCTATGACAACAGTTGACATGGATTAGCTGGTTTGACTCACTTCTCTTTTGAAACATTAATACAGCTTCAAATTACCTAGGAAGCAGCACTGCCCGTGTATTCAGGCTCCCTGGTCAGAAGAGGAAAATTTTGCTTTATTCAGGTTCAAAGCATGCTTTCTCCCCTGCAAGTTCTCACTCCCTTCTCACCCTCACCCTTTGAAGTGGCCAGCTGGCTAATGCCAGCTATCTTTGCCAGCGTTGCGGGTCATGGCCCAACTGGGCAGGCTAGCACCACTGCCCGGTGCTGCCCAGATAGACGTGGGAAGCCCAAGTTTCCCAATCATGGATGTTCCCATTGCACGGTCAGACAATTTGAGCACAAGCAGTAGGCCAAATAATTAAATAGCAAGCTCATATTCGGTGCTTTTCATCCGTATGCTCCCAACACATTAACAGAGAAGATGCGTATTATTGTTGCCATTTGCAGTACGGGGAAACTGAGGCATGGAGAGATGAATTTCCCTACTAGGTTCACATAGTGGGTCGAAACAAAGCTTGGGAGGGGACCTGTTAGCACAAGTTTGAACGTAAATAGCAAAGAAAATGAAGTTATTATCTGCATTCCATCAACTGCTTTACCATATGGTTAGACGTGGGCATGAGTCCAAGCTAAGCACCCAAATGACTCCTTCAGCTCTAATGCAACAAACAAAACCCAAAACTCGCATCCTCGTATTATTCAGAGTAATCCTTAAAGCTTTGCCTATGTTTCTGCTGACACTATGTTATGAGGACCTATGCTGAAAATTTAACAAAGGACAAACCCAGCAGATGAGCACAGTCTCTAACGCTACATATACCTGATCCCATCTTCCCAAACCTCTCAGCTTCTGGGAGTGGTTTTTTATATGACTACAGGCTCTTTCCATTCCTGGTAAGATTGTGTTTTAAAGTATGCTTTAACAAAGCTCTTGCTAAGAGCACCTTGATTCCTGATTACATCTCCAGCACGTGTCAGGAAGATACTGCACACACTAATTACACTTTAGCAAAATCAGAGATTCTGAGATTTAATAATTCAGCGTCTGTGATACAAGAACTAGCAAGTCTTTTATTATTGAATATTGTACAGTTGACCAAATAGAAGAAAAAGGAAATGAAAACTGGATAAAAACTGTCTTTATTTCCTTTGAAAACTGCTTTGTTCTGCTGCCCCACTGCTCAAAGTATATGACCTCATGTACACCAAGAAATGGGGAAAATGAACCAGGGGATGAAGGACAGGAGAGGGAAGCCTTCATCTGGGTGCCCTGTGCTGATGGGCTGGATATGCAGAGATTTTTTGTATGTTTAAAATGACACTTCCTTGGGTTTCTGCTCTCAAATCTAGGATCAAACCACCCTGGGTTGCAAACTCTGCCCTCGGAGACCTGCCGGGAGGGTGGGGGGGGCTCCAAGGAGAAACAGGGAGAAAACAAAGGGCGATACCACAATTGCTCCAATGACTCTGAAATCAGACAAGCATGTCCAAGCCAGAGTGAATGCAGCAATGCTACTTCATGCCTCACATCCAGGGGCTTTTCCTCCTCTGTATTTTAATGGTTCAGGCATTTAACCCAAGGAACAGCGGTGACAATGTTGACTGTGCATCTAGGGAGGGAGAAAGCAGGTACATTGACAAAAGGCTGTTTCTCCAAGAAAGCCTACTTTCCTTTTATGCCCTCCATAAATTCACAGACACCCCTGCAATTGATTTCCAAAGTGCGCTTTTTTTTTCTTACAAAGGTCAGTATAAGAATTTAACCTCACTGACAGGCGATGTCACTCTAGGGATGAGTTCACCAGAGCTGTTAACAAGTATTTCAGTACCGAATAGGATGCTGTGCACTGCCCAGGACAGACTGAAACGTGAAAGCACCCTTACCCAGAAGGGTGCCTGCCTGCCTTAGACCACAGGAGAGCTAAGGGAACAACAAAAACAGAGCAGTTATTGCAAGGCTGGGCGTTAACAGGGGGCTGGAGATGCTGAAGAAAAGGCATCCCCATGCAAAGGTTATGAAGGTATTCAAAGGAGGAAACCGCCGAGGGTATTTCAATATGGCAAAAGTAAGGCCTGGCCAACCCAGAACGACACCGCAGACACTCACGAGCAAGTCCTTCCTCACCAGCTTGATGGGGAAGGGTAACGTGGGGGACGATACCTGGCTCAGCAGACGGGAGGAAAATTAGGCAGAGCCTGCAAGCAGCTGAAGGAGGCGTGCCAAGAGGCAGCGACAGCAAAGATCCAGCGCAGGTGATCCGACGGTTGCACGGGCTAAAGACCTGGGGGAAATAGGGATGCTGTATATGTACACATGTGTGCGTGCGTGCCTGCGTCAGGTGAGCCAGCAGGAAGGAGGTCTCAGCGATGACAGTGAGAGGTAATTACAGCCTGCAAAGGTCTGAGCTCATGAAGACAGAATTAGATTTCCTCGAAAGTTTGTAGCTGAAGATTGTGCACGTAGTCCGGACGCATGGGATGAGCAAGAGGCAGAGACTGAAGAACTACTCACTACATGCCCAAATGGGATGGGACAGGCAAAAATTGTGGATGGATTAAGAAAGGGTGTTTGGGAGGGAGGGTAAGGAGATGGCTCGTACCACCAGTAAGCTGCATAGAGAGGAGTGTCACGAGAAAGGCAATGAAAGGCTAAAGGGAAAGAGATGAACAAGGGAGAGCAAGTGAGCAATATGGAAATGGTAGCTGAGACCCTGGAGCGAGCTGGTGTACAGCAGGCAAGGGGCCTGACTGATCAGAGAGCCAACGGGAATGTGCAGGACAGCCCAGAAAAGGGGCAGCGAGAACTGAACCAAGGAGGTGCCGGCAGGACAGCCAGAGAGGTCAAAGAAGATCAGAGGATAAGAAGAGGAGAGTCGAAAGCAAAGCAGCCAAACACAGATGGTGAAAGGTACTGACCTGACCAAGAAAGGGTCTTGAGACAGAAAAGATGTGAAGGTAAATCAGAGTTCAAGGAGAAAGGTTTCCTCATGCCCAGGAGAAAGAATATAGGTTAGAAAGAGGAAAAAAACCCAAAACTTTTACATAGTGTTAATACCAGAACCCCAAACAGAGGTAGCCCACAGGCACAAGAAGTCAGGAGTTTATATTAGGTGTTTTGCCTTCTGCCTGACTCTGAAATACTTCAAACCAAACATACCTATTTTGCAGGGTACATTTAAACTCTGCTCACCTTCCCACGTCTCTGCAGAGGAAAACCAAAGCCTGCCAAGATCCCTTTTACTTCATGATTTTCTTTCTCATCGCACCACGAGGCTGAACCAGTGCAGTGACGAGATTCAGAGAGATCCATGTTTATTTCCGTATGCCGTGTAGGGCGCAGTCCAGCCAGAACAACAACGACAATTGTTTCCTACAATTATTACCACATTTCACACCCTTTCCTCTGGGTTATGAGAAGCAGCATCCCTTCCTTGACAACAGCTACAGCCAGTTTCCTTCCTTACCAGAGACCTGCAGATGTTCAGCGTCTTTCTGGGTCTGTTGCTACTGTCCCAGCCCCCTTCCCCCACACTAAAGAAATGGGGTTTCATTTTCTGCCAGAAACAACTTAGTCCACAATTTCATTTGAAGAAAAGAATTCACTTGACACTTGCTAAAATAATTTATAAGAACATTTCAAAAATCTCATTTACACCATTATTGCCCCATTCAGAGGCAAACTTTGGTTCTTCTCTAAATCATTACTAATTTCTGGCAGAAAGCCACATCTGGCCCATCGCAAGTAATCACAAGGTTGGGTGTTTTTCTGTGAAGCAAAGCGCACTGTTCTCCTGTGCACCTTCGGCAAGGAAGGCTTTGGTTTAGCTTCCTCGTCACTTCAGGATGCTACAACATTTACCCCTCCCTTGATGACACTGCCAGTTGCTTTTAAAAGGATGGTAATTTTACCCCTACCAATAAATTTCCATCATTTCAAATGCACTAATTTAGACAGAAGGGATCTCCCAACCTCTTAATGTGATTTTGCACTTGCTCAGCTTCCTCTATCCGTAGATCTTCCAGGGATGTATAAACAGGAAGCCAGAGAGCACCAGCCATTTTCAAGTGCTCTCCATCGACATCCCTGTCAAATTCACTCCAAGGGAAAGCCGTAACAATAGAAGGGCACTCAACAAAGACTTCAACTTTATTTTAATTTTGTAGATGAAGGAGGCTGAAACAAAGACACAGTCCATTTCCCTGAGGCCTGAAGAGTCGGTCACAGCTCACAAGGAAAGCTGTGGGTTGTGTGAGATCCTAAAACAAAATACTTCAAACCAAGCAGACACACTTTGCTGGTCATATTTAAACTCCATGCACCTTCTCACCTCTCTGCAGGGGAAAATAAATAGTTTTATAGGAGGAAAATGCTTTATCTCAGTTAGACAGAAACACCCCATACATTGATGTGGGTGATTTGAGGAGAGCTATGCAGAAGTTTGCACCAAGTGGCAAAAAACCTCTTCAAACAACAGGGTGAATGGGATGTTTTGGTACCAGAAATCTCCTTTTTCATTATAAAGGTAGTCTGATAGCTAGAAGACACAGGCACCATCTTTGCCAGACACTTCCCATCCACAAGCCCAAACAGATTCCACCCTGGATCCAGCTCCAGCTTCCTGACCCACCTCCTCTCACTCCCTTCCAGGTAACACTCTTTTAATTATAACTAAGATAAAATAGCTAAACGGCCACTAGCAGGCTAATAATGACAACACACCTACGTGCCTAATTTCAGAAGATTACATCAAGCATTCCTTGTTGAGCTGAAACTGCTCACATGACGGCGGGGGGAAGACAGCAGCAAGCTCAGCTCTTAACCAAAAGTTTTGTATTTTGCAGGAGAGAAAAAGCAGGAGGAGGAGGGTCCTGTATCACCTTTAAATGAGGTCGTGGGAGCAAAATATAGCTATTTCTTAGCCTTCTTTACCTGTCAGATCGGTCTAAAACGCAGCCCAGCTTGACAGCAGCACTTAACCATCCTGCATTCTTCACCAATTATCATTACGCCCATAATAGCTGAAACTCTGCTCTGCACTGCGTCAAAGGGCTTTACGTTTTGTAACATAAACTCGAGAAATGGCTTAGAGCAAAATGAATTAGGCTTTACCAGTCAGCCAGCAAGACGCATATATCTTTCCTTCCACAAGGCAACTAATAAGCTGGACAAAGACAGACGCAAGAGAGAAGACAAAACCAGTACATTTATATAGATCGATGCAAGTGAAGATGCACTTTGCTAGACTGCTGCCCTGTAATAAAAAAGTTCACCCAAAGCAAAGATAAAGGCCCTACTTTATAAAGCTCTGCCACTGTTTTAGAAGCAGAGGGCGAGTACCCATAATGTCAACAGAACCACACAGGGATAAATCCTCCAAAATACTCAGCAGAGCAACCCTACGTGATGGCAAGGAAAGCCCCTGGATTCCACACTACTACATCTTACCTCATCTGAGCTTTTTAATGGGGAAGAAAAGTTTGGAGGGAAAGGAGACTGGGAACCCAAAATCCAGTGATAAAACCCAGATCCTCAAGAAGCCACTCCTTGCCTACTCTGTTCAAGTTTTGATCATGAAATACTCTATATTCAATATTACATTAAACTTACAAATTATTTCTAAATCTTTAAGATAGAGAGCCTTTTAGACATTCTGCTTACATGAAGGCCAAAGCACTGAAACCCCAGCCACATCGGGGCATATGGCCACCACCACAGCACAATATACACACATACATGTACAAGACCCAGAGGATGACTTACATTGGCTTTCCTCTCCAAATGAATGTATATCCCAACTGTTCTTTTCATTTTTACTATTTCTGTCCAATTCCTTTCTTTCCATTCTCTCTTCCCTCTGTTCTCCATAACACTGAGTTAACACTAGACACATCCCATGTCACGATGCTGTCTCTCTGCCACCAATCTGGCTAGCTGGGCCAGCTGGGTCACGCAAAGGACTAAGCTCTGACATTAGGATTTGCTTCTGAAAGTTTTAGTTTTCTTAGGCTTGAAGGCCTGATTCCCTCAATATACAGTCTTAGTTTGCTTTTGCAGGTATCAGTGCAATAAATGCTCTGTCAAAAATCTAGTTTTGTGCACAGCCCAGCAGATTGAAGCATAAGGGAGTGGTTATCCCAAAGCACTTGCTGGGATTTAAAGCCTTCTCCTAGGATGCGGCATTTCACAAGGTGCATTGCCTCTGTAGGACATGGTCTGGCTGAGCCACACTAGCAGATGCGAGAAAAGAAACAAGGGTGTGATTTTGAGAATAATATTCAATCATGCTGAAGCCATCACAGGAAGGAAAAGCTATTGCAAAGGACTAACTGTTCAAAAATTTCTTTTTTCTCCTCAGCGTGCCACACCAACATCAGCAAGCCTTGCTCCCAACACTGTCATCAGCCTGTCTTGCACGCAAGCACAGTGGCTAAGGGCACAGTCCCTAACATGCCCAGCTTCCCCCTTCACTACCCCGACAAATTGCCAACACTCTACGTGGGCTGGACCTTACACCCCAATCTGCAGGAACGAGCCCTTCCTCTGTCCCCACCGCTCCTGGCATTTTTGCCATGTTAAGGATGTGCACGGCTCAGCTGTTTGTTTTCTTTAGGGCTGGCAAAGCAAAGCAATTCTTGGGACACCCCGTTACAGCTCACGTCAACACAAGGTAAGTCGCAGGAGGACGTTGACGAGCTGTTCGTTCCGCTCGTTGAATCCCATGAAACCACCCCTTGAGCCGATCTGTGCAGAGAAAGATTTCCAAGTAACTACTTCTCAAACCACCACATAAGACGGCATAAGAAAGGCCTCTCTCTAGTGAGCATCTTGCTTCTTGGTGTTCCCTACACTACTTACAGAGGGCCCAGCCACTGCTGTCCTTCCTACTACCAGTTACATATAGCCCTATACAATAAACCAAATTGGGAGATCATTCTCACTGGTGGATCCAACCTTAAGGAATGATACCAACAGAAAGCAAGCCCACTACAACTGTTTCATACTATGTTATTTGGCACACTGAATTATTCCACCAGGAACGTTGGAAAAAAAAAAACACCAAACCGCTACGCAACAATCAGAAATGAGCAAAAATCTTAAATGAGACCCTATGTGAGACCCTATGTTCCACAAGAGTTCAGCAGGTATATTTTTACTTGTCAAATAGTTTCACATTGCACAGGTAGCATTAATTTTTTTTTCTTTTATTGGAGGTATTAATGAACTATGTTATCTTTGTTCTGCTTGTCCTATTCAAAAGAGGTGACAAAAGAATTCTCCCCACCTCCCTAGATTACATGTTATCCCAAATGTTTGTACTTTACCGTCACGCTATGGAAAATATTCACATGAGTAATCACACCAGAGTCATTGTAACTACCCCCGTGAAGAAACATTTCATCTCCTCTTCGGGCATTTGCAGAGATCAGTACCGCAAAACCACTAATGTGCTGCACTCAGTTTGTTCCAAGCTCAGCATTTTTAAGTAAAAGTCCATTTTTAAAGGAATGCTGTAGTAAATATCTCTTTTTGTAACAAGCCCCTGACAGCAAGAGCCCCTGGCTTCACGTAGGTCCTTACAAGTCTATAATAAGCTCTTGGGAGGTCCCCAGGTTTTTCTTTCAGCAACGGGGGCAAATTCCACAGACTCACTTTTCTGGTCCCTGAAGCAAATTATCAGATGAAAAAAATGATGTGTCTGTAAAAGTAGAAGGAAGATCATATAATAGGCAGCATACCAGTGCACTGACCCCCTTCAACCCACGATGGGGAATTCAAACGCAGCATTTCCAGGCTGGGATCTTCCACTCAACGCACCCCCGTTCTTTGGCTTTCAGCGAGAAGGGCTCCCTCTCTCCAGCGCCTACTGCCCACCTTCTTAGCCAAGTCAAACCATGGATGGCAAACTCTCATTGCTCCGAGACCACAGGCGAGGTACTTCCCCCTGGCCCTTGGGATTCGGCGACCACTCTCCACGGGTGACTCCTCTTGTGAACGCTTCTAGGAGCCACCTGTGGCTACAGAAACCGGCTCCGCATTAGTCACAGGGGAAGCCAGACAAGGTCTGGCAGCACACAAAGAAGTTCTTGTGTATGCCAGTTTTTTTTCCGTTCAAAAGTAAATAGATACATTCACAGAAGAACTTTCAGGTTTTGGGGGGAAAGGTTGTTTTGCTGGTTTTTTTTGTTTTGTTTGGTTTGGGGTTTTGTTTTGTTTTGTTTTTTAAGAGAAATCTTTCATATAAGATACAGGGGATGCTAAAAGATTAAAACATAACTTTCTCATTGTTTTCTTATGTTTTCTGAAAAAGTAGCTCTTTTGTTTGTTTCAAGCTTACCTCCTAATAATTTAATTTCATGTTCCCAAATCCTTACATCAGAAAAGACAGAAAAACATCATTGCTCTGCTCATTTTCCTCACAGGACTTATAATTCAATCAGCTTCCACAATATAGCTGCTCCATTATTTGGAGCACTCTTGTTACCTTTCCTTGCATCTTCTCTAGTTCTCTGGCTTTTTTCATGAGTTTTTTTCCTTTTTTTTTTTTTTGGTGTGGGTTTTTCCAACTTGGAGAAACAAAATTCATACAGTATTCAACATACCTATGCACCACAGTGATTATGCATTGGTATCCTATCATCTTCAGTTTTATTTTCAATTTCTTAAACCATAAGTTTACAGAAAAAAACCCATATATTAAGTTCAAAATAAACTGGTAAAACACTGTAAGTTTCAAAAAATCAAAGAGGAAGCCTAAGTTCCTACCTTTGTTTGTGCAATTTTCTATCTACCTTTCTGTTATCAACTTAAGTTTGTTTCTCAAATGTTTTTCTATCCTTTATACAGAAAGTGCCTGAATACTTGGGCTGCTGCCTAAAGAAGGCTGAGCAAAAACCTTTAGTCCAGTTGTCTTCTCAGCCAGAATAAATACACAAGAACTCCTCCAATGGAAAAGCTGTGACCTTCAAAAAAAAACAACAAAACCCAACTGTAGTTAGGAAGCTAATTCACACCCTTGCATTTAAACATACCTAACAAAAATTGTTCTTAAAAGGAACAAAGACATTTTAATTATGTTTGTTGTGCATCTGCATTTCTCAGCGTTGTCCAGTCATCAGCGTGAACTCCTGGTCATAAGTGCCAGGAGTGTGGGATGCCCCGCGCCACCACCATAAATAATAATACACACGCTGACACCCAACACAAAGATGGGATGGGGAAGGAAGAGAGATTTAATTTAAATAAGTGGCAAACGGACCAAGAAAAGGAAATACAAACTGTACCAACAATAATCCTTTTAACACAACATCTGTATTTTCCCCTCCCTGTTTACAATGTACAGTAATAAATTTCAGAAACTTCCAAAGAAACAGGACAATGCTTTTACTTTCAAGGAGTCAGGAGTTAACAGTGTAAGATAGCTTGCCCAGACATTGCTAGCTAGTCAGAAAGAAAAAAAAAACAAACAAACAAATAAGGTAGGAGTCTATTCTTTGATTAAGTCACTAAAGCTATCTAATAAAGTCAAAGAATAGACTTATCTAATAAAGCCAAAGAATAGACTCCTATCTAATAAAGTCAGGCATGCCCTTACCAATGTATTAGTCAGACAGGCAGCTCTGGATTCTACATTTAGAAAATCTTGTATATAATTGCCTGGGCTTGCAAATGCCACTGTATCGTATTTCTAGCGATGCTTTGGGCAGCATATTTTGTATGAGTTATACCATCAGGAAAGGTATATAATCTCGCTCCACTGGCAGTAAACTTTGCTTACACACACACACACTTCTGAACTGTTTAAATGTAAAGCAGAATAACTGGAACACATGAGCAGAGAATTGCCTTGTTTTATCCCACCTTATCTTTTACAATTCTCTGAAACCAGCCACTTAGGGCACTACAAAGAAAGCTACAGTTTGTCCAGAAGATAATAGGAAAATGTATTTACTCTTGCTAGCAACTAAATAACATGAACATTCAACTTTACCAGCAGCCTTCATAGTTAACCTGGAGTACCAGTAAAAAAGGTGTGTGACCTCCCCTCTTTACTGAGTCCAGGGTGAGTTTGGCTCCAGCACTTACAGAACAGTTTTACCCAACTGTCATTATTCATGTTATCTTCACAACCATGATGAAAGCTGTAAATTGCTTCTGAAAGAGCACTCTCATTTCTGGAGATTGAGAAAGTATTTCCTGGCTGGACCCTCAGAAGCTGATCTGTCAATAATTCAACAGCAAAACATATTTTCTTGGGCAAGAAGAGAGGAAATGGATATCAGAAGAAAGAATAAGACAAATCACAAAGTCTGTGTTTTCATATATTCTTTCCCTCTTGTATTCCTCTTAGCTTGAGGCATCTCTGTTTCTCATGTCACTAGAAACACAGTCTAACTCCTACTGTCACTGGAAAATTCCCACTGACGGAAATAAAAGTTGGATCTTTTATGTAAGATGGGATGAGAAGCTCTATATTTATCAAGCTTGCCTCCTCCAGCAGCCCACCGGATTTAGGGAACAGCTCCTAAAAGCAGAAGGGTCATCCATCTACTTGGCATCTTCCTTTAACTAGTCCCTTTCCACATCCTCTGTGGTGTAGACACCCAAATCTGCTGACCAGCCACACTGAACAAACCAGTCTTACCCTGCATCAGGAGCAGATTAACAGGTATGTTGTATTAGGAATTGTAGTAGATGGGCCAAAAAGCTTACAAACTTTGTATGTTTTCTGTGGTTTTAGTGACATCACTAAATACATCACAAAAATACATAACTAAGGTTTCTCTTTTTTTTAATTATTTAATCAGAGGATTACTTCTCTGCGAGTCAATGAAGCACGTATTTGCATAGCCCAGAGGGTATCCATAAGGCTGCAGGAACACTGAAACTAAAGTGTGAATGGTCAATGTCTCCTCCTCCCCTCTATTCAGTGAGACCAACTTCAAGGCTCGCAGGCTCCATTAAGTGCTTTCTGCCAAAAGGCTGAGATAAGAATGAAAGGAAGGAGATAAGAATGAAAGGAAGGAGATAAGAAGGAAATGCCCACTAACAAGAGAGTCTAAAGCCAGACTGAAAACATGATTTAATGAGCTGAGTAAAAAGACTGTGGTAGCACAAGCAGCAGGTCAACTGCAGATAGAAAAGTCACAAGAAGTGGGAAAATAAGGCTATGACAGAAAAAAAGAGCACTCGTTAATTGGTTTTCTGTAACTTCCATTCACCAAGTCATTACAACCTAATTTCTCAGCATTTAAAATTACAGAAAGGGCAGCCCTACTGGCCTTTTCAAGACGTCTACCACAATTACGTAAAGCAGCTATTGCTGGGTTTCTGGCAAAAAAAAAAAAATTAAACCATGGATTAAGTGGCTGGCAAAAAAAGAAGTCTTTCCCAAGAACAAGCAGCACAGTAAGAAGAGATCCTCCTATAAAAAGCTGCTGGCAACTATGGCTCTGTCGATAACCTTAAGGATCTGTCAAAACAGACAAATACAGTTGAGGCAGGCCAACATTTGAGGGGGAATGTGTGTGTGTGCTTTTGGGGGATTTTTTTTCTTTAAAGAACAAGCACACTGCAACCGAAGGCACCAGGTGCCTAATGTTGTTCATAGCTGTGCATTCAAGAAGGTATCCCATTTGCCTCAAAAAAGCCAGTGTCCAAACAGCGTGGGTGGAAAAGCCAGCCCGACGGCGCTGTGCGCTCCCCAGTCTCCCATTACGCAGAGCAACTGGAGGCAGGAGGACCAGGGGAACCTGTTATGCAGGAGCCAGAGTTACAAAAGGACCTGTCCACAGCAAAACATGCAGGAAATATGAAAATCATACACGAGATCCACCAGAGCTGCTGTTAGCTGCTGTGGGCTTCAATGGGGCGTTACAGGTTAGTTGATGGGAGCAACCTGGCCCAATGTCACAGCTGTGAGCAGGAGGTTGGACCAGAGACCTCTGGAGGTCCCTTCCCCCCAAAATTACCTTATGATCCCACAAATAGCCATTCGCAGACTACAAAGCAGAGAAGATAAGGCTGCAGATCCATAGCAATTTATCCCAATCTCTCTTTTCCTCCCCCCTCACGCCAGGTTAGGTTTTTGCCTTTGAGCTGGCTCACTGTGGGCTCCTGTGTCAGAGCAAAAGGGAGAGCAAAGGCTGGAACACCTTTGTGGTGCTGGACTATGCCAGCTCAAACCACTGTGGCAGTGCAGATACAGAGGAAAGTTCGGTTCCTGCTAAAAATGATGAGGAGGGACTACACTCCTGTAGTAAAACATCTGAAAATGGACCTGCGCCTTCCTCAATGAAAAGGAAGCTGAGATAAAAAAGGGAAGTTAGGGACAACACTGGTAAAGACTGAGTCAAGCGCTTTCCATATCCACCCTACTAGGTCCCAAGAGATGGTTTCTCAACCCTGCTGTTCCCACGTTGTTCAGCACCATGCCTTGCCTTAACCTTCTCATGTTTTTAAGGGTCAAAAATGTGCCGTTTACAAAACGCGTGGTCTGACTTCAAAGCAAAATACCACTATATCCATTCCAAGAGCCAACTTTTGAAGGCTCAACCCCAGCTATCACCCAATTTAGCCAATGACATTTCTGGAGCCATCAGGAGAGACAAGATGTCTCCGAGGAAGGTGGAGATTGTAGAAGCAGCTAGAGCAGAGCCAAGAGAAGAATGACGATGCCGCAAGCAGCGCGGTGGCAGGTAGGCTGGAAAGGGACAGGCTGTTATCGACACTTCATCAGGCTGGTGTGATCCTGGCACAAAGCCACCAGTGGAAAGGAAGACAAGAGCTTGCATGCTGCTGCAAGCTTTTAAGCAGAGAGATAGCATTGAGAAAAGGTCAGTCAGGAATAAAGGTAAAAGCCACAATTGCCAAGTTCACAGAAAAAGAAATTCAAAAGGCAGGAAGTAAAAAGCCCTGAGGAATTCACTGCAACAGCTCCGTTTATAAAGGAGGGTTACAGTGTCCCAATGCTGCAGTGTAGTCTAGATAAGCCTGAGCTAGCTTTAATCTAACGATTTAAGTCCCTTACTGCAGCAGCTCACCACAGGCTGCCTGAGCAGCAAGGGGAGTTAGCCACTGCTGAAAACCATAATCATTGCTGGAGTTGAAGAATGAAAACCATACCTGAGCTGGCTAGCTCAAAACTAGCTCAGATACATTTATGTTCAGCTGCAACACATGCAGGAAAAAATCAAGGAGCCTAACGATGAAACAAAGCTTCGTCATCTTACAAAAGCACTGATACCTATGGCTTCAGGAAGGGAAAAGAAAACCTCACAAGATACCACTTCCCCTCTCTCACTTTTCCAGGATGAGAGTAGGTCACTTCCCCAGATGTACTTCTGTGCATTGCCACAGAGAGAAGAGAGCTGGACAGTACTGACAAACATGCTTCAGTAGAACACACAGAGTTGCCCTGAGGTGCAAATCTCATCTTTTCTTATCATAATTAGGAAAGAACAAGCCTAAGAGAAGTCATACACAGTACTAAAATCTATAGGTAATATCACACAAGAATCATTATTTTGCAGTTTAGTGAAAGTAACACCATATAAGACATTACAGGCTCCAGTTCCCTTCGGCAACACTCCATACAATCACTGCTGGTGTTCTCATGGCATATACCAAGAGTGCAAGACCACAGGCCGGGACAGTATGACATGCCTACTCTTATGTCTACTGACCTCATGGGCCCTGCACTCATTTTCTTAGTGAACAACCAGAGCAAATAAAGTATGGCTCCAGATTCAAGCCAAACACATATCTAAGTATCTGTGATTGCAAATTCATCATAGCTCTACTAAAGCTTTCAAAAGACTTATGCATGAAACTCATTCATGAAGCAGGCTGAGGGGTGCCACAACAAGTAATTACTACAGCCCAAGCGGTGAGAAAACAGGTAAAGCAAATCCAGGCAGGTTTGGAGCAAGAATTCTTTGCCTGGTTGCCTGTTATTACCTCTCATTCACAAGTAACCTCGTATGTGAGTATAATTATCTTGAGGTTTGCACTGCGAGAGCACCTACAGACTTCAGCCCCGGGTCAGCGCTGCAGTGCCCAGCACAACATTGATCTGACAGAGCCACCAAGTTCTCTGCCCCAAAGCACTTGTGCTGTCAAACACAAGACAAGGAGCAACATTTGGACCAAGCTTTCCAGCAGGCAGCCCTCGAAGTGCCAGCCATCCCTGTACACAGTTAGGTGGGCTGCTCCAAAAGTTACCACCACAGGTGTCCTCAAAGCAGAGAAGGGGAAAAGGTGCAGAGCAAGCACCGAGGTTCAGAGTAGCTGCCGTAGATGACAAATTGTGAACTATGAGAAGGGAAGGTTTGATGGAGTCTGCAGCATGCTTGTAGGGGAGCACAAGCTTCAGCTGCACAGGTACTCAGGTGTTAAATGCTGGGCTTGGTGAGGTCAGCGGTTTTCAACTTCGGGCCTGCAGAACCCCAAGTGATCTGTGAACTACTTTCCAAAAGGTCTACAGAAAGATAAAAGTGAAGAGCGCAACTTATATTTGCTGTATTTCCGCTGGAAACTCAGCAATCTGCAAACTAAAGAAAGCTGAGGACCATTACACTAGTGGGTTATTACTCGCTGGCACAGGAGGCAACGTAAATGATTCAAAGCAATGGAAAATCCTTAGGAATTGGAAATGGGCGCACAAGTCACTGAGCAAAAGTGTTCACCAGCATGGAAACAAGAAAAAAATTACAATAGCATGTCCCAGTTGTTCAACGTTTTCCTAGCTAGTGGGAAAAAAGTTCTGTCAAAACTATTTCCTTTTTACCCCCATCACTCATCACAAAAATCAGCTCTGAAGTCTGTAGCTCATTTTTCTTCCACCTCACAAGATGATTGGTGTCTAGTGGCTCCCAACAGACAGGGTATGTTTTGGCCTCTCTCTCAACACAAACATTGAAGAGATTGGAAAGACAGCACTGGGATTAATTTAAGTAACCACTGAAACCTGAAGCCCAACAATTATCTGAGCAGAAAAATTAAAAAGACTCATGAGCTGGCACACAGATAAATCTGCTTTCCTTCTTTAAGATCAAATATGTCACTGAATGAGACTAGTTATTGACAGAGAAAAGCAGAACAATGATAGATGTAGTGATTCTGACACTGAAACATTTGACAGCCATACTGCACTTGAAAGGTAGCCAAGAAGCAAGTCCCTACAGACCTCGCAACAGCTATTTGGCATCAGCTTCACCGAGGAGCTCTAGCTCTACACCTCTAACAAAGACAAACTAACAATCAGAAGATACCTTGGAAACAAAACCAAAGAACTTGAATTAATAAGAAATCTATAAACTAAAGACTACAAGCTACTGCCATAAATAAAAAATAACAAGATGATAGCCACTAATTTCTTCCAAAGGAAAGAAACCAGAATGTTTGTAGGTCAAGTTGCCTACTTTTTGCACAGAAAATTTCTTTGAGAAACCCTGCAAAGTTTCACAGCCCTACGAGTCCTACGTTCTTCCATTCCCACCTTGCAGGCACCTCCCAACCTGCTGAAAGATGATGATACCATGTAGCTAGACCTCCCAAGAAAATGTATTAAGTACTATTAAAGTCTCCCCTTTCAATAAAAACAGAGCAGACCTGACACCTATCAGACTTGCTTCCCTACCACATGAAGCACTACATCCAAGACTATCTAAAAACCTGGCTGATCCCCCTCCTCTTTCTGTCTCCCACTCCTTCCAAATGTTCATATTCATAAAGGAGGCTTCTATACAAGGCTGACGCCTGGTCTAAAGATGCCCATTTGAAAAACACTCTTGTTTCTAGAGCATCTAAGATTGCAGAGACTGGAAGTTATTATTTTCCTGCTGCCTGTTTACCCCTTCATGACTGTTCTCTGCAGCTTCTCACAAAACTCACATTTTCTTCTTTAACTGCATAGGATTTTTCAATCAGTAACACGAAGAAGGTATTTCTTTTTAACCAAAAGGATAATTATGACAAATTAGCAATGACAGGAGGAAAGCTCAGGGTCCTCAAAGCTTTTTTTAGCCCCACTTCAGAAACAGTGGGTGAATGTGCCCCTTTAAATTCTCTTTTCTCAAATTAAACTAGGGAGAAAATTCCCACCCTTTTATTTATTTTTTAATAACCCCTCCTGCTAATAATGTCTACTATGTCAGATACTGTCTTTGCTTTAAAATACACCTTAAAATCCTGTTTTTCAACTGGTTAAACCACCTTGTGAACATGCGGCTAATTAGGACATCCCTACAGCCCAGGCGAGTTGCTGACTTCTCACAGCTGGACCAGGGCCACACACAACGTGACACCAGGCACCTGAAAACCCCTGTTCAGGCTCATCCGACTGTCCACAATTTGCTCCTCCTTTGACTTAAACAGCCATATAAACACCAAGTATGCGACAGTCCACCAGGACTTCCTTCCTCTACTCTCCTTCCCAGTGCTGTGGACATTTCACCCTCTTCTTTGGGCTCTCAAGATTACCTGCATCAGCCTGGACCACCCCGCTGGACAGGGGCCATTTGCAAAGCCTCACCGGGAGGCTCCCGCTAGCAGGCATGCCGAGCGGATTGGAAATCTTCACACGGGTGCTGACCTACTTCTGGTTTCAGAAGTCAGAGCATCTTGACAGCACCCTCGGATTAAGCAAGGTGTACGGGTTTCCCTGAGCGGACACGGTGGAGACAAAGGAGGCCCTTCAGGGAAACCCGAAGAAAACTCAGCTTGCTCGTAATGCCAGCTATTGTTATTTCATCTGTCAATGAAAACGGAACTTGTCTGGGCACTAACTGTGCAATACTCGCAAGCAGGAGAGCAAACATTTAATGCCGGTCTGCTGGAGCAGGAGGCAAGGGCAGAGTCCACTCCCACACGGGCTGAGGAGCGGCTGGAAGGCTAGAGGGCAGGCTGAGCACTGCTGGCAGCCAAATAACACACTGAGAATCCTTTGACTAGAACACCACCACTAAAAAAAAGGGGGGGAAAAAAAAACAAACAAAAAAACCCCGAAACCCCATCCCCAAAACAAAAAAAAAAACCACCAAATGCATAGAAGTTCTCTGCACCATCACATGGAGCTTGCAGGACTTTGGTTACCTCTCTAGAATTTGAACACAATAAATTAACAGGCAGTGACAAATCCCATTTATGTTGGGTTGATGTCTTTGGGAAGGGACATCGGTAATGAACTGTATGCATTGCTATTGATATAGTTGCAGGGCTCTATAAGCTCAGGGACCCAAGGATACCGGTAAGACAGGGTAAGTAGACATGATGTATTTATTAGGCTATTAAGTCTTCCTCACAATGACCTGGAAAAAGCCTGATGCATCCCGAAACCTATCTATTTCTTCCATATTCTTTGCATATAGAAAGATATCCATGGATATTGTGACCAAAGTGGAAAATACAACTACAGTCTGAAAGAGTGAATATTAATTTGTCTTTCTTCTCAAGCTAAAAGTTTCACTAGACTTGGTATAGGCTTTTTTTTAAAGGACAAAAAAAAGTTCCCATTTTTAAAAAAGAAATACTCATTTTATAGCCCCACAATAATATCTAAGGCTCTGCCGCCAAATCTCAAACACACTGGCAGCACCCAGCTTTTTCTAATGCTCATAATACATTGCAAGTTTTACAGTTCCAGTGTTAAGCACGGTCCTTGCAGTCTCACTCCGAACTTTAGAGTCTCCGAACACCCAGAGAGAGCATACGTTACTGCACCAGCAGATAAGCAGGAGTTACTGGAGCTGCAGTTACTGGTGAGGATGGACACAGTGATGCGGTGCCTCGCTACCAATGCGGGGACCAAGCCACTGCTCAGCCACAGTCCAGCCCCAGGTCTTCCCCTCCCAAAACACACCTTTCTTCCCCTTCTGCCTGCACCAGAAGGAGGAATCAGCCTCCCCCACAGCCAGCCTAGTCCTGCTGGCCATGTTATCGGGAAAGCCAATGGGACTTGTCACCTTCCAAGAGCCCGTCTCCGCTCTTTCGGCGGGATACCCCATACCGGGGCCAGCAATGGCCCTTTCGGCATCCTCACTCTCCTCCGAAGGCGAGCATGAGCTAGTGTATGTAGCTTCTGAAGCACTAACAGCTAGCAAAAACTGCTTTAAAACTAAAACTTCATTAAGCTACCCAAACCACGCTCTTCAGATAGAAACTTTTTTCACTGTCACAGTGTATAGATTTTGTAAAGAACCAAGTTTGGAGTAATTTCCTAGAGTTTAAGCGAATTGGTTTGCCTTTGGTTTGCCTTTCTAAAAGAGCAATCTTTGATACACCGCATATCCCTTCGTTAATCGTCTGATAAAGGCTGCTGTATTTTACTCAGACTTCTGAAGTTTTGGTGTCTCATCCCATCCCCCCATGGAAGAAGAACAACGAAGTCTCATACTGCATGGGTTAGAAGTATATCCAGCTCCAGAAAACACACTACAGAAGTCATTATACTGTGCATATTTAAGTGCACAGTATAGTAACTTTCTTTCATAAGAAAACCAAAAATAGGCTTAGTAAGTGCCAACGGCAATATTACACCATTGCTTTTCTGCTACAGAAAAAAAAAAAAAAACCCAAACAACTAGAAGAACCACTATTCAGACTCCCTGGGTAGTTATCGACCTTTGAATGCATGCTCTACTACTACTGTGGCTCAGAACAGGAGCTCGATTAAAAAAGGAGCTATAAAGACCTGCTCAAATATCAACAGGAAAGCACTTTTGTTTCACCAAAATATACATGTTTGTACATTCTTAACATTCAGATACTTCTCATCACAGGTCTCAGGTGAAAGCCCTGGTCATAAACTGAGGGATCAAGTACACTGGACACAAGAAAGAATGTTTATGTATTAGGTGAAGGGATTTTATTCCAAGAAGAACATAATATCCTTAAAAACCTGTCCAGATCTGGCCCACCCAGGGAGCAGTTTCACTATTGGAAACTAGAGACTACAATAATGTTCCCAGCAGTCAACAACATTAGAAAATAATCAAAACATGTATGCTTTTGTATTTAAAACAAAGAAACAAAGTTTGGAGAGAGCTTGAATTTTCAGAACCCCATTAAATTTCTGCTACTGTAGAAAACGGCTGTTAAGAAGTTCCTCCCATCCTCATGTTTCACAGCCACAGTTTCTGCAGGGGAAATCACCATCTGGTTGCAGCTTTTATTTTCTCCAAACACTTCAGCCTTTCCGTGATGTCCTGGTTTCAGCTGGGATAGAGTTAATTTTCTTTCTAGTAGCTGGTACAGTGCTATGTCCTGGATTCAGTATGAGAAGAATGCTGATAACACACTGATGTTTTCAGTTGCTGCTAAGTAAGGTTTAGACTAAGTTAAGGATTTTTCAGCTTCTCATGCCCAGCCAGCAAGAAGGCTGGAGGGGCACAAGAAGCTGGGAAGGGACACAGCCAGGACAGCTGACCCAAACTGGTCGAAGGGGTATTCCATACCATGTGATGTCACATCTAGTGTATAAACTGGGGGGAGTGGGCCAGGGGGAGTAGATCGCTGCTCGGGAACTAACTGGGCATCAGTCAGCAAGTGGTGAGCAATTGCACTGTGTATCACTTGTTTTGTATATTCCAATTCTTTTATTATTACTATTGTCATTTTATTATTATTATTATCATCATTATTATTATTTTCTTCCTTTCTGTCCTATTAAACTGTTCTTATCTCAACCCATGAGTTTCACTTTTTTTTTTTTCCCCAATTCTGTCGCCCATCCCACTGGGTGGGGGGGAAGCAAGTGAGCAGCTGCGTGGTGCTTAGCAGCTGGCTGGGGTTAAACCACAAAACTTGACTACCAAGAAAAGAGAAGCCTGGCCATCACATGTTTGCCGAAGCCAAGGGAAGGTGTGATGTTGCTCAGAAGGCAGTTTTGGATGCCAAGAGTCTTGGAGGACACCCGATCCGTCTGGGTTGCATCTTTTCTGCTACTCACTCTAAATGAATGTCTCAAATGCAGATGAGAACGTGGTAAAGCTTTGGCATGCCCTACCTGGGGGACAAGCTGTAATTCTCCTGGCCAGAAGAAAGGAGGACAGGTTCACCATCCAGATGAACGGCCCGAGGCAACAGCACCAGAAGAGCTGGGAGAGCGTACCAACTTTGTTACCATTCCCTTCACAAAGGAGCTGAATCAAAAACCTGCTACTCAAGCCCAAGGATAGCAGTGTTCTCATACAAGACTGACCCTTCCTATAGCATCTCTGCGCTGAACACACATTTCTCCAGGAATCAAAACAAACCCATTTCAAGCTAAGTTTTAAGCTGTGGCAACATGCATAGAACATCTGAACTTAGTCCACTAAAATCATTACAATTCCATAAATAAAATATTAAGCAACTTGCCTTTAACTAGCAAATTACGAAGACAAAACAAAGTTGGGAACACATTACTGAGTTTTCATGCCGCAAAACCGTGAAGAGGAGAGGGCAGGATGGGGGTGCCTGTGGCTGGTGGCCCCATGGCCATCCCTTGCCATGGCCCTGGGACACCCCATCCACCTCAGCCTTTTTAAAACCAAAAATTACTATGTACAAAAGAAGAGCAGGACGGATGGAAAAGTGATTTAGCGAGCGGCCTGGCGGCATGTGATGCTGGTAGCCCAGGAGCCCGTTTAAGCGCTGGGAATAACACCTGACAAGGGCTTCATTCAGTGCACAGCCGCTGCGCCGCTCCCCGGCAAAGACAAGGGCCCTTTGAGGAGGAAAACGAGGAGCATTTAATTAAAGACCGGACCCTCATGCACAGACAACGAGATGGAAAGAGCGAGGGCCCTGGTGCCACTTCCGCTTCGGCAGAGCCCCGCGACCAAGGGCTGCTCTCGGCCACCGCGGTTCCCTTACAGCATCGCTGCTTCTTTATACCAAGTGTACGCTTAACTTGCAAGGCTGGATGACTTATTTGCCACCGGGAAGGACTCTACTATACAATGGCACTCTTTGTGAGGGGGAAGGAGGTGGGGAGACAGTACTAGCTGGCCATTAACCTTATAAATCCTTCACTTGAGTTGCACAATGAATACTATGCATCAGTGTATCTGACTTTGCTTCTTCAAGAGAAGCTGCTCTGAGTGAAAAAAGAAAAAGAAATTAAATTTAATAGGTCATATATTTCCTTCCTGTGTGTTTTTTATTTTCGCAATACATTTTAGACAACCTGCATTAGCCTTGCAGACCATCCACAGCTTACTTTAAAGAGCAAAAAGCATTTCCAACTCCAAGATTTCAATCCCAAAACACAAGCACAAACCACATACTGAGAAATCAAGCACTTGATATGCAGTCCATACTCATTTAGCTCTTGCCTCTCTCTCCCCAGTTTCTAAAAGCTGCTTTTACAAAGTACATTAAAAGCCCAACCCAACACTTCTGAGCAGCTAACTTCTTTGCTCAAAGTTGGGAGTAAATTCATAAGCACCTCAGCCAGGCCATCAGCTTAAGTTTACCTTGCCCTTTTTTTTAGGCTGCAATAACGACCTCACGGATATAAAAAGTGCTTAGTGGATCTCTAACTGGCTCTAAGTTGGGGTGGGAGAGAAGGAGGAAAAAACCTGTAGTTTAAAACCCCTGAAGTTCCCATGGTAATACCACGAGGTATACAAAAGGTGTAGATGAGTGTGCGGTAAACTCCTCCTCAGAGGTTTTATTACTATGAAACCTAATGCTCCCTCACTGAAAAGAAATTTTCATGATATAAAGGAGATAATTGGGAGGAAAAAAGACAATTCATGTTTTATGACTGGCTATAGATGAATAACATTTAATGTCCAACAGTCTACACTGCACCATAATCATCCACTAATGACTGGAAAACTTGCTGTGAAAATTACTGAACCTAAACTGGTGGGGTGTTAATTTAATTTTTGGTGGCAAGAGTGAACACGGCAGGGAGAGAAAAGAAAGGGAGCACTTAGCTCCAGCTCCCAGCCCGGAAAAAAAAGTTCCCCCCCCCACGCCTGGCCGAGCAGGAACAATGCACAACGGCCTGGCCCCACCGACTTCACTGAATTATAACTCCTGCTAGTTAGTTTAATTATTGCACGTACATTTCTTGAAAACTCCATTTGAAACATCAGCTTCTAATTGGAGAAATTGCTCGGGGCATGACCGAAGGGTTATTATAAAGTTTGGTCACTTCCTTTCAAGCAATCGTTACAAAAGGGCATGGCCCTTCCACGAAGCGTATGAAAACCTCTCAAAGATGCCCATTGTCCAAGACACAGAAATCAAGTGCAAGAGGTACAGAAGGAAGTCTCAGCTGGGAACACAAAAGGCGATGAAGACACGAAAACAAGGTGGAGCATCCTGCTACACCAGCAGCGCCTTGCATAGAAGAGCTGAAAGGGGAAAAAAATAATTCATTTTCCAGGATGACAAATATTAGTGGGTGCAAATGGAAGGTGTGTCAAAGACAGAAATCTTATTAAAATAAGAACGCTCATTAAAGACTTAAGTTGCAAAAGCCTTGCAAAGTTACAGGAAAGCTTCAAATCACTCTTAGCAAAGACAACGAATTTCATCACGGGACCTATAGGTTTGCATAAGGTTTCCTTGACCCTCTAAATCAGCGTATTTAGCATGTACTGGTTTGGGGGGGGGGGGGGTGTTTATTCAAAGACTGCTTATGTTTCCCAAAGCTTTCCCTTCAGCCAACTTAAGAACCTAGATACACCCACCAATTTCCTAATACCCGAGTAACTCTGATCACTGCAAAAATGGACGCTGAGCAAGCTTTTCTGGCATAACCATTTAGTTTAAGAAAACTGCCAGAGTAGTGAGTTTTAAAGTCACACGTGAAACACTTCATCCCCTGTATGCTCAAGCCCTTAGCTGTCGGCGCTAAAGCAACTTTCTGATGTGCTTCATATTCCTGCCCTATTTTGTGGCAGGGTCTAATGTTATAATTCAAGAGTCGAATCTCCGGACGCAGGAATCTCACATAGATTTTAATCCATTTACTTTCTGGCTCAGATACACCTGCACCAACCACATTAGGACTGTCCAGTCCCTGTTAACTACAGATTACACTTTCATGAACTTTTCATTAGCAAGCCAGGGTGTGGAAAGACTATTCAGCGACGAGTCTCCTCCTGGTTTACATCTTACAATCCTAGCAGCAGAAAACATGTTACGCATCTTAGAGGTTTAGTATTCCCTCCTCCTCACCAGCTACTTTTTCCTCCAGTTATTACCTCCGTGGCCATCACAACCCATTACTCATCAGACCAGCCAAGGCTCTGGACCACAACGAACAAGAAACGTCAGCAACACCAGCAGAGGTTTGAAAGTCAGGCCGCGGTCGTAATTTCTGGGTCACATTAGCACTTAACGATGCAGGTGACGGGAAGCGTTTGTCCAAGGCTCTCCAGTGCCTGTGCGTGGAGGTCATGCAGCCGAGGAGACATTTCTGTCCCTTGCCCGCTGCCAGCCAGCAGCGGGAGGTCGGGATGCTCTCCCCACACCGCTTTGGGGCCGGCAGCTCGTCCTCCAGCTACCCCGTCCCAGCCGCCCTCCGGGGGCAGCTGGGGCAGAAAGCCACCCCCACCTCTCTGCAAGCAGCCAGACACCCAAGAGAAAAGGCAAGAACCAACCCCACAGTCTGCCACAGCATTGCCTGGGTACCCCAATGGTCCTGGGGTGCAGAGAAAGACCCCCCGGGTCAGCCGCATGCACCCCCTCACCGCTAGGCCCGGCCATGGCAACCCCCTACTCCCACCACAGCGCGGGGGCTACGGGTCGGGCCAGAGCAGCAGAAAACAGCAGCTTCACCTTCAGCAAAAATGCTGTGCCGCTTTTTCCCCTTGACCCCATCAGTTATTTATTAACAGTAGTAAAATATTACTGCTCCTCACCTCCCAGCCAGGCAGGTTTTCCTCTCAGCCCAAGATACCCACCACTTTTTTTTAAAAGCTGGAAAGTATGGAGACTTTTTCCTTTTGTTTGTAGGTGGACTGTTCACTGCTTTAATGCTGCAAAGTGGAGAATAAAGTGTGAGAGAGGTCCTAAATAAGTCACGGCCATTTACACATTAGGCACCTAATTATGTTGAAAATACAATTACACACATTTAAGCAGATGCTCATGCCCACGGGCCAGGCCCGTTACTTTGACTCTCCTTTAACTACCCAAGTTTACAGTAAGTGCAAGCTGAATCTACTTAGATACAAGACCTGAATTATCAGTCTGGGTGTGGAAAAAAGGCAGTGAAAAAAAAAAAAAAAAAAGAAAAATCAATGTTCCCATCTCATTTACCACAGTTAAGGACACTGCACAACAAGTAAGACTCCAGCAGGTCCCCGCTCTTCTGCCATAGCCTTTAATCAAATACTGAGAGGCATTTTCTATTTTTAAAGTCAAATCAAAACTTTTGGCTCCAGTCTTTTGTAAATTCACAGCAAAGATAACCCCCCAAGGAATGCATATTATTTACACAGCAGTGAGCTTACTTATTAACGCGAACTTCTAGCAAAAGTTGTGTTTCCGTGTTTTAAAACGGGCCACAAAAGACCTGTTTACATTCCACGTCTGGCTTTAGTAACGTCAAGGTCAGAGCGCACCCTTCAACAGCCCTCCTGCGCAGCAGGCTGAGGAATGCTGCCCGATGGGTAAGGTCCAGGGACACCCCAAAAATCAAACACTGACCCTTACACTCCATCAGGCGACGACACCCATTCGGGAGCTCTTCCTCCTCGGTTCAGCTGGAGCCAAAAAGCCCACATGAGCTATACTGAGCAGCTGGCACTAACCACTGCCCACATCTCCACACTTACCACTACGCCTCGTTCCAAAAGTAAAGGCATAAGCATTTAACAGCCTTGGGTGGAAAGCACATGCAGGTTTTCTCACCTTGTTTGCTGGCCGTGAACAGCAGTTCCATCCAAACCACAGCCACAAAGCAAGTCCACTACCTGTCTATCAACTTTTTACCCTCCTCTAAATATTGGCAGAATGCAGAGAACTTTTCCATCACCAGAATAGGATTTACCACCTGTTCTCCAACACTGGTTTGTTGTCAGAGGTTCAGAGGGAATTTCTCTATGATGAGGAAAAAAAGATCCATCAGCTAATTTTTAAACGGGCAACTTGTCCTGAGCTTCCCCCTCAGCATGAAGAAATGCTAATATTTGAGTAAGTCTGATGAGGAAAGAGTGAGTGACAGAGAAGTGTCTGAAAACTGTGTGAGAGGCAAGACTGCAGATGAACAGAAGTGATCAGACTCTGTACTGCCTATTCCAGAAGGACAGCAACAGCTAAAACCACTCAAAATCAAGATTATAAAAAAGGAAACTGAGACACACTGAATATTCATTCACGCTCCATTCTCTACAGGAACTTTACTCAGATAATTTTTTAAAAGAAATGCCTGGGAGCATCCCGTTTTAAGGGTCTGAAACTCTCAGTGCAGAAAGAGCATCTCAAGCTCTGTGACCTGTTCCAGGTGCCTGCCGCATAAGACACAGATGATAGAAGTTGTACATAGGGAAAAGAGAGTTTGCCTCACCATCACCACTGCAGTGGCTGTGGGAAGCAACGAGACCTTGACAGCAATAAAACAAATCCTCACAATTTGTCTTCCCTCTATAAAAGAAGCTGCGTGTTTCAAGCTGTGGAGGCTGCAAGTTACCTTAAATCCTAAGGAAAACTTCAGGTCTGTTGCTCTTCACAACTGTCCAATACATACACCAAATAGCCACAAGCCTTATTTCTTCTGGGGAGACTTTCTGTGTCAAAATAAGTGCTGCAAAAATTTTTGCTGTCCATGCCAAGATAGTTATTTTTTTTCCCTGAAGAAAATTCAGGAAGAGAGGTGCTCCTTCCTAGGCCGCACTGCACACAGGCGGGACTCCCTTGGAGGATCACACCGTAACTTGAATCTTCAGCCCACCGTGGCGCGACAGACTTGCCATTTACTGCTCCAAAAGCCACCTGCCTTGCACCGTGAAAGCCCACATATTCATTCCTCATCTCCTCCTCCTCGCTATAGAAGACACCTTCTCAGCAATACTGTGACACAAGTCGGAGCTACCAAGTAGCTCCAAACACAAAGCGAACTATTGGTTTAGCAAGCCTAAAAATGCTAAAATGAACTTTTAAAATTTCTAATGCTAGAAATTATTCTTTTCCGTGACCTGATTACAACTCTAATTAAAAGCTCGGGGTGTAAACGTTAGCAGTTATTCCTGAATTGTGTGAAGGTCGCGTAGCTCAGGAGGGTGCGGGATGCCCCTGTAGCGAAACGCCGGAGACAAGCGTGCCCGGGGAGCGAGCCGCAGAAGGACAGCCGGCATTTCAGCCTGCAAGGGGTATATTCCAAAATTTACAACTTATGGTTTTACCCTCGCCCGCTGAAGGAGACGGGGGGAGCGCACCTCTCCAACCCGACCCCACGGCTGTCGCCTGTAGCTCTTCTGGCGAACCCCAATTATTTGCAGCGCATACTCGTAACGCCGCCGGTCCCGTCCCGGCTCACCCGCTTTCGGGGGCGCAAATCCCCCCCCCCGTCCCCACCCTTTCCCCCCCAGTGCCTGAGCCCGCCGGCGGCGGGCGCTCCGGGGGCAGCTCCGCGGGGCCGCCGCCGCGCTCGCCCCGCCGCCG
>JANHGO010000001.1:47801578-47833447 GCA_024606505.1 Aquila spilogaster
CTTAAACACCCCCAAAGCCGCGCTCCCCGACCAGCCGTGCGGACGCGCCTCCCGGCCGCGGCGCCCAGGACGATGGCCAGGGAGTGCGGGGCTATCTGCAGGCACCGCTCCGCCCTGCGCGGCATGGCCGCTCACCGCCCGCCGCCGGGCATGGGCATGGGCATGCCTTCCCGCGGACGCGCTGCCTCCCGCGGACGGCTGTCCGCGCTCCGCCCCCGCCACGGCACGGCACGGCCCGCCACGGCACGACACGGCACGGCCCGGGGCCGCTCCGCCCCCGGCACACCCCCGGCACGGCACGGCACGGCACACCCCCGGCGCGGTCCGGCACGGCGGGCGAGGCGGGGACGTTATCCCGCGGGTACCGGTCCCGCAGCGGGCAGCGGCCGCCGCCTCCCGGCCGGGAAGCCCGCGCCCCTCCCCGCCTCCCTGTCCTAGCACGGGAACGGGAGCACCATCCCCAGAAACGAAGCGAGCCCGCTGCGTGCCCCGGCTGGTGGAGTAGGCTTCCCGGCACTCCTCGGTTTCGGGAGATCTCACCCGCCCCTTCCCCGTGTGGAACTGTACAGGGGCATCTCCCCAGCCACTTCCAGATTATCCCAGCAAGTCTCTCACGGTCGTTAGATTTCTGCTTCTTCCAGTGGTTACACAGCTGTAGGCAAAACACCTAGCGAGCGGCACTGACCCCGCCGTATCCGAACGTCCACAAGCTTCTTCTTCACCTGTAGTAATCCTGTGTCGTGTTGTGTCTCAGGGGTACCGAAATCTGATGGTGGCGGAGCCACTGCAAGGGGCTTTTTTCCAGCAGTTTAAGATTTTGCCTCCTCTGTGCTCCAGGTCACACCGGCTGCCCGTGAGGCTTGAGGGAGAGCTCAGCAAAAATAGGCAAGGCGCGAGCAGAAATGGAGGGACCCAGGTTCTTCCCGGCAGAGCACTGGGGAAATGGGCAGCAAAGCGTGGGAATGCACCAGAAAGGCAAAGGACGCAAGGAAGAAAACTGCGCCGTAGAGAAGAGGAGCAAGAGCAGAGGCAGAGGAGAGGGGAGTGAGAGAAGAGGCAGTGGCCATGCTGCCGGGTGGTGGTTTAAGAGCTGTAACTGAGGAGGCAACAGCCACCACACTCTGCACCGTGCACAAGCTACGGTGTTTTACCTGTGGCTCCTGAATTCCCTCACATCAACATCCCTTGGCACTTTTGGCCCCCTTAAATTATCGCCCGTTCGGTTCTAACTTCATTCAAATCCTGTGGCACTCTCCATCTAGTTTCATCCATTTCCTTCTTCGGGGCACTGTATAACAGTCAGGCTCCTCTGATATTCCCACTCCCTACTTTTTGGGTTTCATCCAGTGCTGTCTAGGCACTGTACCAAGGAAGGTCAAATTTACCAGCATCCCGAAGGGTTTTATGAAGAGGTAAGCTGTACGAAACAAACTCTACCGAAGGGGAAATTAGAGGTAAAATAAATTGTCCAGAATCACAGTGAGTCATTTTGAGCCAGGAGCAGAGCCTATTAAGGCTGGCTCACAAGTCTCTAACCCCTTCCCAAATATCCAGCACAGCAAGATCTCAAGGTGCCCCTTGCCTGAGCCAGCAATAGTTTTGACAGTGCTGCCGTCAATATTTCAAAGGAGCACTTTCACGTTGTCATTCAGCCCTAAGCTTTGCAAGAGGCCTCCCCGGCATCCTCATTGTCCTCCAAACTGCTTCCCAAAGTTCACCTGAGCCATTGATTGCCTGTTAAAAGAGCTAGTCTTAGTGTGTTGAAACTACTGTCATGATCTTGTCATACTCATGTTATTCTTACCTTGTGCCTTCCTCTTCTCTGCATTATATCAGCCTTTTATCTTGCCCATCATACTTGCATTTCAGTTCTCCTGGGCAGGGCTCACCTTTGTGTTGCCTTTGTGTGGAGCACATCACATTGACATCTCAACCGCTGATCAGAGTCATCAGGTAACTTAAGGGCTTGGATGGGTTTTCAGTTTTTGTTCCTACCTGCAAGAACAAAGGAGCTAAATTAAGCCTTTTGACCGTTCTTAGGTTTCTGCACCAGATACGTACTGAGCGCTTAGATGCCGGGGCCCCACATTTTGCCTGCAGCCCCCATATCCCAAGCGCTAGCCAAATCTGTGATCCTCCTGCCACCTCTGGAAAAAGTGCGCGCTCAGCGCAGCACGCCTGGCAGCCTTCAGTCACAGCACCGGCGTTGCTCCCTCCATTAGCTGAGCTCCTTTTCCTTTCAATACTAATTTCTGAAGCAACTGGTGTGGCGAAACATGCCACGCAGTCATTTGCCTCCCCTTGCAAGGGATTTGCAGTAACACTTGCGGGCTGTCAACATCTTCCTTATCCCTGGCTTATTCTCCTGTAAAGGCTAGTCCTCAGCCTGCTAATCCTCTCCCACCCTGCTTTCATCACCTCTTCCCTCGCGCTGCTTCACGCCTCTCCCCTGCGCTCGCAGGCTGGCCCTCCCTCCCGCCCTCTCTCCCTCCATCGGCACGCTACCCCTTCGCCGCAGCTTGCACACACCTAATGTAATGTCACACACAAGCGTAATGGCAAAGGAACAAAAGAGAGTACGCTATAATTTGTCCAAAACATGCTGGACGGAGCACGGTGCTTGTGGCACGAATCAAAATACACCATGTGCTTGGGGTTAGGTGCCGCCCCCGTAAAAGCCAGTGCCAGGATTGCCTGAGCGGGACCTCGAGGCCCCGGTTAAGAGACTCCCCTTGTTTCAAGGGCCGGGGGAAAGGCTGTGGACAAGAAGTGTGTACTGAGTACACTGTTCATCATTCATTATTCCCCTTTTTGTCCCATCTCATTACTGATTCAAAGAATTTTTTTGCCTCAGAATCTTGGGGGGGTTGGTTTATTTTGGTTTATTTATGTTTTGTTGCTTGCCAGTTTGGGGTTGAACAGTATCTCCTTCCTTTTCATTCACTGTCACTTCAAGGGACTTCTTCCAAGCAATCAAGACCTATAGGCAGACTAAAGCTGATCTGTTATTTCCCAACAGAAATAAAAGCAGGAAGACAGCCTACAATCTTCTTACAGCCAAGTAATGAAAGCGGGTCAAGTGGAACTCCTAAGTGCCTCTGAAGTGTTTGGAAAGGCAGAAGTTTACCTTGCTAGCAGTGCGAAACCCCTAAAGATTTAGACACGACTCTTTGAAATGCATCAGCGGTGGCAGGAGGTCTGCAGCAAAAGGCGTTGTTTATTCTAGGTAGGAGCAGAAAGCCAAAACAAACCTGACGAAGCTGTGTTCTCTGGCTGTCTCTACTGATCCAGAGCTCAGGTGTGGTACCTCTGCCTGCTGCAAACATCGCCTCATTAAAAACTCTCTGGGAAAAGAACATTCCCCCAGAATGCAAAAGAAAGGTTGAGGTGAAATATATATATTTAATGGTGGTAGTAAGGCAAGTTATGCAATTTCGCAGCTTACATAGTATGTCAGCAAGGGATCTGCTTCAGATGCAGTATTCAGGCAGTAAGGCAGCAAGTGCCTTACTCAGGATTTCTTCTGTGAGAGGTTTTGAAAGAGTATTTCCTACCAGAAAACTATTTTTTTAATCTCTCTAGTGGTTTTATACAAGAAGAAATGATACCTTCCCTCCTTACTGTCTGTCCAGTATTGTTACATGGCGAGAAAGTCCTGCACACTTCCCAGCCGAGTCGCCTCATTCCCGGGAAGAAGCTGCTCTTACCGTTACGTGGGTTTTCAGGTGGTTAAAGTGTGTTTGGCAAGAAACTGCCAGCTACAGGACAGATTTTTAAGATATTTCTGTCAGGGCTTTTTTTGAACATACCTGCACTTATTCCTTTGTGGAAGGCCGGCTGAACCTGGAGACTCACACACGGAGCTCATTGTGACTGCCATCGTCAAATATGGCACTTACTGCAGCCCTAACAAGACCAGAGCTTACAGACCTCGATAATAAATTTTGAGAAGAGTTGCCCCCTCCTCCTGCCCCAGTCAAGAGCTACATGAGCCCGGCCAGACTCGCTCAGACGCGGAGTCGATGTAAACTGGCTCTGGTTTCTGGCTTTGCCGCTGCAATGTGCAGGTAGGAGAAGGGCCAGGAGCAGGTATGCTGGTAACACGCAGGCCTGATGCTCTTCTTGTCATACCCTGAGAAAAGCCAGGAGCAATCTTAGAAGAGTGAATGCTCTAAACCAACGGAGATCTTGAACGGTGATGGCAACTTGCATCTAAGAAAAGCAAGATTGTGGAAGGTGGTTGTTAGTAGTTGTTCCTTAAAATTCTTCCCTGAAGCGTGGCAGCTTTTGTAGGTAAATGTAGCTCTACATTTGCCTAGTTTGCATCACATGAAGACACTGATTTGCCACCAAGAATTCCTAAAACAGCACCTCATTTAGCTTTACCCTTTTGTTTTGGTAATCAGTTTCTGTAATACGGGGAAAGTACTTCTCATGTTTGTAACGTCCCTTGAGACCTGCTATTATAAATTACCCCTGGAATGGCTGTTTAACAATCTCCGCTCTGGTAGGAGCCAAGTATTTCTGTGCTCGGTCCTGTCCTGCCATCCTCCATCAAGAAGCCCTGCTCAGAAGTCCTTGCTCAGGCAGAGTTCCCAGTGAAGTCAATGGGAGTTTCCAGCGTGAGGAGTGATGAGCTAGGTCCAAACTAAACACCCAACTAATAAGCAGCATAGGAAACAGCTGACTGCATCATTTTTAAGCTCTGTGCTTTTACCTGACTCAGACTTGCTGGCATCAAGAAGGATCCCAGGGGCAGGATGCGACCCGAGGGAGGAGAGGAGATCCTTGGTTATGGCAGGCGTGCCCATCTTCCTCTTCAGGAAAATCTTTGGCAACGGTATTAAATCCTTGCAATGAGGTGACTACCGCTTGGGTAGGTGAGCCGGTAGGTAGACAACTATCTATTGTCTGCTTAACAATAGCCTACCTATACTGGGGAAGTTACGCTGACCAGGAGAAAAATCACCTCCCAGCAGACATGGAAAACAAGTTCCCACTTTACTTACAGGACACGTATAATACAGGGTACAGTTCTCTCACATTCAGACTCAGGTGCCTACGTTTAGACAGGTAAATAACACTGCACTAAAACCCCTGGATTGGGAAGCCCTTTAATTTTATTTATTTATGAAGTTGCAAAGAGGGAAATGACTTACAGATATTTTGAAGTCAAAAAGCTGGTAAAGAGCTCATCATAGCACCACAGGTAAAAGGGGCCAGAATAGATTCCCTGCTTGGGAAGTTCTTGACTGTAACTTAATAAGGAGGGAAGAGAAGGGTATGTTTATATCTCTAGAGCAGAGAAATTTTTATGTGCCTTCCAACCTATAATTGTCTCTTATCTGCTATGATATTGATGGTTGCTTTGGGCCAGATTACAGTCAGACACTAAGGCGGGGGCTTAGACGATGTATTTGACAGAGACAGGATTTTATTTCAAACTCCGCAGTTGTGCTCTGCTGAAGCCATAAAGGACTCAATACTCGCAGGTAACATGCAATTTTAATTATGGAAATGGCACACCAGTTTCCCTAAAATATCTGCTTGTTGCATTGCCTTGCAAGAACCACTGAAAACACTTTCAGGCAGCTCAGGCACTGATACACCAGAAGAACTGGGTTTTGGTTTTATGATTCCCCTACCAGTAATGGAAAGAAATTGTGAATGAAATGGCCATTAATTTTCATGAGTGCTCTGGAAGAAAGAGCAATAAAATCTATTTCTCTGCCCTTTTTCATATTTCCTTCCACAGCCTGTGGCCTGAAGCATGGGGGCTCTGCTGACTCCTCACCCAGCCAAGCAAAGGCGTGTGGCTGATCCCTGGCGGTTCTCACATCGCCGAGTTAATGACTCCAAAGTCAGCCCAAGGAGATAGAAGGTGTCCACCAGCCTTGGCATTTTAATCTGAAATTTCTCTGCTTTGAATAGATGTGTTTTCCTCCTACTGCCCCTTCTCATGTAGTGCAAGGCAAGTCCTGTGGATAAGTGCTGTGGGCAGTGCAAAGCTGCACTCGGGAGAACAAAATTACAGTGAAATACATATACCCCTAAGAGTATGCAAATGTAAATGGCATACATATGTAAAGCGAGGTAAAGGGAAATCCTTGTTCATGTAACATGCATAGCCGAGAGCTCCAACCTGTACCGGCTCGATTTTCCTGTAGGGACCCCATTAGACTGGGGACCAAAAGGAGAGCATGGTGACCCGTGACCCTGCACTTTAATTCGGGAAGTATATTCTATGCCTAAGCAAGAAGGTGCAGTAGGCAGAGCTGGCCACTTCTAAATGAACTCTTCCAGAAGAAGAATTTAAGCAGGGGCTGCTATTGCAATACCCACCTGGGGAAAAAAAAAGAAAAAAAATATTTAAAAATAAAAAATTATTTTAAAAAGAGGATTCTGCGCGACTAGCCGCTCTGCAGGCCGGGTGATCAGCACATGGGAGTGTGGGAACCAGAGGTGGGCACAGGCTTTGTGAGCAGCCTTGGCTCTGCCCTGGCAGCAGAGCTGTGGGCAATGAGTAGGCGTCAGTCTCCGCTGAACAGTTCTGATGGGGGCTTGAAAAGGATAAGAATACCACAGCTGTGGAGCTATAAAACACCACGTTGGTGGGAACCGTTTGGTCCACCCCTGCAGGTAGGGGTGAGGGACCTTCACTGGTGCCCTCAGGCACGATGGGAACTGGCATAGGGCACTGGAGGGACTAGTTGATGCATGTTGGCTTCTCGGAGACCCCCTTGGTGGCACAGATCTGGGGAGGCTTTCCTAGGTCACAGGATGGCGAAGCTCTGCCATCATTTGGCATGCCAATTTTTAGATGACAGCACCTCCTTTTTGACTGGGAAAAGGGAAAGCGACCGGTGTTGCTGGTTTTGGGTAAAAGCCCTTTGAGATTTTGCCTTGCCTTTCAGGCAGGCAGGCACCCATACTGATAGGCAGCAGAGAGATACAGTAAATCACGATACAAGGAGGCTCCACCTGTGCGAAGATATTCTTGCTTTTCCTGCCAGAAAGCACAGGCTGGCCGGCGGGCTCGCTCTCTGTAACTGGCCAGTGACATCCTTCCACTTTCTGTGCGCTGATCCACTGACCACAACTCAGTTCAGAAAATGCGTGCCAGGCTTACAGCCTTCCTCTGAGCTCCCCTAAACCAAGGGCATGTCTTTCCAACCCCCAGAGCTTTGCAGGAAGAGGATTTCTGCGCTCAAGCAAGGAAAAATTCCTGTGGGAAAGGGGACTAACCACTACCATGGTCTTTGCATGTAGGGGAAGGCTGGATGTAGCGAAGGATGTTGGATAACATGTCCGCCTCGGGTTTTAATTCACTGCTGCTGCTTTCTGCTTCTCCAGCCACTGACATTCTACCAGCATGCGTTTAACACATCTGTGTCTTTTTTTGATCAGGCTACCAATTTCTGGTGTTTCTTTGCTTGATACAGATGCCTCTGGAAAAGAACAACATAGACCTGAGAAAGAAATTATCATCATGGGATTTTTTTTCTCTTTTTCCTTTTTACAGAAATTTCTTATCCAGTTTGCTCTGTTCAATAACCTTCTCTCTTTTCACTTCACTTCAGGCCTTAAGTTTCTTGCCCTTGATGAGCTAGTTCAGTCAAAGCCATGCTTGGTTTACAAATATGAAAGTAACAGGCACCCTACAGCTGCCTACAATAAACAATTATTACTTTTAAACGCAGTCCAATACCTGTTATGGTGTGGTGCGAATCATCCCCTTCTGCTCTTTTAACTGGTGAGGGGCAGGGGAATAGCCCAGCAAATGCTCATGTGCATGGGGAGGGAGGTAAGAGCCACCTTCTCTGGCAGGACCGGCTGCAGCTCATCAAGCACTGGTTTTGTACCTGTCAGGCGAGTGCCAAGAACTGGCGCACATTAAGATTACGGTGTCTGCCAGCCATCGGCTAGCTGCTCCGCTCCTCCATCATTTTCCTTTCACTCAGAGCAAAGAGAGAAATATGAAGGTTGATGGGCTAGATGCTCACTTTCAGGTCCCCTTTGGCAACACAGAGTCGGTGAAAGGGGTGGTGGGGTGGGTGTAAGAGAATTTATTCCTGGTTTAATAGCCCTTCATTATAGCTAAGCCTTTTGCATAAATGGCAGTTTGGCTCCCATCTCCTGAACAATGCTCCCTTGCTTTAGACTTTTTATAATAGCCGTAATTACAGATGCAAGCTCTGCTTTTATTTTATGGGAGCTGAGGTAAACCTGCCCGATGTCACAACCGGTGATCCTCAAGTACAGCCAAGTCCGTGCGGCAGCGTCTCCGAATGGCGGGATTTGATGTGTGAGTCACAGCAAAGAGCCGCTGGTTTCCTCACCGGCCCTGCCTGCTCTCGGGTCTGATCTCTCTCGCAGGTATTTTCAGCTGCCATCCTGCTGCTCTCTTGCCTCTTCCCTTTGCCTCGGCTTGTCAGGATTAGACAGTTTAACCGATGACCCCAGTTGTCATCAATCTCAATATTGAATGCACCGAGATAATACAGGCAATTCTCTGCTCTGTGAAGACAGGCATTTATGAAGTATTTGTGAAACCATTTTAGCTAAAGAAGACAGACAGCTCTACTTTGTGCCTAATATTGCCTGACAGGTGTGGACACACCCTGAGATAACTCTCGTCATCCCAACTAGAAGGTCAAGAGTCTACATTTGACAGAGAGAATCGCCTTTGGCACTCCGACAGAAAAATGAAAACACAGCGGCATCCAGAAAAAAAACCCAACAAACCCCTTTGTAAACCAGGTGTGCCAGATTTAACATTTCCCAGAGCTTAATTCCTTTTTAATTTTGTAGCTCCTCTTTGAAGATTGTCCATGGACCCAACACCAGGCTAAACCAGAAAGTTTAGCTTTTGTTCTTCTATTAGCCATTATCAGCTGATTGTTTCAAAGGTCTCAGGCATGGTGAGCAGTGGCTCTCTCTCCACTATGCTCTTCTTTTCTCCTTTCCTCCCCCATCCAGCACCACCCACCCTCCACTCTCCTCTCCCTCGTTCATTTTCATGCTTTCCCTAGGGATCTCCTTGCAATGCCACCCTGCATTTCCCTGCTGTCCCCAGCATGCAGCATTGCTCAGCTGTGGAAGGAGGGAGCAGGGAATGGCCTTGGTCACATCAGCGGCACAGCTGTGACTCCACTGTGGCTCCTGGGGGAAATCCTGGCCCCACCAGGATGTGGAGGGTGGGCTTGGATGGAAAATTCACCAAGAGCTTAAGAGCTTGGTAGCAGGGCTGTAAGATGTACCAGGGAATAGTCTGAGCTCTGCTAGGTTATTTCTTGGGCCAGTGCAAATTTCAGCAGCTAAATCTGAGCCCACTTCATTGGCAAACGTCAGACCCAGGAGAAAACATCATTTGCTGCTAAGGTAGTAACTCTTACAAATAAATTTTGTCTTGATTTGCATGGAAATGAAGTTGTCTGTTTATAATAAATGGACACATCGCTACTTCATAGTTGTGCAGAAGAGAGTTACATAATAGCCAAGAATCAGATCATTTCTTTGCAAGGAAGAGGTGGGAATAAGTAATTTTTACCATGGGTTTTATGGGAGGAGCTTTGCCAGGGTATATGGTAGATTTAGAAAAAAACTACTTAGGCCTTTCCTTCTCTTTGCTGTAGGAAACACTGCAAGTTACAGAACCTAGGAGCCAGCTTTTGTACTCCAGCTTCCCCACGCTGAATGAGCACATTCAGAAATGCTGCAGCTATTGACTGTGGTCAGCCCATACATGTCCTTTTTGAGGCCAATCTACTGTTGCCTTCAAAGGGTGGATGGCTTTGGGTGGTTCATACTGACACAGGCATGAAGGAGGCATGAGTTTATTGGAAGCGGGGGGAGGAAGGAGGAAACCTCAGGGTTTGCTTAATTCCTTTTCTGGTCATGCTGCCTCATTGCATGAAGCACTCGAGGCAGTGCATCTGCAAAGACCCCCGTGGAGATCAGAGCTGGACGTAACCCCTCTCCAACTCGCCAGTGGTTGTGGCAATCCCACTTCAGCTGGTGCCACCAGATGGTGCAGTATGGAGGGAAGCAGAGGCAGCTGGGTTGACTTCTGCTAATCTGAGCCTCAATGACTTCTGTTTTCAAGCCCACAATCTTTTTGACATGCAGAGCAATGTGCATGGAGTCTGTGGGCGCCCACGGGGCTCTGGCAGCGAGTCCTGTGTCTTGCCCTACACCCTTAGCCGTGGGCACCCTTAGGGGAAACCTGAAAGCACAGAGGAGTACAGCTGGCAGCAGGGCATGAAGAGGCACACCTGGCACTCCCTGAAAACCAAGGGTGGAAGAAGTTCAGATGACAATGTTGGGGTGATGAGGGACCTGGCAGACCCGCTGCTCCACCAGTGCTGGTTTGGGTGGCCCTTGGAGCTTGGCCTCCATTCCAACATCTTTCCCTTCTCTAGGGCCAGAGGAGGAGAAGGGGTGGAAGGAGGTGGCACCCAGGCCAGGGTAGAGTGGGAATGGCTATGGCTGGGTCATCCTTCTTCCTGGGGTCAAAACCCTGAGCAAGAGTTCTTCAGGCCCCAAAGCAGGCAGCAGTACTTCACAGCAAGGATTCCTCACTCCTCCCGGTCTGCAGCGCCTCAGGGTCCCTTGCCCAGTCCACTTTCCATGGCCTATCAGGTTTTTCTTTCACACTGTCTAACCATTGCACCCCCCAGCATTCAGATTTTCCCATAGCGCTGCACTAATCTTTCAACAGATCTAGTCCTTTGTCCACCATTTAAGAAGATTTCTGAACATTTTACTGCTCTTACTTTACCATAATGTCCTCCTCTGCCCCGGCTGAGCTGAGGTGTGATTATTTTCACTTGATCCCTGTACAAACCTGGGAGAAAGGTGTCCATTTCTGCCTGGGAGCACAGTAGATCCCCTCCCAGCTTCCATGGTGGCATGCCCACCAGGCGAGGAGCAGCAGTGTTTTCTACCATTGGCATTTTCCACCTCGTGTCCAGCCCTGGACTGGGCCGTGGCCGGGTGCCTCGGCAGTACAGGTGTATTCCCGATGTGCGTGAAGCCTTGCCGAAGGCTGGCGGGGCAGAGCATCTTGCTCACGGGCACACTCCAACTGGCAACCGCTTGATCGCAAGGGAGATACGTAGGTAAGTCCTGCAGGGCTGATCCTTAGCAGCACCTGGTTCACCCCTTCGCTGACCAGCTTGTCAGCAGCGCTCCGGGTTTTAGTGCTCGTGTTCGCACTCTATCATGGCTTAGGTGGAGGAGGAGCTGGGGTTCATCCCTGCCAGGGGTCTGGGAAAGCCCCAGCGGACGGTTCCTGCCGCAGGGGACGTGAGGGCTCAGGGTGGCCTGGCTGCGGCCGCTGGTGCATGCTGCCTCTGGGAGCCCCTACACCTCCCTCGTGCAATGCAAACGGCTCAGAGCACACTGGAAACTAAACACAATAGAGAAGCAGAAAAATCCCAGTTCAAGATTTATGTAGGTTTTGGGGGCTTTTCTTTCTGGAAATAGCTATGCAAAATCAATCACTGGTGTGCATATAACCCTCAGGAGACTTTATAAGAGAGGAATCCCTGCAGCACACCTCCTCCTTCCAACAGCAATGCAAACTGCGTCTGTAGGACACAGCAAACGCAGAGCGTAGCTCACCATGCAGGACCTGCCTGTTGTTCACTACGCGACCAGTTCCTGTTCTGGTGCTAGCTGGCTTTCCAAGACAAGGGCAAGGAAAATACCCAGCTGATTTTGAAATACCATGTGGTCACTAAAATGTAATTTCATTATTTTGCAAGTTATCGGCAGAACAGGTGAGGGTCAGTGCAACGCCTGAGCAACAGCACAGGGTGGGGAGGGGGTCTGGGGCATGCCTTAGTTCTGTGGGCTGCAGATTGGCCTGACTGAACACAAATCTGGAGCGCAGACCAAGTGCACCGATGCTGTTGGGAGAAAGATAGTCTACAAGCAAGAAAAGGAAGTTTTAACCAAGTAATATTAACACAAAAAGAACTGAGAGCTTCCTAGAAAGTTGTTTCTCTGGGGCTCAGTGGAGTCCAAGTGGAAGAGCCCATCCCTTATTTTGTTTGGGTTTTTTTTACCATTAAAAAAAATCACCATACTTAAGAAACTGCAGTGCGGGCCATAGCTGCCCTGGGAACATGTGCTTGGGGAGTGGCCAGCAGCTCGCTCCTGAACGGGCAGGAGCACAGTCTTCCTTCCAGCCTGTGGGTACGGGGTAGGGGAAACTCCAGGAGATCCAGATCCTAGTTTGCAGGAGACGGCTGTCAGTTTTACAACCTAAGAAGGCAGGTTACTTGCAGTAAAGCCATAGAGCAGAGTTCAAACAGCCAGCGTTTGTTGATCTCCTCATATGGATAAATTAATAAAACATCAAATTAATTTACCTAGAAATAGGACAGCAATTGCAAGCCAAAGTTTACCACAATGATTTGCATTACAGTAACAAACATGAAGCTCAATCGTAGCTGTACATCTCTATTTCCCTATAGAAAATGCTGTGCCCTCTCCTCATCATGGATAGCTCATAACTGGTAGTGCTTGTAAGTAATGCTGATTTTCCCCTGGCGGTGAAATCCCAGGTAAATCCCACATGCTCTGCTCGGCAGTGCACGTTTCATCCCATGGGGTAATCCTGGCACAAAGAGCATCGTGCGAGATTCCCCTAGGTGCAAATGGGCACAGCTCCTTTCCAGTCAGTGGAGCAACACCACGTTGCTTCTGCAAAGAGCACGGCCTCTTAGGGAGATGTAACCAATCTAGGAAATAGAAAAACATTTCTGTTAAAATTGCCCCATCTACTCAGCAGTACCTGGCTGAGGGGGATAAGAGCATTCCTCTCTCACTACCTAAAAACTCCTTCGCTGAATTCATTAATCATTCTTATCAGCATCCCCTTCATTCCTGGGCTATAAGCATATTTGAACTAAAAACTTCTCAAGTCCAAATCCACACCGAGTGATGAGTATCTTCAAGGTCATATATTAATGCAGGCAATTGCTACGTTACCTACATAAGTCTTCAGTGGAGGAGCAGTGAGCCAGACTTTATTAAAAGGTTAACTTTTGTCTGACATCTCTGCAACCTCCTAGCCAGGTAAACATCTTATAAACAGGCTATTTTGTAGCAGATAGAGAAAAATCAGCATTTTCTTTCTTATAAAGAGGCTGGTAGTTGAAAATTGGACTAAAATAGCTTCATTTTGCTTTTTAGCTTCCTAATGTTGGCCCACAGAAAAAACATTACACAGAAAACCAAATAGTAAGCCGTCTAGTACTTTCAAGTGTGTTTCTAATTTCCTTCCCTCTGTGATTATCATATATATTTTGTTATTTATTACAGCTGTTTGCTTCAACACTTGTGGACTATCTTGAGAGAGCACAGCTCTTACAGCCAAGGGGAACCTGTTACTGAGCACGTATGTCTAGGTACCAAGCTTCCAGGAGATGTTAAGGTGAGATTCCCTGATGTCAATAACAAAACAGAGGATGTGTATATATATATATACGTGTACACATATATGCTTATGCCAGGCTTATAGCTGGTGGCTCTGGGAGGGACAGGGTAGTGGTTGCTGTGAAGCAGCTCCATGGTTTTGCTTACTTTTTAGGGCTGAAGCAAGCGCGTCTACTGCTCACAAAAAATGGGTGGCAAGATTTCTAAGATGGCATCATGAAATCAAATGGTGAAGAAAAATCAGGCTAAGTTCATCCCGTGCTGCAGGCTAATGGAATATCTTCTGTGCGGGACAGGGAACTGAAATACAAGGGGTTTTATCCTCATTTAGGTATTCATTGCTCTTTTACTGCAATTAATTTATTTCACTGGCATACATAGGTGCATGTGCATATACATGTATGTATAGATAAAAGCTACATAATGAGAGCCATCTGGATTCAATATACTACATATAATTATTTATTAAAATAGTTTGGGAAATGAGTAATTTCAGTACTGGTTGGCAAAAAAAAAATATTCAAGCATGGAAAACCAAATATTTTTAAAAGTTCAAGCTTTTCCATTAACTGCTTTGAAATATCCAAAAAACCCACAGTAATTGCTAAAGAGTGCAAATAAGACAGAAAAGCTAAACATTTGCATGCAAAATGGTTTACAGGGAGAAAGTATGTGCATGCTCTAAAGTAGAAATACTGTTGGACGATGCACAGTTAAACTTTTAGAAAGAATAATTGAAATAGCAAACCTGAAGGTCAGCTTTGAATGTCCCAATGGAATCAAATACTTTTTAGCAACTCCTAAATGCAGGCAAAAAAATGCCAGCTACATATTTTCATTTACTTTCCAGGGAGAAATTTTTGACTCCCAGATCTCCCCATCCCACTGGCAAGTTCAGACTATGGTAGCTAGCACACATAGTTAACATAGTTTTGCATTGATACAACACATCCTATAAGCATGGCTATACAAACTTGATTGCCTTTGCACAATATCATGTTCCCCAGCAAATTATCTAGAGATCTGGCAAGGAAATTTGACATAATTTTCTTGAAGAAACTAGAATAAAATATTTACATTCTGTTCAGGTGAGGGAATTTATACTCTCATGAATAAATCTTTGGGGTATTTTAAAATTCTATTTAAATACATAAATGCCTGGGTTTAGTTATCCAACACTTGCCATCTCTTTAGAAGTAAGAAAAATGACAGCACTGAGAAATGTAGAGTTTTGCCTTCCTAAAATCTGTTTCACTCCCATTAGTATTTGCAACATATATTCCTTCTTCACCTCCCCCCAAATTAAAACTGTTTCTGTAAGGCCCACAAAGATAAAAGACAAACAAGATGAACTGAGCTTATTCTTTTTCATTTAGCTTATCATGCTCAAGTCTACCTAATGTAACACCTTGCAATGTGAAACGGTCTTGCATTTTGTAAAGTTTCACTGGCAATGAGACAACAAGGCAAAGAACATGAAGCCTTCTGCAGTAAAAGGTGAGGAAGGTTGGTTACTTCTAACCTGAGGGGCTTTAAGATATATGACCAAATACTTGAACACCAAGGTGGGAGGGTTTCTAAGCTCTGGATGACACCCCTTGGGGTGCGAAAGAAGAGGTGGTTCAGAAACTGGATAAAAAGGGAATAGAGCTCTTTCAGATAAATTGTCTAGAAGAGTCAGAATTGCTTTCTCACAGGAATTTGAAGTAGAAGTGAAAGAGCTAGTAACCATCTTTTAAATGCCAATGTGAGCATGCACATCAGTAACGCACTGTGAAGAAGCTGTGGTTAATTGGTAGGTAACCATCCTTTCTCCTGTGAGCTGCCACCCCTACGGCTTTTCACACTGCAGGGGACACTGAGCAGTCTCCACCTCCACTGCAGAGTAAACAAAGACAAGTCTCAGAGCTGCATTGAGACTGGAAACTACTCCAAGTCCTGCACCACCTCTACGTATTTCCACAGCAGGAGAGCGCATATGCAGTGTCACGTGGGGCAATGCCAAGAAGTATTCCCTCCTAGTCCAGAGGCTGAGGGAGCTCTCTCAGAGCCGGCTTTTATCACAGAAATCCACAGGCACAATCTCACAGCAGGTCCCAACGCAATCTGCTGTACAAACAAAGGAAGGGTTTTCCCTGCTTTGCCCTGAACAACCAGAAAGCTAAGGCATGTCTGGCATCCAAGGTGCAAAGGGCATTTCAGCCACAGAGTTCCGGAGTCCAGGAAAGGCAGCAGACCAATTAGTTCCTTAACTAATTGCAAAAATCAGAGCTCATTCTAGAGGAAACTTGCAGAACTTTTTGAGAAAAACCATTATCAGGAAATACAATAACATAAGGGACATCAAACAGAAGGTCACAGTGATGTCTGGAAGCAGGTACCTATCTGCAGAGGGAAGCAAGCAAGCAGAAAAGCGCACTGCCTGGGTTTGAAGAGAACCTTCGAGCAACCTTCTTGGGAAGCGGGGACCTCGCTCCTGCCAAGCCCCCTCCACCAGCACGGGGAAGGGCAGTCAGTCACGTTCCGCATGGATGGCACTCTTGCCGGTAGAGAGGGATTGCCGATATCTGAGAAGCGGAGCAGAAGAGCTGGGATAAGTTTTGACCAGTTTGCACATCTTGGGACCAGTCTTTATCTATGTTATCTGAAGTCACCTCTGTGGTTCTTTGCAGAGCACACAAAGATGTAGCCCAGCATATTAGCCCTTAAATTTAGCAGGATTAAACAGGTCCCAGGTAGCTCTTAACACTTCCGCTAGGTTTGTTCATCCCTCATTTAAAACAAACAAACAAACAAAAAAAACAACAAACAAACCAAAAACCTAGAGTTTACTTCAGCAGAAACCTTAAAGCAGTTGAAACTATTTTTCCCCTTATCTAGTTTTATCAGACTACAGTATCCACAACCATCCCCACAGAGAGCTCTAAAGAACCAATTCCCTAAAATTATTTTACACAAACTTGTTTTCTGAACCTTCTTTAAGCACAATGACTAATTGGGATACATCCTAATTTTTATTGACTACACAACTCGCTTTCAGCAGCACTTTACAGCTATTCCAACAACCATGTTCCTGGTGAGGCAAGAAGCGTTATAGTCATGAACTATTTTACAACCCAGTGCGGTGGGGCAATGGGATAAACCTACTAGGCTAGTAGAAGCTGCCTCAGTACCCCATTGAGCAAATGCCTGATACCCTGAAAGCTGAAATGCAAAGCAATCTGAATAGTCACGCTGAATTTGAGAAAGCTGAACACACTTAGTCACAAGTCCTGCACCGGTCTCCATCCCTCACTTCAGTTAACCAGGTAAAATGCCTTGGAATGTCCTTGGAACAGAGCAGAGATTACTACTCTTAGTCCTATCAGTATCTTGTCAAAAGCAACCCTGGAGGAGGACTGGGAAGGTAGGTTGGGGTAAGATACCCACGTTCACTGTTGCTCTCCTTTAGCTTAACTTCTTCACTGAAAAGACGAGAAGGAGCAGGAGCTCATTGTTTCTCGGAAAAGGAAGCAGCAGAGCAGGTTTAAGGAATGAGGTGCTTTTGAGATGGTTTTTTCTTCTTCCTACTCTACACACAGCAACCTCAAACCTGAAGGAGAGTCCTAGCACAAGTATTCTAACCTAGAGACTCTCAATCTCCCAAATGAAGGCAGAGAAAGCATGAAGTAAAACATCTTGTTCATTAGGTCATGCAAAAAGGAAGCTGGTTGAAGCTCCAAAACCCCCGTGTAAATCAATGATCTGAGAAGACATCATGCAAGACCCTAAAAATTGATCAGGAATTAAAACCTTTCCTTTAATTCTTCACTTTTACTGAATTTCTTGTAACTAGAGTTTAGCAGTCAGAAGCAATGAAGAAGAGAGTACCTTTCTTTGCTCCAGATTTCACTGTAGGCCAGGAGATCCGAGGTGATGGGACATGTCCTTCCCCTCTCACGCACTTGGTAGCATAAAATGGGAGGAAACAATATTGCTAGGGCTACGTCGCCAGCTCAGTAGCAGTCTGAACATGTTGATCTCAAACTTTTCTTCCCCTGAAATCTATTTTTAAACTAGTCTAAAAGTAGCTTCTCTTTTCTTTGATGCTTAATTAGTTCCAGTTAAAATAGACTACATTTAAGAAGTATATATTGGAGTTTGAATGGTGCTCATCAAAATACAGTAAACAATAAAAAAGCTGTACTTACACTGAAATATATGTGTCCTTTTTATCTCCTCAAGACTTCCAAAGCGATTTGGGTTATGAATCACAAACATTCCCCTCAGCATTAGAGTCTTATGAGTCAGTAAGATAGTCATCATTAATCACTTCTCAAGCATTTTTAACAAGGTGGTTCCTGCTTGCTGCATGTTTTCATCCACATCAGTCATTTACATAGCATAAAAGGTGTGCCTAGCACTTTACAGACAACTAAGACAAAAATCGTTGCTTTGTAGTGTTTACAGCTACAATAAGATCACATAAAACAAGAAAAAATTCTCTTTGCAAATGACAAAAAGAATAGAAATTACAACTATAGGAAAGTAGCAAGTAGGGTTTTTTTTCCCATGGTGTGAGGTAAGTTTGCATTTCTGTATTTCTATATTATTTTTATACAGTTCCTACTTTTACGACTCACCATTTTAAGTAGAAATCTATTTACACGATTCACCTAAGACTTTAATATCATTGTAACCACGAAAGCATTTTATGCCCTCTCCTTTCTCAAAGGAATGCAAATCGCTATTTTGCTGTTAAACTGTTTTGGGGCAGGGGGGGAAGGCACCCCAGTTCTATACTGAACACTTACACCACTTGCATCAACATGTCTTTTAAGAAGCTGTAGCAGAGGTGCCAGAGTTGCTGTAATATGAGTGGCTACTTAAAATAATAAAAAAAAAATTTAGAAATGAAATACATTTTCCACTCAAAAAAAAAAAGTTAAGATACCTATTCCATGACTGTCACTTAGTTCATGATATTTTAGCAAAGAATAAGGAAGGTTTCATTTGTTCTTCCTAGCAAGGTTTGTCAGTCATCGTCTTTTCCTCCTCTATACACTGAAAAAAACCTCATCTGCACTCCATGGAAAAGCTGTATATTCTCACACATATTTTTTCAGGACTGCCAATTAGCCTACAGTCCTTTCACTGGTAAGGAATGTTTACATGCTTCTCTAATGCTTTCCTCTAAGTATTACAGCTGTTATTTTGGACTTCAGTGCCATAAATGAATGTATCAGCCCACAAGACAGACCAAAGTTATGAAACAACAGCTGTGAAAACAATGCAATTAAGGACACAGTTTCAGAAGTACTCTGTTACAAGCTGTTTATTAGAACTTCAGTTTGACAATAAATAAGGTATTTCCCAAGCAATCAAAATGTAATTATTTAGAAAGTTAAACAACCAAAGTTTTCACAATGCATTTTTTTATATACATGATTTACTGTATTTTAAACACCAGTTCATCCAGAGCTGTACAACAGTAGGATGTCCATTTTTTAAATTCACACAGCAGGAGACTACCAAGACATATCTTTGATCTGGAAGCTGTGTGTGTAAAAATAATCCCAAACCATATCAGCTTCAGGTTGGATAGTCCAGCTGTTACGAATTAATCTCTCTCTCTCTGTTCATTAGACTAGCTGTTGCTGACCTCAAGTTCAGATGTATGGCTTACCCAGAAGAAATAATGCCTTTTAGATTTATGGTTTTAAAGAATGAGTAAGCTGCTCGATTCCAGCAGTACAATGTAACCAATTGTAGTTTACTGTGCTACTGCACACCCTGTTCTGCCCTCAACACAAGTGGCACAGAACAAACTTCTGTGAAGGATGATCAATTTTCAGTGTTGTAAATCTCTAAGTACAAACTTTGCATTTCAACTTACTGTTAGTTATGAAAATGTCTTTTGGTTTTGGTCAAATCAATTAGCATTTCTTCACTTAGATACTCAAGACATTTAATATGCCTTAATAATACTTTTAAGAGTTTGACATTCAAAGTTAACTTCAAAAGAACGTTCCTGTTAAATAAAGCACCAAGTTTTCCCCATATGTTTATTCCTTAAAGAAAGTCTATGAAAGACTAGGGTTTTTTAAAACATTAGTTCTGCTAAGAGTTGTAGTTTTAGAATAAAATTTAATTCTTATGGTTTGAACAAAGCCATGTTTCCAAAGTGAGCTTTATATATTCTGTGCAACATCCCATTTTCTTTAAGTGCAGGGTACAGGTCTCGAAGTTACGCAGCTGCAATCGAGTTATCATCTGCTTGACGACCCTGAGGCTTTAACAAAATAAAGATGGAGAATTAAAGAAAAAAAAAAAAACTACACAGAAGACTAAGGCTGTTATGAAACTCACTTTGCAATACATTGTGTTGGTCAAAGCAGCTCTAGTACACAAGTGAAACATTAAGCCCATCCTTATTTCTAATGGTTTCCAATCATAGCACAAACACAGAGGACATGCAACTGAAATTTCAGTTTGTCCCAGTGAGTACTTGGTAGAGGCCTCAGCTCCTTAACTGCCCCTGTTAAATGCCAAGAGCATCTCTTAACTCATTTGGACAACTTAGCATAAGGCGTGGCTGATCAGAGTTATGCAGTATAAAAAGCTGATAATTATCAATGCATAAAACAGGAAGGAAACTGACAGTTTCTCAAAGGAATTTTAAGTAGAATCACTAGATATAGGAGAGAGCAAGGAGGAAGTTTTAAAGAAGAAAAGGCATCTTTACAATAAGGTTTTTTTGAGGTCCTGACAACTCCGAAGCAAAAGCAAGCATAATTCTGAAGCCTTGAGAGAATCCACATGACCATTGAGACCACCACAATTTTGAGGAAAAAAGCCTTTTGTACTGGCTTAGAAGGACATCTTGACAACCAATCTAGAAGAGCCACTGATTGACAGCATATGTAAAAAGTAAATTCTGCCTATCTCTTTTGGCTAAAACAAAATTGAAAGAATGCCAGGCCTGTTTCCTGGAAACCGGATTACAGATATCTGAACAAGTCCTTCTCAAGTAATTTAAACAAACTCTTCAGGCTGCTTGCTTGCTAGGAGTCTGACTAAAAAGTGAATACAATATTCTGGAGACAGCAGCAGTAGAACGAGAAAGCATTGTTTTGGGCAATTGAATTTAAATTATTCTTAAAAAAAGTCAAACTTGTGATCTATTTTTCATGACATGATTGAATTGTCTTCAGTCATACCGCTTAAGAAAAAAAATAATCTAGACTCAGTGATTCACTGAGAGGATGTGTTTTTAGAAGTTTTTTAGGGAGGTGTGGGATGCTACAGTGTTTCTGAACCTAGTCATATGGGTTGCTCAAACACTTTTTTTTTTTTTCAGCAGTGCTACAAATTATGGTATTAAAAGTATTTCATTACACTTAGGTCATGCCATTGTACTCGTAATACAGACAACTTTAAAACTCATTTTACAGAGTAAGACGTGGAATAACAGGGACAGGCTAAGCACATTCAGCAAGTTCATCTAATTGTAACCGAATACCTGTTGCACTTGAACAGATTTCTTAAGGATTTTGATTGCCAACACCAATGCATAACCCAAGACTTTTTAAGGCAAGTAACTCTGTTACAAGCTGGCCATTTTAGTCGGCTGAGATGGTAGTCCCCAAAAACTGAGCAGCCCCACAGGGACCCTTTAAACATAAGGCATTCTCACAGTCTTACCTTTACAAAAATGTGTGTCGGTATGAATCGTCTGAGCAACTGATTAGTGAAGTTTGGGAATCGCAGCAAGTTAACATGAAGAGATGGTAACTGCTGATATCCAGCCATCAGAGGATAGAAGTTATATAACATTTCCTGCTGTGTGCCAGGAAGGATTCTTAATCGGATCTTAAAAAAGAAAAGAAAAAAGCCACATACATAGATAAGTTCTGTGACCAGAAGCAGTCCTCTGTTTACTTTCTATTTATACACTGTTTACTTTCTGAAGTTGGAAAGAATGCAACTACTGTCCTATTCTAGTTAAACTATTACTTCTATACTGAAACACCATGTCACCCATAAACAACATGACAAATGGCTCCTAGTCAGGCTTCCATTTAGCCTTCTTTACATGGAGTCTGCATCCACGCAGTCTTCCAGACAGAATTTACCATACTTTAAACATCTAAAAAACAATGAGTTTGTCCTCTCTGCACATCAGTGTAAGTCTAATCAATGTATTCTTCACTACCAGATAAGCCAGCAGGATCAATAGATGTGACAATTTTGTACCTGTTTAAGGCCAGAGAACATGAAGGCATCACTGGGTTCCACTGACACCTCCACATCCTGGACTAAGTCAGTCTTATTTTGCAGATGATATCTGACAGGTAGGGATTCTCGGACTCGACCAAATGATGGCAGATCTTTGGAAAGAAAGCAAGTAATCTCAAATATAAAATACATTTTAAAAGTTCCATACATAAAAAATAAGTCTATCAAAGAGCAGTGAAGTTTGAATAAAAAAAAAAATATATATACAATAACTAGGCATCCAAAGTATTTCTGACAAGATTTTTCAGAAAAAAAGATTAAAGAACAGAATGCAACTTCATTACAACTTTTCAGTAACACTCCTTCAACATCTAGTTACAGAACTCCCAACTGCTAATGCTGTCTAGGAATGCTAACTAGGAAGTCACTTTGGTTGCTGCTAGGTATTTTCGGCTTACCAAAACCTTACCAGATACTGTCAGGAAGCTCTTTCAAAATGTAACAGGAAAGGACGGCAGAAGAATCTCAGTACAAATGAAACCGAACTGAGGAAAGCATAGTAATTCTGTGTGTTCAGTGAGCTCCCCACTCCCCCTTTGCTCTTTGTGCAGGTGAAGTGCTAGAAGAGAAACAGTTCACCTGCCCGCAAGCAGCTCCAATTCTCCAGGCTATTTCTTTCCTGGGATGCAGCCAGAGTGTGGGTGGATGGAACAATGCTTGCCATAGGCATCTAGAGAAACCTAGTGGGAAGGCAGCATCAGCAGAGGTAACTCTGGCCTCTGTGCTGCCACGTAACAGGTCAATCCATTGACAGCTTTTAAGAGAATGCATTCATGTAGCTATCTTCCAGCTCTTCCCTTGAATTGATGAGGGGAGAGAGGGGCAAGGCTTTAGGCAGTCTAAGCAACAATACAGTTTCTTTCACTAGCTCCATAATATCCAGCACCTGTTTTCTGTCTTTTGCTACAGTAAAGGCAAGCTCTGGATGCTGTAAAGCTTTGGCAGTCCTAAAAAATTCTAACTGGGACATATACGTTGCCAAATTAATATTACCTGCATTAACATGGAGGGGAATGCTCTCTACAATCACATGTGGTAGAGTGATGACTGTACTAACAACAGGTACGCTTTCCACAGGTGAACTTCTGCAGGAAAAAGTCAAAACACAGACCATGTTGAAAGTTATACAACAAAGTATCAAGTGAGTACACAAAAAGAACATTATCTATATGTGACTGAACTGAAATTATAGTGGTGGAAAGAAAAAACCCAAATCCTTAGATTGGATTGTTTGAAGTGAGAAAAAAAAAGTGCCATAGCATGGGGATAAAATAGCAAAAGGCAAGGAAGAACACTAAACAGCTCTAAAACTAAATAAAAGTGAACTAAAAAGAAAGATATACCTCAACATTTGTCTTTGAAAACTGAGTGAATGCATAAACCCACAATCTAGGGTGAGAAAACAGTCTTCCCCATTAAAAAAGTTTGTTTGTTTCTACTATCACAAAACTATTCCTTTGACTTGACTTCTCAAGTGAAGTATTTCATGACTGGAGAAAACAGGGAGTGGAAGGTGACAAAACAGCTCTGTAATTCATCTAAGATCTTACAAAGAAGAAAGCTTTACTAATTGTTAAAACAATAACCACATAACATTTTTCTCTTAAGTGAAATATGTATTTATTCAAAAGTCTAACAAGCTAAGTGGTAATTAGTAAGGTCCAAAGTATAGACAGTGCTTGCTTACAGGAAGATCGAAACCCAAAAAAGCCAAAAAACCACTGCTCCCCCCGCCCCCCAAAACCCAATCAATTCACCATCATCCCTAAAAACAAGGCAACTTGTCTCCCCACCCAGGCCATGAGATACTTACCTCTTCCAGGAAATGATGTAACATCCAGTTGCCACTCCACTAGCATTAGTAACTGGAGGACATCGAAGACAAAAGCACTCACTGGCACTCTCACCTGTCTGTAAAACAACTATCAGCAAGATTTTGTTTAAAATCAAAGCGTAATCGTTACTGCAGAAGCCACTAAGTCTAAAAATCCAATATGACACAAACACATGTGTTCAGCCAGAAAGGCCTTTGAAGTGCTTTGCAAACTATACCTACATAATATATAAATTCAATGAAGATTGTGAAGTATCCCAATATGTAAAAGGGTGACATACACAAATATACAACAGTTTACTTTCTGAACAGCATTATGAGATCTTTCATGTACACACAGAACAAGTCATTGCAAATTTAGAGTTCATGCACAAAAAAAGGCAAAATTATGCCAATTCAGATTCTATACTTCTCCCACAGCAAATTCCAAGACATCAGCATAAGATGCCTCTCAGGTTTTAAAATGAAAATGAACACAGACATTTCTCCTCTCCCACCCAAATAGATAAGAGGCGGGCAAGAGAGAGAACCCAAGAAAAATCTACTGGCTTTGAGTTTTCACTTTTTTCTCCCCCCTCCCCCCCCCCCTTGCATGAGCTAGAGAAAAAAAAGTACCTTTTCACTTAGAAAGTGATTTAAAAAAAAAGTACTAAGAAAATAGGTGTTTCAGTCATTCAAAATAACAATTAACCAAGTCTTACAAGGGCGGGGGGAATCACCCAAAAGGTGGACAGCTGAATAGCTGGTATCTGAGGGGGTTCATATCTTCTGGCAGTTAGCTCTTCAGGAGCATCAGCCAGAAGCCATGAAGCAAAAGGTACCAGAGCTAAAGATGAAATCTCATAGTCTGGAGACTAAAGGACCTGGGAAATAATTGGGTTTTGCCAGGTAACTCTTGAACCTACAGAGGTACTAGAGTCTTGCAAGTCCTTGATTACATGGGTGGACAGTTGCCCCACAATCAGGCAGCAATCCAGACTGCCTCATTTTGTTCCAAGTTTTGACAGAATACACACATTTTCACATCTCTGACTCAGCAAATGCAAAGACAATGTTTTGTTGGAAGATTTTGGATCAGCTCTACTGCCAAGTACTCCACTTATTTGGCTTTAAAGCTAACATACTGAACTCTTAAAAGGTTGAGATCTGTAACGTAATTTTTTTAACATTTAAGTAATTAATTATTAAGTTGTGTTATTATAAAAAAGGATGCTTACTTCTAACTGTTCTTTATAGCCTACCCTGTCCAGCTTCACATTTTCCGGTTTCATGACTGCAATCACGGACATGGATCACTTTAGGCTTTGGATACTGTCTCTATCACATGGTAAAGCATTTGCATTCCAGAAAGCATATGTAGTCCACAAACACTGGAATTATTGAGTATCTTTTCATATGGATGTCTAAGATGTTGCATATCAGAAGTACTTTCAGGTGCTTTCCCTTACATCTGCTGTATTTAGAATTTTGGTTACCATCTATCATTCAAGTCTATTTACTTGATCCAGTGAAGCAGAACTACATCTTGAAGCATACTGCTAAGATGTGTTCTGGCAAGCAACTATAGTATTAAGCAGCTTTCTTCTATTTAGAGTTTGATAAGCAAATGCTGTTTAAGATGGCCCCCCTTTCTTACTCCCAACTTACGCAAAAAGTATCCTCCTGATAGCATAATCTAAGAAAACTTACCATTCTCCACATAAGATTCCAGTTGATCTACTGGGGTCATGGAAGGTGACAGCTGTAGCTGGGTGGTTACAATAGTGAGAGGCCAAGGAGAGGCACTCAGGATGTCTGTCATCAGTAAAAATGGTATATCTGCAAATACTCTCTCCAAGTGCTCCAACTGTCAAGACAGACACAAGATGTGGCTATTTCTAACTAAACAGGGTGCAACCATTGGAAGTGGTGCAATTCCAAAATATCAACAACTTTTCAAACACATACCTTCGTGGAGACAAATTTGACAGCAACATCAAAAGGAAATACTGTTTCTATGGTTACAGTTTCATCCTGTATAGGGAAAGAAAGGGGTGGGAAGAGGAGGGGGGAAAAAGTTATATTCAGTTTCAGACCTGGCTATTGATGTCAAAGATTACCAATGTAAAGTTACTTTTAATCATCACTTTAACCAAGTCCTCCCCAGGGCAGAATGTATCTTCAAGATATTTAAGAACAAATATAGAAAACTTTTCTTCTAATTATACTTATGAAACTGCTCACCCTAAATTGGGCTACCATACTGCTGATTTACCATTTTTTCTGGCTACTAGAAAGGCCTCTAAGAGACTTGGAATTACAGCTTTTACATTGAAAATACTTCTTGCATTTCATGAATGTATCTCCAGCAATTGGTGCATCTTTATATCCTACCCGGTGACACTTGCAGAGGATTTCTTTCCCCTCAACGATAGTGTCAACTAAGTAAGAAACGTAAACCAGAAACATTCTTGCACCGACTGTTCCACAACGAATGTATATTGGTTTTTCCAGCTGCAAAATAAAGGAGACAGTATGAGCCAAGCTATACCTAAATTACATTAGTTAGGCCTAGAGCTGTCCAAAACTTGTTAATCATCTTGGTCCAAGAGGGCAATAGTAGAATGGGTATTCTTTTGACCATAAAGAATCCCCTACAATGCATGATCTTAATCACACAGTAAATTATTTTAATCAGAGTAGCACAGCTCCAGTGGTTTCGCTACTGATGCTTGCCTCTTACTTAACAGTACAAGAAAAGAACCGTTACTGTGTAATATATGATATACCCAACTTCTAATTTACTAGTCACAATTTTGGTTTGGTGCAACATCTGCATATTTGATCCTCTACCACGTTGAATCACACTTGCTGACTTATGTACTGTCCATTAGGTAGTGTGTTTAATTAGCACTTGAGATTAGCCTCCTTATTTTATTTATCTCCCAGCTGTATCATCAATCCCAGAATATACCTTATTCCCAAATTTAGTCCAAAAGGGGATCTAGCTAAAGAAATACTAAACTACAAGTAAACAATAGGTAAAATATGCCATAAGTATTTAATTTATCAGTTCAGGTATCTGAAAGTAAACATAGGTCCTTCTATGAGAATCTTTTATTAGTTGACCCCCATTTTCTTAAGTGCGATATAGAAATAAGATTTTAAGCCTTCACCTTTTCCCCTGGTTGCAAGTCTCCTACTGGGATATCAGGAATCAGTGCAGGAAAGGACTCATCACATGCATCTGTTCCATGAAGAGTCACCTGAGTTTTCTGAGTCAGGTTGGCATCTTGCCCTAGGATTAAAAACAGCCTTCATATCCACACAGGCTTACATCACTGAAGCATGAAAGCAATAACTAAAAATAATAAGATATTCATCTCAAACAGCAATGCATGAGGAATTAACATTGTTCATTTGGTTGAGAAGTCTTTCAAAAGTACCAGCAGAGGGTAGATTTGACAACACCTTAAGTTTTCTAAGTTGGAGGATTCACACCCTGCAAGGTTTTTGTTTCATCTATTTAGGCCAGGAAAAAAAAATTTTCAAAAATCAGAAATCCTATCTAGATGTTCCCTACCATATACAAAACACAACATGATTATGTGATCCAAGTTTTTCTTGGTACTTTATATGAAGTAAAAAGGAATTTCACTGTTCTGTGATTCTTCTGTTTTCAAGAGCATGGCTTAATGATTTTACATATTTTTAAAATTGTTCTTCCAAATCTGTGTTGAAAATACATATGTGTATAGATGTTAAATGACACCATTCTTCAGTCACAGGTTGACTAGAATAATGGCATTACTGCATTCATGTGGGATAATTTTCAAAGCAAAACAAGCCATGTCTTGCCAAAGGCTTGCAACTGTGGAAAATATATCACCTTTCCTATAAATGAAATGTCAAATTTCAATTGTTCTTTTAATGCAGTTAGCAAGCCCACACTGACCTTGCATATCATGTGTTAAGAGTCAAGATCAAGTGGGCGAAAAAAAAAAAGTCAAGACCAACTATTAAACACTGCTTTAGGAACCAAGCCCAAACATCCGATTAAATAAGTTTAAAGAACACTCCATTGACTTTAATGAACCATATAACTGTATAGGGAATGTGGTTCTGTTTCAGAGCACACAGCATGTATTGCATCCTATATGCTAGTGGCTGAAAAATATTTTTGCCTGTTAGGATAATTTCTACAAATAGGTGTACCGAGTATAACATTTGGACTTCACATATTGAAAACTGTCAGCAATAACTACACACAGCTAACTAGGACTTAGACACACAATACTTGCATTTTTCCCTTTTCATTTGAAGGAATGCTATCTCAGTTCTCCACTGCTCCCCAAATTTCAAGTGGTTTAAAAACCAAACCCCATTGTCCAGGGCAGGGAAAAAAAAGGTGGGTGTGGGAGAAAACCCACAAAGACTATACTTAGCAAACATTTATCTAGCACTGTCTAATGCTTTCATCTCAGCAAGAAAAAGATCTATCTCTTAGGAAAAAAAAAAGTTATGACCAAATTTAATAAAAGGTTAGGAAGGAATACAAAAGCTTCCATGTTTTCTTTCAAACTTGTAAAGACTTATCTTTTGAAAATAGCCACGTAAACACCACTGACAAGCAGTGGTTAAGATAACCATAACTTAATGAGTTTGGTTAGCTCTTGTTCTTACCATTAGTATCTCATCATTTCCAACCTTTACTTTGGTTTGGCTTTCAATTACCGCAGGAGAGCCATTTACTACAATTCTCTGCATTGCATCGAGAACAAGGAGTCAGTTAGGAGACTGCAGGATTAAAATAAAATAACCCCAAATACCTGGCTTTAAACCTGCTGTAAGCTTAACATCTTTGGCCACTGTGTCCTCATGTGACTGGACTGTCACAATCAAACAATACATTTCATTAGTCAGGGCAGGAGGTTCATGACGGAGCTGAACAGAAATGTTTGGCACTCTAGAAATAATCCTTTAAGAGAAAAAACTCAGTTATTGTATGTTTCTTAAATAACAAGTTTTTAAGACTAGTTTAAACGAGACTAAAACAGTCTATTGTTTAAGAGAATTCTGACAACTGGTAGCCTATCAAGATAGGAGATGCGAGATTCCTGAAAAGCAACATGATGGGAACAACTCTATAAAAACAGTTTGGAACCCCAGTAATAAGCATTAATGGTTCAGATGTTCTGCCAGGAAAGAAAAAAGCACCCCCACCAACAGCAATTGGATTTAATTATTCTGAATACATCTAAATTAGTGTTAGCCTATTTATTAATAAGAATTCCTAAGAAACTGTTTTGGAAAATAATTTCTTTGTGTGACAGCTTTTGTAAGAGAACGGTAACACCTCCTAGTCTACACAAAAATCTGGGAAAAGCCTGCCTAGCAAAGTTAGGTGAAGGGAAGAACTAAAGCATACTTGGTATGCTCCAAGATCAGTATAAGCTTTTTCTGTACTTCTAGCTATTTGGAGCCTCAAAAGGCCTAAAGAATTAAGATAGGTACTATCTTATCCCCAGTTAAGCAAAGACATATTAAAAAGCTCATATTAAAGTCCCGATAAGTCTGTCTTCTTTTAGGCAGAGTGATCAGGACTTCGCAGGAGACTCACAATGATACATTATATGTATTTTCAAGTCTTTACTCACATAGTGCTTGCCTGAATAGTCAAACTGTCCCAGTGCACTTCATTATCTGGAAGCTTAGGTCTTCGCCTGAAGGAACGTGCTGCCTGCAATGCTTCTTGAGATGAAGCAGCATCTCCACCTCCCCCACGCCAGTTCAGAATCACACATCGGCCAGATTCACTTCCCAGGATCAAATCCACAGAGGTGATCTGAGATACACAAATTTAAACACATACTGATAACTTTGTCTTCAGATCACCTACTGTAAGAATACAGTTTTCTGACATGCGTAGGCACAATAAAGCTGTGTATACCAAAAAGCTTCTGGCAGCTTTGCAGACTGAATACACCTCACCACTCCAGGATTTCATTTAATGAAACAGTGGTGGGAAAACCATCTCCATGCTGTGGAGTGTAGTATTTTGTAGTTTCCTACCCTCCCATAGTGCTATATCACCCCCCTCTTTTTTTTTTTTTTTTTTTTTTTTAAGGTTTTGCCCGTACTTAAAAAAAAAAAACCCAAAAAAACCCACACCCAAAAAACCCTTGAAGCAATAGTTAAGTTTTTGTGCTAAGTTTTTGCTTTGGCATTGTCAATAAAATTTTACTGTCATTTTTGGTACTTAGTTTCAAGAATTCAAATATTTGGAACTGCAGTGACATTAGTAACTGGTGCCAGATTAGAGGCAGCTTTGTAGTTTTGAGTTCTTTGTAAGCATCAGTAAGAAAGGTGTAAAACAAATTGACAAACCTCAATCTTCTTTCCTACATCTTCAGTTTTTGCAACAAATTTGAAAGTGAACTTTCTTGTTTTGCCAGGAACTAAGCACATTGTTCCTTGTGATGACTGTTCTAGAATATCACTTTTTTGATAGGCTTCTTCTACCACACAATATTGGTTGTAATCCTACAATGGAGGAGTGGGGAAAAAGTTGATAAATCCAAACTTAAGACATCTTTAGAGAGTAATGGTAGCATAGCAAAGATTAAGGCTCTGTGTTACGGGAATCAAACTAGATGGGTTCTTGCTACTTTTCACATTACTGAAGTTAGACTTAGCGAGTAACTACAATGCAATTCTTTGACTCAAAATATCCATTATATTAACATAACTTCACGCAAGAACATCAGGAAAAATAAGACATTAAAACGATCCTTCTGAAACTTGAGAGCTTCATAGAAAAGCAAAGATATGATAGATGAACTAATCAAACTGCATTTGGGAGTTTTATCACAGTATCAATATACTTGTCAAAAGTGACAGACAGTGCAAAAAGAAAAAACACCTTTCCAACTTAAGTATTAACATAATTTTTGGAAAAGAACTTTTGAATTTTTTGTGTGTTTAAAAACACTAGTAGATATTATTCCATTCTTATGATAAGCTTCTACCACTAGGTTAGAGATAGATAGAACATAGTTACCTGATTATTGAAACTGATGCAGAGCTTAGAAAACCTGATAGGATGAGGACAATCAGCCCTCAAGTACACATCAAACTGAACAGGAACATCAATGTGAAAACTAGGAGCAAGAAATTTTGCTTTGCACTGCACTGGAATTAAAAAAAAAAAAAAAGGAAAAAGAAAAGAAACAAGAAGTAGTAGCTGTTAAACACATCAAACTACAACATTAAATTCCAGAAGTACCCTCTTGAAATAATTGCAGTAAGGATTGTTCTGTGTATACTCTTAAAACTTTGGTTTGTATGTAAGTGGGACAAGTATGGCTACTAACACTGTCACAGAAAGCCACTTTTCAGCACTTGGCCAAAACCTTTGCAGAGGAGAGGCAGATGTTCAGCAGAAAAAAAAATAAACCTGTACACTTAGATACACTTCTTTCGTAGGTAATGCTCACTCATGCCCCCTTTCTATGGGGAGTATTACTTTGCACAGATTCTGCCCTTTCCTCAGAATCCTACTTCTAAGCACACCAGAGTGGCAGAAGTCCTTCAAAAAGCAAGGGATTATTCTTCAGTAATCCATACCAGGGATAAGAGGTCACTGGCTTCCTCATGATTTCTTATCTTACTGATTTAGATGAAGAACAGAGCAGCGCTGAAACAAGAGTTTCAGTGTTGCTGCCTTTAACACACACTTTATATTTTCTCCTAATTAGTTATTTTCAAGATATAACTACACCAAATTTTATAATCTGGTGTAAATTTGCTTTCTTACTTACCAAACGGTATAAAATCTTGGACTTCTATTGTAAAAACATTACTGCCTGCCAAGGAAACACGGTCAGCCCACAGTTTTTGTGATGCTTTTACAGCAGCAGTGTCACAATCAGGTTCAGGATCAGGGCTTTCATTCTGTATCCAGAAAGAAGATTACAAATAACAATAAAAGAAGGTTACCAAACATTGACCACTCTTAAGATTATTTAAAAGGGTAACAGGAGTTTTACCACTTACCATTAGAACTTTTATCAGATTTTTTTCTATTCGAGATTTCTGATCGTCTTTAAGAGTAGATGCTAGCAAACAGAACAAAAACAGAGATTACAAGACAGAACTTACTGTTTCTTTTTTTTTGTTTTGTTTTGTTTTTTAACTTAAGAATAAATCTTTCCTTTAGATTGCACCTTTCAAAAAACACATTGCGGGGGGCGGGGGGGGAATAAATCCGATTTTGCTGGAACATTGCCTACAACTTCTCAGCCATAAAGCCTTTATTTATGGCTGTTACACAG
>JANHGO010000001.1:47833547-47866924 GCA_024606505.1 Aquila spilogaster
CCCGCACCGCACCGCACCGCTCCGGGCTGCCCCGAGCGCGGCCCCGGCACGGCTCGGCCGCTCCGCCCCCGGCACACCTCCGGTCCGGCCCCTCCCTGCCACCGGCCGGGCCTTCCCCCGCCTCCTCCCGGCCGGAAAAGCCTTCCCCGTCCCTCGCGGGGTGACGGGCTGCTCCGTGCCGGCGCGCAACGTGTCCCCAGGACGATGGGCTCAGCTCGGCTGAAGGTTTCCGTACCCCTGGGCGATGTCTGATCATCAGGATCATCCTCAGCTCTACCGTACTGCGTCCAAGCGCCCACCAGCACCTGTGATCATCCCGCACCGGCTGTTCGCCAGCATCCCGATGAGCATTACAAGCAGACACGTTGTGCGAACCCAGCTGCCTGCTAAAATAACTGGTCTTAGTGTGTAGAACCTACAGCCCCAATCTGGTCATACTCATGTTGTCACCACCTCCCTCCTGTCTGCGCCGTGCCAGTGGCCCTTTCTCTCCCATCACACCTCCATTCCAGCTCTCCTGGGCAGGTCACACCTGCATGTGGAGCACATTGCACCAATATCCCACCACTGAGCAGCCACCAGCTAACTACAGGGCTTGACTGGGCTTCCCTCTTTTTCCTACCTGCAAGAACCAAGGAGCCAAGTTACACCTTTGGACTTCAGCAGTGTGCCAGGTGCTTACAAGAGGGGGCCTTGCACTTGGGTGGGCTTTCCATGCCCTGTGGTGCCGCTGGGCGATGCTGGCAGCTGAAGGTGAGCACAGGGCTGTGTCAGGCATGACAGGACGGTGGCTGGAGCTGGTCCCAGCACGTAGGGTGAGAAAAATGTGTAATAATGAGGTAGCGGAAGATGGCTCACTGAAATTTGTCCAAAGCGTGCTGGATGGAGCACAGACCTAAACGGAACCTGTGCTTGGGGTTGGGTGTCCTTCCCATAATCACCCATGGGTGAAGTGACACTTTTACATGCCTCTCAAATGCTTGGAAATGCAGAAGTTTGCCTTGCTGATGGGGTGAAACCCCTGGAGATCTCAGCCTTGTGCTCCCAACCCAGTGAAGCACAGCCAGCATTGCCCTGGTGCACAGCCAGTCGATGTGAGCTAGTTCGGTCTTCTGGCTCTGCTGCAGGGGATTGTAGGGAAGAGAAGGGCCAGGAGACCTGGGAAAAAATAGGAGCACTGTCATGTGAATGCCTTAAAGCAGTGGAGATTGTGAACAGCAATGGCAGCTTCTGAGAAAAGCGAGATGGCAGACAAGGCATCCCGATAGGTGTTTTGGAAAACATTACCCAAACCTGTGGCAGCCTTTGTAGGTGAATAGAGAGCTGTGTTTTTTAGCTTGTATCTCATGAAACCACTGATGTGCAACCAAGGGTTCACAAGGCAGCGCTTTGTTTAGCTTTACCCTTTGGTTCTGGTAGCTTGTTTTTGTAACACAAGGATGGTAATACTGCTCGCATTTGTGAAATGCCTTGGGACCTGCTCTTACAAATCCCTGCCAGGAAGCACTCTTTGATGATCTCTGCCCTGGTAGGTGCCAGGAGTTTCTGTGCTGGGCCCTGCTATGCCATCCTGCACTAACAGCCCTGCTCAGAAGCCCTTACTCAGGCAGTGAAATCCCTGGGAGTCTCCTGTGTGAGGAGTGATGAGCCTCTTCCAGCCCAAACATTAAACCTACGGGCAAGCACGGGAAACAGCTGACTGCTGAGCTCTTAACCTCCACAATTCTGTCTGACCCAGCCCTGCTGGCACTGGGAAGGATGCGGGGGCAAGCGTGTGGTGGGATGCAAGGAGAAGGGAGTAGAGATTCCTGGCTGCAGCAGCAGTGTCACCTTCTTCAGGAAACCTTTGGCAATAGGATTGAGTTTTGGCAAGGAGGTGGATACCGTTTAGGTAGGCGAGCAGGTAGGGTCCAATTAGCTATTGTCTGCTTAACAATAGACCGTGTGTAGTTGGGAAAGTAATCACCTCCCAGCAGACAGGGAGAACAGGTCCTCACTGCTGCCAGGCCAAGAATAACGCAGGGGATGGGGCTGTCGCCTCCAGCCTGGGTCAGTACAGGGCACCGAAACCCAGGGATTGGAAGGCCTTTTAATTTCATTTATTTGTGAAGTTGCAAAGAGGGAAATAAGGCGTTGGGCAGTGACAGGGTTTTGTTTCAGACTATGCAGCTCCTCAGCCATACAGGGTTCTGTATTTGCAGCTCACATGCCATTTTATTTATGAAAATGGCACACCTCTTTGCCTAAAATATCTGCCCGTTTTGGCATTTCCTTGCCCAGGCTACAGTCTGGCCCAGCAGCTCACTCTCTGCTGAGCATCTGGCTCCGAGGCAGCAAGCACAGAGGAGCTCAGAGGGTCTCCCCACACCCAGGTGTTTTAACCTGAGATTGCTCTGCTTTGATTAGATGCCTGAGGACACGGGAGTTCCATGGTCACTCACTTGGCATGCCCTTTTTTGCTTGACAAATTGGATTCCGTTGGGCTGAGGAGAGGGAGCACCACCAGTGGTTCTGGTTTTGGGTAAAAGTCCTTTGAGAATTTGCCTTGCCTCTAAAGCAGGCAGGTGGGCACTCATATACAGAGAAATATATTAAATCAGGGTACCTGTGCTGAGACATTCCTGATTTTCTAGCTGGCCCTCGGGATCTAGCTTTAACCAGCAGGTGACACGTTCTATGTGGTGATCCACTGACTATGACTCAGGTCAGAAAACATGGGTATTTGCTGCAGCCATCCTGCTGCTCTCCTGGCTCCTCCCTTTGCCTCAGCTTGTCAGGATGAGGCAGTTTAACCAATGACCCCGGCTGCCATCAATCTCAACATTGAGCGCGCCGAGGTAATGCAGACAACTCTGCTCTGCGGAGACAGGCGTTTATGAAGTATTTGTGAGACCATTTCAGCTAAAGAAGATGGACAGCTCTGTTTTGTGCCTTGCATTGCCTGACAGGTGAGGGCACACCCTGGGATAACTCCTCGTCATCCCACTCCAAGGTCAAGAGCCTGCATTTGACAGAGAAAAACGCCTTTGGCACTCCGACAGGAAAACGAACACGCAGCAATGTTCAGGGCGAAAAGAAAAGAAAATCTTTGTAAACCAGGCGTGCCAGATTTCAATTTTCTCTGAGCTTAATGCCTTTTACGTTTTGTCGTTTCTCTTTGAAGATTATCCACGGGCCCAGCACCATGCTAAACCAGAAAGTTCAGCTTTTGTTCTTCCCGGAACAATAGCCATCATGGGCTTTATTTATTTATTTTTTTTTAACGCATCTCAGGCACGGTGAGCAGCACCACAGCGTGAGCAACGTTCATAACAACGTCTCTTCCCACTGCTTGGCGTGCTAATGTGCATTCACCCCAATGCTTAGTTTCTCCCTCCTGTTTTCTCCCTACTGTGCTTCCCTTTCCCGCTCCCCTCCTTGCCCAGCACCAGCCAGCAACCCCTCACCTTTCCCTCGCCCTTTTCTGTATGCCCTACCTGGCCCTGTTAGGATGCAGAGTTGGCTCAAGTGGAAGTTTTTCCAGAAGCTCATAGCTCTCCCGCTGTAAGCTCCCCAAAACCAGAGCTGTCTTCTTCCACATCCCTGAGCTTTGCAGGAGGAGGATTTCTGAGCTCTCCTGAGTTAGTTTCTGGGCAAATTCTGGCAGCTGCTTCATTGGCAAATGAGAAATCCAGGGGAAAATAACTTTTCCAGAGAGGGTGGCAAAAACACTACCCGTGTACATCAAATTCCTCTTGATTTTCACAGAAGTGTGATTGTCTATTTGATTATAAAAATGGAAGTACTGCTGCTTCATCTTTGTGGTTGATAACAGCCAAGAATCAGATAATTTCTTTCCAAGGAAGAGTATGAGAATGAGTAGTTTTTACCATGACCATATACAAGGGAGGATTTATGCCAGGGCACGTGGCAGATTTAGACTTTCCCTTCTTTTCACTGTAGAAAATCCTGCAAGTTACAGAACCTACCAGGTAGCTTTTGTACATTTTTTCTTATTTCCTGGAGCTGAAAGGACACATTCAAAGACACTGCGATTATTAGCGATGCTACAACCACGCTTGAGGTAGTCATTCCTTTTTGAGACCATTCCACTGTTGCTTTCAAGAGGTGCTACAGCTTCAGGTTGTTCATACTGGCACGGGCTGGGAGGAAGCACGAGTTTATTGAAATGGGCAGGAAGGAGCAGACCTCCTCCCGGAAATAAAACAACAGAGGAAACTCAAGGGATCCAGTAGAGCCAACAGATAGAACTGAGCCCTTAGAAAATCGTTTCTCTGAGGCTTAATGACCTCGCTCAGAGCTGTAGAGGTGTGTCCCTGAAACCTCATCCTGCAGTCAGGTGCCTACCTACTACCTTGAAGCCTTGGTGTGCACTGGATCTGTGACCAAAGGCAACAAGTTACCTGCCACCATAGCCATACAACAGCGTTCAAACAGTTTGCTGATTTCCTCACATGGAGAAATTATTAAAACATCAGCTTTATTTATCTAGAAATTGGACAGCAGTTGCAAGTCAGAGCTTACCACCACGATTTGCATTACAGTAACAAACACGCAGGTTAACCATAGCTGTGGAAAACACAGTGCCTTTTCCTCAGCACGGACAGCACTGACCCTGCAAGTCCTGCTACATTCCCCACAGCAGTGAAATCCCGGTGCCACCTGGCACAAGGAAATCCTGCAAGCTTCCCTGGGTGCAAGCAGGCACTGCTCACCCCTGCAAGGATCATGGCCTCTAGGGACGTGTCATTGATCTGTTAGACAGAGGCATTTCTGTTACATTACCATGTGCTAAGAAGCGCTGGGCTAAGGGGGACGATAGCATTCCTGTCTCACCACCTGAAAACTCCTTCACTGGGCTCATTAACCACCCTTATCAGCATCCCCTTCGGTTCTGGGCGTAGGAATGTTTGAACTAAAAGCCTCTCAGATCCAAATGCACTCCAAGCGACGAGCACCTCCAAGGTCATAATCTAACATAGGCAATCACGGTGTTCCTTACATAAAAGCCTTCAAGGAACAGTGAACTGGAGAGAGACGTTTTAAAAAGATGACCTCTTGGCAACCTCCTAGCCAGAACAGCTTACAAACAGGATACTTCACAGCAAATGCTTCAGTGACATTTTAGGGATGAAGCGGATGTTTTTAATAACCCCTTCGGGAAGATCTGCCTTTATTTTACTGATATACACATATGTATAAATAAGAGCTGCATAATGAGAAACATCTGAGTTCAATGTATTACATATACCTTACTACAACAGTCAGGGAAACGAATAATTGAAATACTGGGTAGTCAAAATTTTATTCAAGCATGGAAAAGAAATATTCTTTTTAAAAGTTCAATATTAAAGAAAGAATTAAAAACACAGTAGTTGCTAAAAAGTGTAGATAAAACAAAAGCCAAACGTTTGCATGTAAAATAGTTTACAAGGAGAAAGTATGTGCATGCTCTGGAGTAAGAAAACTGTCGGATGATGAACAGTTAGTTAAGTTTTTAGAAAGAATAATTGAAATCTCAGCTTGAAGGTCGGTTTTGAATGTCCCAATGGAATCAGATACAAATAGATAGTTGTCAGTGACTCCTAAATGCAGGAAAAAGAATGCCGGCTACACATTTTTACTTACTTTCCAGGGAGAAGTGTTTGACTCCCAGGTTTCCCCGTGCCAATGGCAAGTTCAGACAACGATAACTCGCATACATAGTTAGCATAGTTTTGCATTGATACAATGCATCCTATGAGCGTGGCTATATAAACTTGATTGCCTTTGCACAGTATCATGTTTTCTAGCAAAATACCTCGAGATTTCACGAGGAAACCAGACATAATTTTATTTCAAAATACTAGAACAACGTATCTACATTCTGTTCAGGTGATGGAATTTATACCATCTTAAATGATTCTTTCGGGTGTTTTAACATTCTATTTAAATACACAAATGTCTGGTTTTAATTATCCAACACTTGATATCCCTTTGGAAATAAGAAAAATTGCAACACTGGGAAACTGAGCGCTTTGCTTTCCTAACATCTGACCCATGCCCATTCATATTTGCATATCTTATTTTCTCCTCCAAAAATTACAACTGTTTCAGGACAGCAAATCTCCTTAAGGCTTGCAAAGAAAAAGGAGAGATGGTTGATCCTGTTCTTCTTCATTTAGCTTATCATGCTCAAGTCTACTTATTTCACATCCTGCAGTGTGAAATATTCTTGCATTTTGTGAAATCTCATTGCCTATGAGACAAAGCCCTCCACAGTAAAAGGCAAGGAAGGCTACTTACTCCTAACCTGAGAGACATCCAGATGTATGATCAAATAAATATGCTTACAGTAAGGTGGGGGGCTTTCTAAGCTCTAGAGCACACTCTGTAGGGTGCAAAAGAAGAGGTGGTTCAGAAACTGATAATAAAGGAGCACAGCTCTTCAACATATTGTTGACTTTGTACCTACCCAAGGCTAAGTCAGAACTCATTACACTTTTTCCCAGGGAGCCTTTGAAATAGAGAAAGAATGAGCAAGCATCTAGCAAGTGCCCGTGTGAACATGCTTGAATAACACACCCTGAAGAAGCTGCAGTTAATTGGTAGGCAACCATCCTTTCTTCTGCAAGTTACTCCCTACTCAGTCACACTGCAGGTGATGCCAAGCTGTCTCCATGTCTGTACAGAGTAATCGAGGACAAGCCCTAGAGCAGTGCTAAAACTGGAAGCTCCTCTGAGCCCTGCCTGCATCACATGTAGGTATTTCCACACCAAGACAGCACAGGCGTGCAAGGCAATGTCAAGCAGCACTTCTTTAAAGTCCAGAGGCTGACCAATAGAGTCCTGTGGCAGAAGTCTGCATCCAAAAATGGGCACAATCTCAGGGTAGATCCCATTGCACACTGTGTTTACCCAGAATTGCTTTGTTCTGAGCAAGTAGTAAGCTAAGGCATGCCTGACATCTAAGATATAAAGGGCATTTCAGCTAGAGAGCTCTGGAGTCCAGGAAAGGCCGTAGACAAGTTAATTTCCTGATTATTTCCTGATCAACGTCAAAAATCAAGGCTCATTCTAGAGGAAACTTGCAGAAAAATGCAACAGAAAAAAAGGTAGATCAACCAGGTCACAACATCCCATCCTTCTGGGGGCAGAGAAGCATGAGCCAAATGATCTTCTGTTGATGGGTGAAGGGTAGAGACCTTGTCAGACCTACAGATATTTTTAGAAAAATGGGTGAACAGGATGAGCACCATACTACAAATACAGTGCATCAGACTGCCACAACTGTTCAGTGGATTTTATTTTTTCTTTCTTCTTCAAAGGAAGAAGTGCCCTAGCTATCTTCAACAAGACCCAAAACTGCTTTTGCTGCTTTTCCTTTAAGAGCTTAAGGCAACAAAAACTGCAGAGGTAGATGTGACTATAGATACAGCAGCTACAAGGAGGACGTGGTTCTTACAGAAGCTGTAGTTCCTCTTTGTTCAGACAAACTGTGACGGTTGCGTTCTCAGCAAACAACCTGGTAAAGCAGGCTGCGATGCACAGCAGGAATGCAGAGTTTGAGAGTTCACCGCCTCAGCGAAACACGACCTTCTTGGGAACCCAGGGACCTTGCTCCCAACAAGCCTCCTCTGCCAGCAAAGAGAAGGGTCCTCACGTTCCACATGGATGGTACCCTGACTGGTGTGGAGAGATCTCTGATATTGGAGAAGCAGAGCACAACAGCTGAGATGAGTTTGCATGCATCAGGACCAGCCTGTATCTACATTATCTCAAGCCACCTTTGTGCTTTCTGCAAGTGCACGGAGGTGTAGCCTAGCATACTATCCCTTAATTAAAACCAGATTAAGTTTATTAATTTCACTAAGTTTGTTCCTACAAACAACAAACCTAAAGACCTAAAAATCTTAATTATTATTTTTTCCTCTTTCTCCCCATCAACAGGGAAAGCTCCAACGAAGCAGTTCTCTTAAATTATCTTATTTTGTACACCATTTAAACTTCTCCTCTGAACTTTATTTAAGGATAATGGTTGTCTAGGATACATCTTAATTTCTATTGTCCACAAAACTCACTTTAAGGAGCAGTTTACTGCTACCAAACAACCTTAGTAACACGCTTTAACTTTTGATTAGCCCCAAAGTGGACAGGTAGTCAGACTTGATAATTCTTCTAGTTGCCTTGCAACTATTTTAGTTTCTCCTACCCATGTTCTTAATGCAGTAAGCAGTGTTACAAATGAACTATTATATAAACCAGCATGGCAAGGCAATGGGACAAACATTAGGGTAGTAGAAGCTGTTTCAGTACCCGGTTGAGCGAGCTGAGCACACCTCATATGAAAGCTGAGAGACAAAGCAATCCGCACAGCTATCCTGAGTTTAAGAAAGCCGAACACCCAAGTTCTCCCTGCACAAGTCTCCATCCTTCATTTCAGCTCGTCAGGTAAAATGCCCAGACCTTGAAACAGTAGAGATAACTACTTTTTATGGCCCTATCAGTCTTTTACCAAAAGCATCCCTGAAGGAGGAACGGGGAAAGTACGTCAGGGTAAGATTAAGCCCATTGACCGTTACTCTCAGCCTGACTTCACTGAAAAGACACAAAGCTCACTGCTTCTCAGAAAACAGAGCAGGGTAAGGAGTGAGGTACTTGGAAGAAGTACTAGCTTTGACTTTTGACAACTTTTTTTTTCTTCCTACTGCACATATGGCAACTTCAAACCTGACGGAGAGTCAAGGCAGTATTCTTGCCTAAGAACTCCCAGACTCCCAAACAGAGGCCAAGAAAGCAAAAAGAGAAACACGTTATTCATTACAACACGCAACTGGTAGCTCTCCAAAACCTCTCTGCAAACCGAAGATCTGAGAAGATTTTGCAAGACCATAGAAGTTTGAAACAACAAAATAACCCTTGTTTTAATCCTTTACTTTCCTAAACTTCTCACAAGTAGAGCTTAGTGGCCAAAACAAATGAAGAAGGGCCAGAGTACCTTTCCCAGCTCAAGGCATCACTTGAATGGGTCTTTTTTTTTTTCCCCATCATGTTCTTGGTAGCCTATGAGGGGAGGAAATGATGATGCCAGTGCTGTTTCATGTTCAGTAGCAGCCTGAACATGTTGATCTCAATTGTTTTTCCTTAAAGTTATTTTTAAGCCAGTCTAAAAGTAGCTTCTCTTTGCTTTGATGCTTAATTAGCTCCAATTAAAATAAACTACATTTAAGTAGTATACATTTAAGTTTGAATAGTGCTCATCAAAATAGAGTAAGCAATAACAAAACTGCACTTAAGTAAATGCACCTTTTTATCTCCTCAAGACTTCCACAGGGAATCACAAACATCCCCCCCTCAACCTTAGTCTCATGAGTCAGTAAGATAGCCATCATTAATCACTTCGCAAGCATTTTTAGCAAGGTGGTTCCTGCTTTGTGCATGTTTTCACTCACATCAGTCATTTACATAGCATAAAAGGTGTGCCTAGTACTTTACAGACAACTAAGATGAGAATCTTTGCTTTGTAGTGTTCACAGCTACAATAAGATCAAACAAAACAAGAAAATACTATACCTTGCAAATGGAAAAAGAATAGAAACAGCAACTATAGTAGAAGAGTAATCTTTCCTCCAAGGCCTAAGTTCACATTTCTGTACTATTTCTTCATACAGTGCCTATCTTTATTGCTCACAATTTTAAATAAAAACCTATTTATGTAATTCATTCAAGACTTTAGTATCATTGTAATCACAAAAGCATTTATGTCCTCCCCTTTCTCAAAAGAATGCACATTACTGTTTTGTTGTTAGGCTGTTTCAGAAGGTGGGGGAAAAAAGGCACTATGGTTCTCCACTGTACTTACATCACTTGCATCAACATGTCTGTTAAGAAGCAGTAGCATAGGTGCCAAAGTTACTGTAACCTGAGCGATTTATTGAAAGAAAAAACATTTCTGGAGATGAAATACTTTTTCCATTCCTGTCTTTTAAATAATGAAAAGATACCTATTCCATGAATGCTACTTCAGCAAAGAATAAGGAAGGTTTCATTTGTTCTTCCCAGGGTGGTTAGTCTGTCATCTTTTCCTTCCTTACACTACTGCTTAACCACCTCATAATACAGCTACACCTGTACTGTACACATAAACTGTATGTGATCATTCATATTTTCTTGGGATTGCTGAAGAGTCTACAGTTTTTGCCCTGGTAAGGAAAATTTCCACACTTCTCCCATGCCTTTGACTGAGTTAAAGCTGTTATTTTAGACTTCAATACCATGAATGTATCTGCCAGCCCACAAGACAGATGGCAGTTATGAAGCAATAGCTATGAAAACAGTGCAGTTAATGACACAGTTTCAGCAGCACTCTGTTACAAGCTATTTATTAGAACTTCACTTTGACAATAAATAAGATTCTCCAAGCAAAACGTAATTATTTAGAAAGTTAAACAACTGAAGTTTTCACAATGTATGTTTTCTTTATTATGTACAGGATTTACTGTATTTTAAACACCAGTTCATCTGAAGCTGTACAACAGTAGGATGTCTTTTTAATTGACACAGCAGGGGGCTACCAGGACATCTTCAATCTGGAAGCTGTGTGTGCAAAAATAATCCAAAACCACATCAAGTTGAGGTTGGATGGTCCGCCTGTTATGAATGAATCTCTCTGTTAATTAGACCAGTCGTTGCTGAATTCAAATTCAGATGTATGGCTCACCCAGAAGCAGCGTCTTTCAGATTTACCCTTTTAAACAACCAGTAAGCCACTCGATCCCAACAGCACAAGTTAATCATTTGTAGCTTCCTATGCTACTGCACAACCTGTTTTGCCCTCAATACAAGTGGCACAGAACACGTTTCTGTAAAGGATAATCATTTTCAGTGTTGTAATAAGTGCAAACCTAGTGCTTCAACTTACTGTTAATTATGAAAATGTCTTTCGGTTTTGGTATAACAAATTTGTATTTCTTCACTTAAACACTCAAGACATTTAATATGCCTTTAAATAATACTTTTAAGAGTTTGACATTCAAAGTTAACTTCAAAATAATTTTCCTGTTAAACAAAGCACCAGGTTTTCCCTATGTTTCTTCCTTAAAGACAGCCTATGGAGGACTTTTTTTTAAACATTAGTTCTGTTAACAGGTAGAATTAAAAACAAATAATTCTTATGGTTTGATCAAAGCCATGTTTCCAAAGCAAGCATTACATATTCTGTGCAACTTCCCATCTTCTTTAAGTGCAGAGGTGCAAGTCTTGAAGTTATGCAGCTGCAATTGAGTTATCATCTGCTTGACGACCCTGAGGCTTTAAGAAAATAAAAATAGAGAGCTTTAACAGTTTCATAAACTATGTGGAAGATCAAGGCTAACTTTGCAATACATTCATGTGGTTCTGGTACACAAGTGTGGCACTATGCCTATCCTTATTTCTAAAAACTTCCAGTAGCAGCACGAACACAAATGACAACCATCTGAAATTTGAGTTTGGCCTAGTGAGCATTTTGTCAATTGTTTTGCTCCTTGTAACTGCCCTGTTAAATGTCAAGAGCATCTCCATACACATTCAAACAACTTCACACAAAGCCTGGCTGACTAGAGCTTTGAGTACTACCGCAGTATAAAAAGTTGGTAATCAAGGTATAAAGCAGGAATGAAACCAAAAGCTTCTTGGAAGAGTTTTAAGTAGATGGAGAGAGAAAAGTCTTAAAGAAGAAAAAAAGAAAAAAAATGCATTCTTACAAGTTGCTTTGAGGCCCTGACAACCCTGAAGCAAAAGCAAAGCATTCTGAACCTTAAAAGATTCAGCAGGAATGCTGAGAACACCATGCTTTTGAGGAAAAAAGCCTCCTGTATTGACTTAAGAGAACATCTCGACAACCAATCTAGAAGAGCCACTGATTGACAGCATACATAAGAACTAAATTCTGACTATCTCTTTTGGCTGAAATAAAACTGAAAGAATGCCAGGCCTGTGTCCTGGAAAAACAGGACTGCAGACGCCTGAACAAGTCCAGCTCAACTCATAAACAAACTCTTCAGGTTCTTTGCTTGCTCAGAGTCTGACTAAGAAGTGAATACAATATTCTGGAGACTGCAGCAGGAAAACAATCAAGCACTTTTTTTTAAGAAGCACAAGAGCCATTTGTCATTGTATGATTGAGCTGTCTTTAGATCCACAACACTTAAAGAAAATCTAGACAGAGTGATTCACTGAGAGGATATGTTTTTAGAAGTTATTTAGGGAGGTGTGGAATATTGCAGTGTTTCTGAACATCAAGTCATGGAGGTTGCTCAGCCCCAAAAGACTTCAGCCTTTGAACACAAAATACTTCTCACAGTCTTACCTTTACAAAGATGTGTGTAGGAATGAATCGTCTGAGCAATTGATTTGTGAAGTTTGGGAATCGCAACAAGTTAATATGAAGAGATGGTAACTGTTGATATCCAGCCATCAGAGGATAGAAGTTATATAACACTTCCTGCTGCGTGCCAGGAAGGATTCTTAATCGAATCTTCAAAAGGAGAAAAAGCCACAAACAGGTAAGTTCTGTGGCAAGCACCAATTTACTCTTAATGCTTTATTTATGTGTTATTTCCAACTTCTGAGTTGGAAAAAGTCAACTATGCAATTACTTTCCTCTTTTGGTTAAAACTGAAAAAATTATACTGAAACACCACGTTACTTATAAACAATGTGACACAGTTCCTAACCAGGTTTCCATTGGACATTTCTTACAAATGAACCTTCATGCATACGTCCTTCCAGACAATTTACCAAACAACATTTGCAAAATGAACTTGTCATCACTGAACATCAGTGCAAGTCTAATCAATATATTTTTCACTACTGATAAACCACAATGATTAGGAAGTGTGACATTTTTATACCTGCTTGAGGCCAGAGAACATGAACGCATCGCTGGGTTCCATTGACACCTCCACATCCTGGACTAAACTGGTCTTATTTTGCAGGTGATATCTGACAGGGAGGGATTCTCGGACTCGACCAAATGATGGCAGATCTTTAGAAAGAAAGTAATCTAGAGTTAAAAAGCACGTTTAGAAGTTTCATGCATAAAAAAGCAAGCCCAGAGAGCAGTGAAAAGTTTGAAAAGAGATAAAGTAACTAGGCATCTACAGCATTTCAAGAGATTTTCAAGGAAAAAGGGATTAAGGAACAGAATACGTTTATTTAAAGTTTTCCACTTACTCAATACCTAGTTATAAAGCCTCCTGACTGTTCACACTATGCAGAAATTCTAACTAAGAAGTAACTCTGCTGCTGAGGATCTTCAGCTTGCCAAAACTATTAGATATTGTAATGTTCAAAACACATCAGGAAAGGATGACAGAAGAATCTCAGTACGAGTAAAAACAAACTGAAGAAATCACACGAATTGCACGTGTGCAATGAGCTTTGCACTACTGCTCTGCTCTTGTGCAGGTCAAGTGCCAAAAGAGAAACAGTTCACCTGCCCACAAGCAGTTCCAGTTCTCCAGGCTGTTTCTTTCCTGGGAAGTGGCCAGGGTGTGGGTGGATGGAACAATTCTTGCCATAGGCATCTAAAGAAACCCTGCTGGGAAGGTTGTTTCAGTAGAGGTAATGTGGCCTCTGCACTTATGACTTAGTAGCTTTTGAGCGTGCACATTCACACACATCTTTCAATTCTTTCCTAGAACTGAGGAGTGAGAAGAGGGGCAAGGCAATTCAAGTAAGGCAATTTCTTTCACTAGCTCCATAGAATTCATCACTAATTTTCTGTCTTTTGCTACAGTAAATGCAAGGTACAAAATCTGATGCTGCAAAATTTAACTCATTTACCTGGGAAGATGTAAAACATCTAGGCAGAACGTGTATGTTGCCAAATTAACATTACCTGCTTTAACATGGAGGGGAATGCTTTCTACAATCACATGCGGCAGAGTGATGACTGTGCTAACAACAGGTACACTTTCCACAGGTGAACTTCTGCAGAAGAAAAAGTCAAATGGAACACAATGAGAGTTATGCAATGTGAAGTATTAAGTGAGTATGCCATAAGAACACCACTTACACATGACTAAACTAAAATTACAGTAATTTCAGTGGTGGGAAAAAAATCCCCTCATTTATTGTTTGAAGTGAGCACAAAAAGTGCTATTACATTGAGATAAAATAGCAATAGGTAAGTAAGAATACTAAACTGCTCCATATTAAAAAAAAAAATAATAACCAGAAGACAGATACACCAAAGCATTTATCTTTGAAAATAGAGTGAATATAAACCCAGAGCCTAGGGTGGGAATATATTTAGTTTTCCCATTTTAAAAGTTTGTTCATTTTACTATCTCCAAGTTACTACTTTGACTTGGCTTCAGGTGAAATATTTCATGGTAAGTGAAAACAGAGCAGAAGGCTTTGTAATTGACCTAAGAAGAAAGCTTTGTGGAATGTTAAAACTGTAATCACATAACATTTCTTTTTAGAATTGAAATAGGTATTTGCTCCAGAGGCTAACCAGGTTATTACTAAGATCCAAAGTCTAGACAGTCTTAGTTACAGGAAGAGCCAATACAAAAAGCAGCCAAAAAACACCATCATTCCAAAACCAAAACGGCTGATTGCCTCTCCTCATCCGGGCCAAGAGCTGCCTACCTCTTCCAGGAAATGATATAACATCCAGTTGCCATTCCACCACTATTAGTAACTGGAGGACATCGTAGGCAAAAGCACTCACTGGCACTCTCACCTGTCTGTAAAACAACTATCAGCAAGATTTTGTTTAAATATCAAAGCACAATCAATACTTCAGATACCATTAAGTCTAAACAGTCAATATTATACACAAATATTCAGACAGAAAGGTCTTGAAGTACTTTGCAAACTATGCCTGCATCATACATGAATTCAATAAAGACTAAAGTAACCCACAAAATAAAAGGGTTGGATATAAATCGTGTTCTTGTATGTGAAGACAGCATTAAGCAGTCAACTTCTAGAGTTTGATAAGCAAATCCTGTTTAAAAGTTACCCACACTTACTTTCAACTTACGTAAATAAAATATCCTCACGATAGAAAACAACCTAAGAAAACCTACCATTTTCCACATAAGACTCCAGCTGATCTACCGAGGTCATAGAAGATGACAGCTGTAGCTGGCTGGTTACAATAGTGAGGGGCCAAGGAGAGGCACTCAGGATGTCTGTCATCAGTAAAAATGGTATATCTGCAAAAACTCTGTCCAGGTGCTCCAGCTGTCAAGATAGACACAAGACCTGGCTATTTCTCACTAAACAGGGTGCGACTAATAGAAGTGAAATGATTCCATAATACCAGCAACTTTTCAGAACACATACCTTTGTGGAGACAAATTTGACAGCAACATCAAAAGGAAATACCGTTTCTATAGTTACAGTTTCATCCTGTATAGGTAACAAAAGGAGTGAGAGGATGAGGGGGAAAGAAGTTATATTCAGTTTCAGATCAGGCAACCGATGTCAAAGGTTACTAATACAATTCTACTTTTAATCATCATTTTAAGTTCCAGTGTAGAATACATCCATGTTTATTTTAATGTTTTAAATTTTTTTTAAAGGGAATAAACAGCAAAAATTTTATTCCAATTACACTTACAAAGCTGCTCATCCTAAGTTACATTCCCATTCTGATGATGTTATGTTGCCTTTTATCCCCCTCCCAATTTACTAAATGCTTTTAAGTGTCTTGGAGTTACATTAATAAAATGCAAGAAATATACTCATTCTAAAGACTGAATCTTAAGCAACTGGAGCATCTTTATACCCTACCCGGTGGCATTTGCAGAGGATTTCTTTCCCTTCAACAGTAGTGTTGATCAAGTAAGAGACATAGACAAGAAACATCCTTGCACCAACTGTTCCACAACGAATGTATATTGGCTTTTCCAGCTGCAAAATAAAGGAAATATGAACCATGCTATACCTAAAATAAATTAGGCCTAGAACTGTCCAAAATTTTAGATCATCATCTCACCTGGACCAAGAGAGCAACAGTACAATGGATATTATTTTGATCATTAACAAACTCCTGAACTGCATGGCCTTAATCACAGAGTATAAGATTTTAATTAGAGCAATACATCTTCAGTTGCTTCCCTATTGATCATCTGCTATTTAACAGTGCCAGAAAAGAACCATTACCATGCAGTGACATACCCAACTTCTGATTAGTTAGCCACAATCTCAATTTGGTACAGCATCAGCGTATGACTCTCTATTCAAGTTGAATCACACTTGCTGGTTATTATTCATTGCCCAGTAGCTAGTAAACTCAATTAACAGTTGAGATAAGCATCCTTATTTTATGTCCTCTCTCAGCTGTATCTTCAATACCAGAATATGCCCTATTCCTAGATCAGTCGAAAAAGTGACCTAGTTGAAGGAATACCAAACTACAAGTAAACATTGTGCAAACTATACCATGCGTATCTCATTTACTAGCTCAGAGAGTGGAAACTAAATATGCTATCTTGTTCTTTGACCCCATTTTCTTAACTGTGATATAGAAATAAGGCTGTAAGCTTTCACCTTTTCCCCTGGTTGCAAATCTCCTACAGGGATATCAGGAAGCAGTGCAGGAAAGGAGTCATCACACATGTCTGTTCCTCGAAGAGTCACTTGAGTTTTCTGAGTCAAGTTAGCATCTTGCCCTAGGATTAAAGACAGACTTACATATCTATACATATCCACACAGGCTTATAATCACAAAAGCATAAAAGCAGTAACTAGGAGTAAGACATTCAGTTCAGAAAGCAACACACTAAGAATTAACACTGTCATTTGGTTGAAAGAAGCTTTCCAAAGTACAGACTGACCGGATCTGACAGCACCTCAAGTTTTTTAAATGTAGGGTTCACATCCTGTAGCTTTTTCCCTGTTTTGTTTTTTTTGTTTTTCTTTTTTTTTCCTGGCCTAAATAGATAAAAACAAGAAATCCCATCCATATATTCCCTATCATATACAAAACAACATGACTATGTGATCCAAGCTTTTCTCAGATTTTTACTTCAGATAAAACACAAAGTTTCACAGTTCTGTGATTCTTACATTTTCAAAAGTGCAACTTAATGGTTTTAAATCCTTTTAAAATTGTTCTTCCACATCTGCATTGAAAACAGGTGGGAAAAAATGTGTAAATGTTAAATGACACTATTCTTCAGTCAAAGGTTGACAAGAATAATAACATTACTGCAATCACATTCGATAAATTTCAAAGCAAAATAAGTCACATCTTGCCAAAAAATTTCAACTGTGGAAAATATATTATCTTCACTACAAATGAAGTGTCAAATTCCAATTGTTTTTCCTGTAAAATTAGCAAGCTCATAATGACCTTGTGTATCCCATGTTAGGATTCAAGATCAAGGGGGAGAAGGAACGGAGGAAAAAAAGACCAACTGTTACCCACTGCTTTAGGAACCAAGCCCAAACATCAACTAAGTGAGTTTAAAGAACACTCCACTGACTTAAAAGGGAATGTGGTTCTATTTCAGAGTACACAGCATACATTGCATCCTATATGCTAGTAGCTTTAAAAAATATTTTTGTCTTTTAGGATAAGAGCTACTAACAGGCATACCGATAATACACATTTGGTCTAGACGTCTTGAAAACTGGCAGTAATAGCTATACACAACTACCTGGAACATTAAGTATTTGTATAGTTTCCCTCTCAAAGGAATATTGTCATCTTCACTGCTCCACAGACTTTGGTGTGGGAATGAGGAAGAAGGAGGGAAAAAAAAAGGAGAAAACCCACATAGACCTATTCTTAGAACATATTTATCAAAATCTGTCTTGCACTTACCCCTCAGCAAGAAAAATAAATAAATGAAAAAATCTCATGGGAAAATAAGTTTAGATACCGTGCAAGTTAAATAAGGGATTAGGAAAGAATACTAAAGCTTCCACACTTTTTCACACTTCTAAAACTCCTCTATTGAGAGTGCAACACTATTGACAAGCAGAGGTTGAGATAACCATAACTGAATGACACTGTTAGCTTTTTTCTTATCACTATTATCTCATCATTCCCAACCTTCACCTTTGCTTGGCTCTTAATTACTGGAGGAGAGCCATTTACTATAGTTCTCCTCATTGAATCAAAAACAAGGAATCTATTCGGATACCATTGGATGAAAGAAAATAACCCCAAATACCTGGCTTTAAACCTGCAGTAAGCTTAACATCTTTGGCCACTGTCTCCTCATGTGACTCGATAGTCACAATCAAACAGTACATTTCATTAGTCAGGGCAGGAGGTTCATGACGAAGCTGAACAGAAATGTTTGGCACTCTAGAAATAATCCTTTAAGAGAAAAGACTTAGTTACTGTATGTTTCTTATTTAATGAGTTTAAGCCTAGTTTAAAAGAGATTAAAACAGCCTATTGTTCAGAGAGTTCTGACGACTACTGGGCTATTCAACTAGGAGACAATATTCCTGAGAAGCTGCATGATGGCAACAACTTTAAAAATACTCACTGAAAGCCCACTCGAAAGCATTAACTGCTTAGGTTTTCTGCCAGGAAATAAGAAAGGGCCCCCACCAACAGCAATCTGATTTAATTCTTTTGAATAGATCTAGTTAGAGTCAACCTGTTTATTAATGATTATTTTCTAACAAAAGATTCTTTGTGCATGCATTTTTGTAAGCATGATGGCTCCTGGTTTGCACAAAAACATCAAAAGTCTGCCTAACAGAGTTAAGTGAGAGAAAGAAGTAAAGAATATTTGGCATGCTCAGAGATCAGGGCAAGGTTCATCTGTACCTCTAGCTATCTGGAAGCTCAGAAGTCATAAAGAATTAAGATAGTATCTATCTTACCCCAGTTAAGCAAAGATATATTAAGAAGTTCACACTAAAGAAGTCCCAGTAAGTCCCCAATCTTCTTTTAGACAATGATAAGGACTTCACTGAAGACTCAATGATAAATTTTCAAGTTTTTACTTACATAGTGCTGGCTTGAATAGCCAAACTGTCCCAATGAACTTCATTATCTGGAAGCTTAGGTCTTCGCCTGAAGGAACGTGCTGCCTGCAATGCTTCTTGAGATGAAGCAGCATCTCCACCTCCTCCACGCCAATTCAGAATCACACAACGGCCAGATTCACTACCCAAGATCAAATCCACAGAGGTGATCTGATAAAAATTTGAACACATACTGTTAAATTTCCAATATTGTGACTTGAGATCACTCATTGTGATCCTTCCAGTACTTGAAGAGAATATGTAAACAGAAGGGGGAATGAATGTTTACGTGGATTGATAGTGATAGGACAAGGGGGAATGGTTTTAAACTAAGACGAGATATTTAGGTTAGATGTTAGGAGGAAATTTTTCACTCAGAGGGTGGTGACGCACTGGAACAGGTTGCCCAGAGAGGTTGTGGATGCCCCATCCATGGAGGTATCCAAGGCAAGGCTGGATGCAGCTCTGGGCAGCCTGGTCTAGTGGTTGGCAACTCTGCCCATGGCAGTGGGGTTGAAACCAGATGGTCTCCGAGGTCCTTTTCAATCCAGGCCGTTCTATGATTCTACGATTGTAACAACATAGACTTCCAACATATGCAGGTACAATAAAGGTGCTTCTGGTGGCTTTGCAGACTGAAGCCACAACACCTCACCACCACAAAATTTTTATTTAATACAAACCATAGTGGAAAGGGATTGAGACTCAAGTGTGTGCAATGTAATATTTTTCAGTTTTCTTTTATCCATAGTTGTGTGTATATATACACACACTTTTCTTAAAGAAGGCAAGAATGAGGTATTGCTCATTTAAAAAATTTAAGTATTACTTCAAGTTTCTTATGTTTGTTTTGGTATTTTCAATAAAAATTTTACACTTGCTTTTGACATTTGGTTTCAAGAATTAAGTTCAATCATTTAGAACTGCAGTGTCAGTCATAAATGATGTGAGATTAGAGATAGCTTTGTAGTTTTGAGTTCTTCATAAACATCAGTATGAAAGGCATACAATAAATTGACAAACCTCAATCTTCTTTCCTACATCTTCAGTTTTTGCAACAAATTTGAATGTGAACTTCCTTGTTTTACCAGGGACTAAGCACATTGTTCCTTGTGATGACTGTTCTAGAATATCACTTTTTTGATAGGCTTCTTCTACCACACAGTATTGGTTGTAATCCTACAGTGGAAGGATGGGGAATAACATTGGTAGTTGCAGACTTGAGACATTTGCAGAGAATAATGACAGCATAGCATATACTAATGCTCTGTGTTACTGGATAACGCTGTGATGGTTCTTAATGTCTTTCACACGACTGAAGCTAAGCTTAGCAGGTACATTACAATGCAATTTCTTGTGGAGAAAACATCCATTACATTCACTAATGTAGCTTTATGCAAAAGAAATCACAAGAAATAAGAAAGTTTCAGAAGGATAATTTTGAATAGTTTCATAGAAGAGATACTGCAACTAATCAAACAGGATTTGGGAAGTTAATATCAACACAGTAGTCAAAAAGTGATAATGCAAAAAGAAAAGACATCTTCCCAACTGAACTTCTAACATAGGTTTTGGAAAGGCACTTTCAAATTATTATTTTTTGTCTGAAAAGGCTAATAGATAGTATTCTACTCTTACCTTAAGCTTCTGTCACTAAGTCAGAAATAAAATATGATTACCTGATTATTGAAACTGATGCAGAGCTTAGAAAACCTGATAGGATGAGGACAATCAGCTCTTAAGTAAATATCAAACTGCACAGGGACATCAACATGAAAACTTGGAGCAAGGAATTTTGCTTTGCATTGCACTAGAAGACAAGGAAAAAGTTGTTAACTACACCACCAAATTCCGGAAGCACTTTTTCCCTAATAATTATAGAAAAGGACTGTTCTGTGTTTATGAAGATGTGAGGCAAATTTGGCTACTGGCACTGTCACAGAAAGCTACTTTTCAGCACTTGGTTGAAACCTCCGCAGAGGGGAAGAGAAGCAGATATTGAGCAGAGAAACAAAACCTGGTCACTTAACTATACTCCTGCAGATAATGCTCTCTCATGCCCTCTTCCCATGGAAGGTAATACTTTGAACACATTATGCTCTCTCCTCAGAATTCTATTTCAAAGCACACAAGACCAGAAGTCTGTCAAAAAACAAAAGTTTACTACTTCCATCATGTATAAGGCACAGATGGCCACAGCTGGAAACCAAGATGATTTTTTTCCCCCATTATACATGAAACTCAAAACAATTCTTTTCCAGGAGTCTACATTGAGAATAAGAGATCACTCCCATTGTTTTTTTAGTCATTTAGGCAAAGAACAGTAGTGCTGACAAGGGTTACATTTTTGCTGACTTTAATATACAGTGTGTATTTTTCTCCTAATTAGTTATTTCAAAGGTACAACTACATTCACATTTTTAACTTTCTGTAAATTTGCTGAAAGACTTATTACTTACCAAATGGTATGAAATCTTGGACTTCTATTGTAAAAACATTACTGCCTGCCAAAGAAACACGATCAGACCACAATTTTTGTGATGCTTTCACAGCAGCAGCATCACAATCAGGTTCAGGATCAGGGCTCTCATTCTGTATCCAGGCAGAAGGTTATAAACAAAAATAAAAAGCAGGTTACCAACTAGGACCCCTTCTTAAGAATATGTGAAAGGGTAATAGGAGATTGGCCACTTACCATTAGAACTTTTATCAGATTTTTTTCTATTCGAGATTTCTGATCATCTTTAAGAGTAGATGCTAGCAAACAGAACAAAACCAAGGATTACAACACAGAAACATGTTACTTCACTATTCATTTTAAACTTAAAAATAAACACTTTTTTGCTTGAATTTTAGAAAAAATAAATTCTGAAAAATAAATCCTGTCCCCCAGATTTAACATGCATCCATGAAGTACTTTAGTTTTCATAAGTTCCTCCACTTCAAGTGTATCCTTTTATTTTCATTAGAACAAAGTAAAATATTGATTGGTTAGACCAGCATTTCATAACTTTTCTTTGGATTTTCCCCGATAAGAACATCAACAGCTTGTTATTGTTGTTATTTAAAAACAGATGAAACAGAGAACAAACAAGTATGAAAAGTGAAAAGAAACTTGGATAAGATTAGAAACAGCAGCTCAAGACAGTGACAGGATGAAAAAATGAACCAATTAAAAATAAGGGTGGTCTTCCCTCGAAAAATGAATAAAGGTAGTCTTGTTTCAATGATCATTTTTTAATATAAAACAGGATAGGATGTCTAGTTAACAGAATACGAGAAACCATTTCTTCCACACCTAACCTAAAATTGGTATTAGTTAGCAAATTAGGGCACGCGAGGGTTATTTCTGCAATGTCAAGTAGCAGCTATTACAGAAACCAGCTACCACGTAGCTACCTTAAGTCACAATTTTTTCCTAAAAGATATTATATACATACTTTATCAGCAGAGTTCCAGTGAAAGATTTGATGAGCATATTTGTGATTTTGAAGTCCAGGAAGAAAAACCCTAGCTTTGTTACTTAGTAGAAAACACATCTTTTCTTTTAGCTATATTAAATTTCATATCCTCATCCCCAAAACTCAGGGATTTTCTATTATTAATAACAACATTAGCAATACAACTTCCAGTCTGAAGCAAAGTTCTGTGCCTCAGATATCCTGACAGAGTCTATTTGAATTTACTGAATTGTTTGGAAGGGACCATATAGACAAGTTGGAATATCTAGTCCTAACACCATGCCGTAAGCAGGGTTGCCACCCATTAGATCAGGGTGCCCAGGGCCCCATCGAACCTGGTTTTGAACACCTCCAGGCAGCCACAGCTACTCTGGGCAGCCTGTTCTAGTGCCTCACCACCCTCTGAGTAAAGTATTTCCTCCTGGTATCTAATCTCAGTCTAGCCTCTATCAGTTAAAAACCTTTACCTCCTGTCCTAGCACTACATTCCCTGAAAATGAGTACTTCCCCATCTTTCCTGTAGGCCCCCTTTACATACTGGAAGGCCACTATAATAGAAGAGCATGAAAACTCAGTTTACTGCAAGAGGAAGATCAGAAATCAGCACAGGCATGTATCTATCTATATACGCACACGCTTTTGCAGTCTAACACAAAGTAATGTAAGCACTGTATCTGACAGTGATTTGTCAGACTTCCACACATGTATATACTTTAATTTTTCTGCACAGGTAAACTGAGTATGTTTCTGAAGACAGTACCTCTACCCAGTAGTTCTAAAGAGTACGTTATATAATCCTTTATCTGGGCCATCAGATATGAACACTTGAGAGCTGTCGTCAGTATGGAAGTAAGAAGGGTCCACCATCCTTCACTGCGATATTCACACATAACATAGTCTAACAGCCTGCAAAGTATTAAAATGAAGAGAAAAAACAAGTTATACACTCCAGTATTTTATGACACTCTTTTGTGATCATTAACACAAAAAATTACCTTTACTAAAAACACTAGATTAAATCCAAGTCAACTACTTGTATATGGAAGCATATATTCCAGTAAGTATAGAAGTACTGTAAAGAAATACATTGCACGTATCTTCTATTTCAGACTAGAATACTTTTCACAAGAAGACAGGAAGACTCATCTGTCTTTATACAAAGAACAAATAAAGTAACTGAACAGAAAAGTCATAGTCCAGCATTGTACTAGAAACACACTTCAGTGCTGCATATGCTGCAAGCTTCCAGAAAAACAAACCAAAGACATAGAAAAGCCCCTTTCCAAACTGAGGAATCTTAACATTCCTCATGCTGAGATGTTTATTCTTCCTATGTCCTGTTCCCTTCAAGAGTTTCAAGGATCTACAGCCAACATACACAAATCTTTATCAAGCAAACCTGTATGTCTTTCTACAGCTTTAACACTGAGCAATTCTCACTTAGTATTTGCAATGCAGAGATTTTTATTTAAAAACAGTTTCTACCCATCTAACCACAAATAAGAGCTTGTTTAAAACTCATCCTTGTTCATACAAAAATCTGACTTGATACAAATTGATCTGTTTATCCTACCCTATTTTCTCCTTTTAGTAGCTTCCTATTAGCTAATAAGAACACTAAGCATTTCTTCCAGCTCAAACATACTCTCTTTAGAATATGTGATCTTTAAAACGCAATTAAAGAAACACTGAGGAACTCCAACCTAATGTGATCTTGGCTCTGTTTCCCCTTAAAAACATAAAGTTAAGAAACTAACAAGACACCTTCAGGAAAGACAGTAGCTGTACACCTCAGTGCACACTTCCAGCTCTGTAGTCATTAATAGTAAAAAAGAAAAATGACACCAAAAGGAGGAAATCCTTCTGCTACTTCTCTTGTTACATAAAACAAAAATTAAGTCCAGCTATGCGTGTTTGTTTGTTTTCTTTTTAAGTTCTGTAACTTTAAAGTCTTTACTCTGCATTAATTCAATTCAGAAATCATTCCTGGGGGAATAAGACAGTACTCCATCAGTGAGCTAGAAGTGAAGCAATAATAAAGACCTGTCCAAGAATGTAATTTCCAACCACGATTTACATTGGAAGCTGTCCTATTCTAGTAACTGACTTATCACATTTGCTTTGCTTCCTTCAGCAGGAATTGAGTTGATACACTTCAAAGCTCACATTTTGATTAAATCCAGGTACTCGCAGCATCTGAGATAAGCTTCCAACATTATGCCACATCAGTAAGACAGGGCATCTCAGTGAGAAAAGTAACGTGTAAAAGAAGTAATCAGGGAAGGTACTCACTTCAAAGCTTTGGCGTAATCTTTAGCAAAGTAATATTCTTCACCCATTTGAACCACTGTTTAAAAAAAAAAACAAGAAAGATGTATCAGACTAATGCTGAAAGTCTTTGCAAAGTGAATTTAAAAGACGCATCCAATACTCACTCAAGTGACTTTTCATTCTTGGACATTTGTATTTCTTGAACTGCGCAACAGCATTACTCAACAGGGTAATTATTAGCTCCTGAGAGACAAAATTGATATTGTTATATATGTAACAGAGTTATGACAGAAAAGACTTTAATAGAATAAGACTTACTGAGTGAAGGACATTTCTCTCTTTCAGCTGGAGGGATAAAATCCCCATCTTCTCCTTTTCAGGATCAGAAAGATCAAAGCCTGCATAAGACAGTGAAAAATCCACGTCACTTGAGTTTTTTTTTCAGGCCCAAAGGGAACTACTTTTGTGGTGAGATATATCTAATACAAGAACCAGTGCAAACACTCAAATCCTTAAACATTCTGTTTCCTAGGAGATGGATACAACGCTAAGGACTTAAGAACTCATTTATCTTCCTTGTTCTAGAAGGCAAGTTCTGGAAGAAATATTTTGCTTTTTGTTCAAAAGAGGTGACCTGAAGCTACTCAAAAACAGGAAAACACAGTAAGATGACCAGGTCTTTAGACTGCATTTATTAATATTAATTAGCACACATTAAGACAAATTTGTAGCCCCTTTCCTATATGATCTCAAGTAAGAATTCAAGCTTACTTTTCAAAAGACAGCACACCCTTGCCTGAATGCAGAATGAGAAACATCCTAGCAGGTAAGAGAAACATCCTAGCAGGTAAGAGAAACATCCTAGCAGGTAAGAGAAACATCCTAGCAGGTAAAGTTTCTGTTCATCTTAAACCATTTAATCTTGGCAGTAGGCTTTAACATTAAACAGTAATACTTGAAGGTAGAAGAGGTCAGACTCAAGTACTTACAGAACATGAAAAAAAACTTTAGAAGAGGACAATGAAAAAGTCACAATGCCCAGAAGACAGAGGAATAAAGAACAGGAGACAACACAGATAGGGAGAAAGGGAATGCAGGTAAAAAAAAACATTAGTCAACCATAAACATCTTAGATCTGTATGTATGTGTATATATAGATGCATAAATAAATATGAATATATAAGTTTGAACTCCAGATAAAACTTCCTCTTTAGCAGGAGAAAACACAAATTCCCTTCTTAGAAGAAAATTTAGTCATGATATCCTCTCAAACCAATAAAAAAAATCTAGTAAGTTTTTCCAGAAAAAAATATCTACAGCTGACAAGAATAGATGGAATGATGAATTTACAGCAACTCAATTCAGGAATACTGTTACTTTTGCTGTATCCAGTTCTCCAGTGTCTCTTCCTGGAATGCATTCACTGCAGCACACTGACTACAGGTTGCTTAGGCAGCAATAGAAACAAAGCAGCAGCAGAGCTTCAGTGTGGCCTAAGCAGTTTTGCTGAATACCTGAATCTGCATGAGCGTGACATTCCTTTTTATGTTTCTTAGAGAGATCAAACATTTCCTGAGCTTCCAGTTGACATCTGGTGATATGACATTCAGTGTCACCAACTAACACAACTGTGAGTTCTCAGCCCTACATCTTGCTCTGTGGAAAAGGGATTACATGCTTATGTCTATTAAGCTAGCTGGTGGGGTCAGTGAGTCAAAATGTTTGCCAGAGCTCAACAGATACAAGACACTGAAACGTACTTAATGTTCCCTGCCGCCATGGTCTTTGTCCATAGAAGTCAAGCACTCCGGTCTGTGTTTCCAAGGGATCCGGATTGGGATATACCACAGAGGACTGTAAATTAAGCAAATATGGTCATAAAAATGGGTTTATACCTTATTTTAAAGTGTTAAAAGTGATTTGGTGCTTCGGCACACAGGCACACAAAAGAAGCTTGCTTTAAAACTTATAAACTGGCAGTCCATTTGTATAAAAATACTACAGTGTAAATATAGAGAAATATACTGGAAAAATAAAACAGTGAGGTTTTAGATACCCCAAAGGTATTTTAACTATTTTGAAAATATGTCAAAATAATTTGTAGTATGATAAACACTAGTTCATTTGTTCAGGACTAATCTTTCCAGTATAAAATGTTACACGTAATTGCTAGTAAGCATCAGAAAACAAATAATCTTTCCTTTTTTTGTAAACATGTATTACAGATTGTTCTGCCACAATTTGAGAATATAACATTAATTAATTCACTACCTGGTTACCTACAAAGCAATTTTTCCCCTCCCAACTTACATCATGGTTACAAAGCATACTTGCTAGTTGTTTCCGCTCCTGAGCGTAGTAGGCAGCTTGCTGGTAGTAGAAACCTGGATTCTGAGTTTGAATTGCTGTCAAGCCCAGCTTAATCGCTTCATCAAACAAGTCACCAAAAGCCTGAAACCTATAAAAATATATATTTTTTCATATTAAATTTAGGTACAGAGCAGCAACATGAACCAAAAGGGACATTTCAGCTAGAAGTACTGATTAGTCTTAAGACAATGTTTCTCTGAACTTTCGCATTTAAGTTCTACAGCTGCATTTCTGTCATACCCTATCCTTTCCTTGTGAAAAGGTGACAATAATCAATCGAAAACAAAATGACAGCACACAACTTTTATGAAAAAGCGCATCTCTTTCTTACATGAAGAGTTCAGAATTTATCTTACCCAGACAAAACAGTGAGCTTCAGAAAGTTATACATAGGAGGTAAAACAAACGTTACTAAGCAAAAACATACTGTTTAGACATCCAGGCAGCATGCTCAAAAGCCAGTTCAGCACTTCCTATTTTTTTCTTGCATAAGTCTATGTGTTTCCTAAACTGAGCAATTGCATCCAGTGGAGTATTGTGTTGAAAACATAGGCGACAGATCTAGAAGAAATCAAAAAGAACACAAACTATACTAACTTAACATATTTCTGAAGAGTTCAAATAGCACAGGAAATAGAGGAAGAAAAACAGATGTAAAATGAAGCCTGAAACCATGTAGTTCTCCATTATATCTAATGTTATTTTTGTTCCCTTCTCCCTCACATAATCAATGGAAGAAAATTCAGCCAATTCATGATGGAGCTGTGGAGCCACTAGAAAGAATGTTAACTTTGAAGCCTGCAATCACTTCAAGAAAAATCGTGAAATTTGATCAAGTCCAACCCCAGGATCATTTTAAATGGTTTAATAGTACTGCATCACATAAAATCCCCTAGAATGCCAATAAAGTATGATCTAATTCTTAAAGGATTACTTTAAACGGTTATTTTCCTCCTCCAAACAAGGAGTAACTAAACTACTGTGGTTAAAGTTTATAACAAAGACATTAATGAAACAAGTAACTCATTTTCATTCCCTCTGTACAGGTGTTTAGTCTTCCAGATGACTGTATCTCAAATTAACTGTAAATCTTCCAGATACTCCTTATCTTCAGCTAAGGATCTTTGTGTGGAATTCAGTCTTTGCAAGTCTAAGTGTAACTTGTATCTCACTGATGGCTGTTTCTAAACTACCACCTTAAAAAAAAAAACAACCAAAAAAGCAAAACACTTAAAGGTTTACACATTAAAGATGCATTAACTAATTAAATTATTTACTTTAAGTAAAGGCTGTCAAAGATAAGAAGAACACTTGTTACCTTGTAGTTTATAAATCCTGCCATGGTCTTGATTTCCAGCATGTTTGTTTCATGAGCCCTTAATTCATGTACAAGATTATATGCAGACCTGTAATTTCTAAGTATAAACACTTAAATTAGAGTTAATTCATACACGATAATGCAATTTAAGAACATGATTACTCATAGCAGAAAGCAGTCTAATTGGAGTGTCCTTCCCAATTAAGAACACATCCCTTACTTACATATTTAACTAATTTTGCACTTGAGAAAATATTTACCAGTCTATAGCTTAGCATTAATTTGAGGTCAAGAGGACGGGGGAAGATAACACAAGTCTTACTTGAGAGCATTCTGCGTATCCTGTTTCAGCTCACTGAAGAAAGCTATTTTGAACTGGTGTCTAACAAATAGAAGCTGCAAAACACAACCAGTAAGCATCATTCACAATCATCTGAACATGCCTTTTAACTACAAAGCAGATACAGTTGATACTTTTGGAGGTTTACAGAATAGAGCAGATGACTTTGAAGACTGACTGTGTAATTATTTCCTAGTTCTCCGTGCCTCCATGACACAGCAGTGATCAACCTTCCAACAGACTGAATCTACTCTAAGCTTCTCACCCTGGAACAGTGGGGGAGCTTTGTAACATCCAAGAATTTCTATACGCTGGTTCAGAGCATGCCTGTTGGATCCCAGCTTTCAAAAGAGAGAGAGAGAAGCTGGCAACGATATCAGAAGTTGTGCATCTATGTAAATATTTAACAAATTAAAAAGCAAAAACGTCTAGTTCAAGTTTGAAGCTGGTAATGGTAGAATTTCCCACAGCTTGTTAAGATACTACATTCAAATCGGTTAAATCGTATAGATAATTGTTTGTTCTTTTGAAATCAGAAAGCTTCATTTTTAGGCTTTCTTCCTTTAAGATGTGAGGAAGATAAAAGCTGGAGCAAAACCAATCAATATCAAAAGTTTATCTTGCAGAAAACAAAAGCAAATTAACTTTCTACACCAAGACAGAAAGACTCTTAAGTTGGATGGGGGCAAGGAGTGGAATAAAAAAATGTTTAAGCAACAAACAGACCTTACTTTCCTGTTTCAACACCCAATTCAACTTGCATAATATTGCAAGAATGGAGTAACATTACCTGGTGAGTAGTTTTGTTCAAGAATTCCTTATGAGACTTGACTCTTCGTATTTCTGTATAATAGTAAGTCTGTGCATGCTCATAGAACGCGTTCTCCAACCTGCAACAAAGTTGTCCATAAGTTTCACTGAGTTTCTCTCACATATAAGGAATCTCAATAATTTCAGAATAAGTTACTTTAAATCATGCTTATGTTAAGGTTGGCAAAAATAGCTTGAAATATTACTAAAGTCTTCCGTAAGTTACCACACACGGTAAGTGCATGCAGATTAAAACTCTTCACTCAAAACCTCAAGGAGAAGTAGCACAAAAATTAAGTAAGTTGCTTTGAGAGCCTCATGTATTGATTTCTAGTACAACAATCTCCAATATTTAAGGTGAGAAAGTCCATTGATAAGCTGTCAGGATTTTACAAGGCAATAGAAAATGGAGATCCCTCAACCAACGCAAGCAAACCTTGCAGAGGCTCCTGGAATAAGTCTTAAGAGGTCAAAACTTTTGTCTGGGCTAGACTGGGGAGATAGGAATGAAAGGCAAAAGGTTGTAATAGGTAAGAAGATTATGAAGGCACAGACTAGGTTTCCTCATCCTATCCAATCAACAGCAGCTACCTGGATTATAAAAGCAATAGTCAAACTTGTGTCTGCAAGATAAAGAGCTAACAACAAGTCACAGGGGAAGAAGAGAGACAAAAAGGCCCAGAGCACTAAATGCAGTACAAGGTGAAAGAGGATCTAATATATGCTGCACAATCAAGACAAGAGAAAAATCAACCAGAGAATAGGAGAGAAATGTGTTCAATAGCAGAGAATAAAGGATGAAGTACCAGATCTGTGATTTAGCTGAGAAGGGATGACTACAAGCTACAGGAGATCACAACTCATGTTCAATTCACCACACAACAGAGAAGATGGGGATGGAAACAAAGGAATGGAGCATTGAACAACAACTATGAGTTCAGACAAAAAAAGGAAAGCATGATAAATTAAAAGTGCCCAGCATACTTATGTTAGTGCTATACTGCAGCTGTATAAGATAAACCAGCCAACAGGGAGTAGGGAAGTTTTTCCAAAAATAAGTATATTTTACTACTACAAAATGCCAATTTAAAATGTCAAGACAATTAGAATCAGAAATTCTGTACGTTAATATATACTCAACTTTTTGAAAATGTGTATAAAGAACTGTTAACCCTTAATGATATAGCCCTATCTTCACAAAGCTGGAGACAGTTACGAATTACCTTGGTTTGAGCTTGTGTTTTTAAACTCTCTCCCCTGTTCTGTTTTTTGAAAAGTCTTGATAATTTATTTGAAGCTATACACTCTGTATACATTAAAATAAAAAGCATGATGAACATAAAAAAAATGACAAAGACAGTATTTACACCCAGAGAAATACTGCTTAATATAAACAGAAATAGATACCTATACTGCCAGGAAGTGGAGGTGGGGAGGAAAAAAACAAGTGCAAACATTCGCTAATAGAGTTACACCTAACAAAACATTTGTGGGGAAAAAAACACTTAGAATCAGCATTGACAAAACCATGATAGAGGTAGAAAAGTCTACTTTGCCTTTATCTGACATGAAGAGGGGAACATCTTGGGATACTTGACTATATTCCTTTGGAAGCCCACAGAGCAACATCTCTGACATCATAACTCAGCCTCACTTAGAAAGGGGAGATCTGTGGGATTCATCAGGTTGCAGAATAACAGGAAGAATTCCAGTGAGCAGATGAAACATTCACTGCTGGTCTACAGTAAGCATGCCAGACAGCCATCATCTCAACCTATCAACTCTCATCATCTCCACTGCCACAAAGAGCGAAACAGCGATTTACAGTTGCTTACCTTATAATATAGCCAACAAGATGATCGGTGTGTGGAAGCACAAAGAGGGATTTTCCAGAAAGGTCACAAGCATTACATAAAGCTGCTGCCCTCTCTGAGGCAATAACGTCTTCCCCTAGTGAAGGCAAGAAAATCACAGGTAAACACTATGTGGTGCTGCAGTGTCAAGTGACCTCTAAAACCTTGAACAGTGCAAGGTACAAGAAAACCTAACACAAATAAAATAAAGGCCAAATTCCTTCTTAGTTCTTTCTCAATATTACATGCTTCATCCAGTGGACCACATTACTCAAACCTTCTAGGAGTGGTTTATCTAGCAACAAGGTGTAAGTATGACTATTCCTTTCCTTAAATTTCTGATCTGTCTCAAAGAATTGAATATCCTCTACCTTAAGTAAAATAATGGCTTGCCAGACACTGTAAAGTACACACATAGAACTGAAACAGTGGTTCTAGAAAAACATAAGGTTAAAACACATCAAATTTCACAGCTCCACTTCAACTCGTGTTTTTCCTCTACATTCCCTACTTTGGATCCTGCCATTAACAGGCTTCTTCATTCCTACATAAAGAACATGGGCTTTTCTTCAAATCCAGAGAAGAGTAACAGCCATCTGAGAAATACAATGACTTCCCTGCCACATCGCAAGTTGGTGTAGGAAAGAATCATTCAAGATGCGACTCCTGCAGCATTTACCTCCTCCAAAAAAGTTCTTGCTCAGAGAGGGAAAACATAGCAAGCATCACAGATGGTTGGAAAAAACAGTCAATAATTTCTCTGTTAATATGTATATATAATATGCTTTGCCTCACTCAAAAATGGCACTCAAGGAATACTCAACAACATACCAAGCACAAAAGCACTTCCCAATGCTTGCTGAGAATGTATGCATGAGAATCACAAGCTGTCTTTTCTTATGCTTCAAAGTTTTTTGATTAATACAAAATTCAACTGAAGGCTTCTGCAATTACCCTCAGTTCTCAATGCTTTTACTTTTTCTAAATCTCAAGTAAGCTTTAAAATACAACTTATTTGACAACACACTGTCATGGGTGTTACACTAACGAACCATTTTTGATACACAGTATCAAGAGATAGACCAGATCTAAGAGTAAGTAATTAAGGATGAAAGTTTCACGTTTAGTCAACTGCATTCAGCACCACCTCCCTGCAGCCTTAATGTATTTTGTGTACATAGATGACATTATATTAAAAACTGCAGTTAACGCAACAAACTACACTCAGCACAGTTGTGATGTTCTCATTTTTCAGAAAGCCTAATTACATACAGAGCTTTCCAGTACCTGGAGGTAATGGTGTTTTTTTCTGAATCAAGACCACAGCAACTTTTGTATTTCTTCCTTGCAAACTTTGCCTAGAATAAAAATAACATGGCTCATTCAGTCTTCAGTTCATATTTGCAAATAAACAGATGAAAGTTCAATTTCAGTCTAGATGGAAGCAATGAAAGCACGCTACGTAAGAAATCAAACTGAACACAATACACCACATCATCTACAGAACATGGTGTTCACCTCTTTGTTAAGACAGGAAAGAATAATTGTACTGAGTTTAGCAAACAACACTTCAGAAGCTGCTTTTACTTAAAGGACTTCTCCAAATAAACCATACAAAAAAGTGCCTTTACTTTCAGCTGTACTTCAAAAAGCAAAACTCAAGATCCCCTTAATTTGCATCTAAGAAGATTATCTATTTAAATGTTTTACAACACAGAAAAGACTCCACAATTTACTATCTTCACAAGACTTTACAATTTACACAGTTTACATCAACAGCTTGTAGCACCTTACAAAGAAAACAGAACGCTACCTGACAATTTCAACCCGAGTGGCACATTCTGACTGCTTTTCTTTCCATTGCGGCTCATCCCAGTCCAGTTCATAGAACACCACCACAAGTGCCACCTGATCAAGGCTAAAGCCCCCCCATGTTTATGCTTGGAGTGCACAGAGTGACAAGAAGCTGTGTGTGTGCTGTG
>JANHGO010000001.1:47867024-47883858 GCA_024606505.1 Aquila spilogaster
CCCCCCCCCCCCCCCCCCCCCCCCCCCCCCCCCCCCCCCCCCCCCCCCCCCCCCCCCCCCCCCCCCCCCCCGCGAAATCTGGCATCCATCTACCAGTAATGAAGGATTCATTCAGTTTTTAGAATTTCCCCCATTTTAAGTGTTTCCTCTTACTTCCACTGGGACCAAGTAAAATATTTTTTGGTTACAGAAGCATTTCATAAGTTATTGGAGGAAAACCCCAAGAGAATAATGTCTAAACCTTCTTGTTATTTATGTTTAAAACCAGAAGGAACAGTAGAAAAGTCTGAAACATGCAAAGAGGCAAGCTCGGATAATATTAGAAACAACAACCAGACAGGAAGAAAAAAGGACTAGTTAAAATAAGCACTCTTCTCTTGAAGATGAAGAAAGGTGGGTTTGTCTTGTTGGCTATTCTTTAATACAAAGCAGAGTAGCCTGGCTAGCTAACAGAAGATGCAAACCCATTTTTACCACACCTACCCTAATAGCGGTATTAGTTAGCAATTTAGGGCACAAAAGGATTATTTCTGCAACATCAGGTAACAGACATTATACAAAGCAGAATGCTTGCATTATTACTGTGCAGCCACCCTATGTCACATTTTTTCCCTAAAACACGCCACATGCACGCATATTTCATCTGCAGAGTTCTAGTAAAAAGCCTGAGAGAGAAGCACATTTGGGATTTTAAAGTCCAGAAAAATGGTGCTAGCTATACTACAGTTCGTCCCCCATCCCAAAGCTCAGGAAGTTTCTGTTACATTATTTGAACAGTCTCAAATAAAGCTCTGTGCCTCAGATATCCTGACACAGTCTATTTGAATGCAATGAATTTTATAATAGAAGAGCAAGAAAATTCAAATTCCAGCGTATGAGAGAAGGTAGTAAAAAATTCAGCACAGGTATACAGTTCTTTTGTACTTAAATCATTTGAAGTACTGTAAGCGCTGTGTCTGACAATGATTTGTCGGACTTCCAAATACATGTACTTTAATTTTTCTGTATAGGCTGAGTATATTTCTTAAGAATACCTCTACCCAGTAGCTCTAAAGAGTACGTTATATAATCTTTTAGCTGGGCCATCAGATAGGAACATTTGAGAGCTGTCGTCAATATGGAAGTGAGAAGAGTACACCATCCTTCACTGCGATATTCACACATAACATAATCCAAGAGCCTGCAACACAGTAAAAATGAGAGAAAAACAAGTTAGACACAACAATATTTCTTTAGAAGCTCACATTTATTTGGTATCATTAATACAAAAGTCATCTTCATTAATATAAATGCTAGATTAAAGTCAAGTCTACTGTTTACACATGGCAATGATTTATTGAAAACAGCATGAAATTATTGTAAAGAAACACATTTATTCCATGAATTTTCTATTTCAGGCTAGAACAATTTTCACAAGAGAACAACAGGAACACTCATCTGTCTTCACATAAAGAACTAGCAAAACAGCAACTGGACAGAAGAGTCTTAGTTCAGCACTGCATTGAAAATATGCTTTACTATTGAGTATGCGGTAAGTTTTAAGAAAAACAAACCAAAACCCCCACAAAAAAGTCCCCTTCCAAACTGAAGAATTTTAATGTTCCTTAAGCTGAGATGTTTCTTTTCCCTCCTGCCTCCTATCCTCTGCTCCCTTCAAGGGTTTCAAAGATCTACAAACAACACATGCACCAATCTTTATCAGGCAAAACTGCACACCTTGATATGATTTTAATACTGAGCAATGTTTGCTATTACTAGCAAAGCAGAGAAGTGAAATTTTTAAACTCTGTTCAACTGTTCAAGACAAGACTTTGTCTACTTCAGAAAAATCTACCTAAACATAAATAAGAAATGCTTGTTTGTATAAAAATTAGGCTTGATACAAATTGATCTACTTATCCTAGCCTACCTTCTCCTCCATGTAGCTTCCAGCCATCTAGTCACAACAGTGAACACATCTCTCCTACCTCAAACATACTCCCTTTACAACATGTGATCTTTGAAACCTAGTTAATGAAAACATTGTGAGCCTCCTACTTAACATGACCTGTTTCCCCTTAAAAATACAGAGTTAAGAAACTAAACATAAGACACATCCTTCAGAAAAGACGGTAGCTGTACCTCAGCACTAAGCTTTCCTAGCTCTGTAGTCGTTAATAGCAGAAAACTACATCGATAAAAATAATTCCTTTTGCTAATTCTCTGGTATATAAACAAAAATTAAATTCAGCTACATTTCAGTATTTTTTGAATTTTGTAACTACAAAGTCTGTAATTAAATATAACTACGTTCTCATTCCAGTAGCAGGCAAGTTTCAGAAATCACTTCTGGGAGAGAGACTGCATGCAATCAGCGAGCTAGAAATAAATAATATTTGTCCAATAAGGCAAATCTCCACAACAGCTTACAGCGGGAAGTTTTTCTACTCTGACTCATCGTATCTGTTTTGCTTTCTTTAATATAAGTGGAGTTCATAGACTCCAAAGCTGTGCTTCAATCAAATCCAGGTACAAGGAGCATCTTAGATGAGCTTCCAACATTATTCCATAGCAATAAGACATGGGGTCTCAGTGAGAAGAACAGTTGTGTGAAAGAAGCAATGATGGATGGTACTCACTTCAAAGCTTTGGCATAATCTTTAGCGTAGTAATATTCTTCTCCCATTTGAACCACTGATTAAAAAAAAAGTTCCAGGTCAATACCAAAAGTCTTTCCAAAATTAATTTAAAAAAAATGCATCTGATTATCTATACTCACTCAAATGACTTTTCATTCTTGGACATTTGTATTTCTTGAATTGCGCGACAGCATTACTCAACAAAGTGATTATTAGCTCCTAACAGATAAAACCATTACTGATATCATTATATATGCAAACATTAGGATAATATTAGAAAACAGACTACTTTTTTGTAGAATAAAACTTACCGAGTGAAGGACATTTTTCTCTTTCAACTGTAGGGATAAAATCCCCATCTTCTCCTTTTCAGGATCAGAAAGATCAAAGCCTGCATAAGACAATGAAAAATCCATGAAATTGGAATTTTGACCAGACCCAAAGGGAACTATTTATGTGGTGAGCTACATGCAATGCAAGCTCAAACTCTTAAACATTCTTTTGCCTAGGAGACAGATGCATTGCTTTAAGAACTCATCCATCCTCTGTGTTCTAGAAGGGAAACTCTAGAACAAATATATTAACTACTTTTTTTTTTTTAAAAAAAAAAAGGGGCATCTGAAGCTACGCAAAAATAGCAAACTACAGTAAGACGACCTAGTCTTTAGACTGCATCTATTAACATTTAAAGCGCATATGTTAAGATAAATTTGTAGCCGTTTTCCTATTTGATCTCAAGTAAAGATTCAAGCTTATGTTTCTCTAGCAGTACAGAACGCCAACATATGAAGAACTGTATAGGGCTTTAGAAGACTAAAACTCTTGCAGGAACCAAAAAAACCTGAATATATTAACAGGTGAAGTTTCTCTTCATCTTAAACTGTTTAACTTTGGCAGTAGACTAACTAATTTTAAAACAGTAACACTTGAAGATAAAAGAGGTTAGACTGTACTGTGTTTACAGTAAATGAAAAAGTCTTTAAAAGAGAGCAGGAATAAAGTGGCAGAGCCCAAAGGATATGCAGAGAATAAAGAAAAGGAGACCAAATGGAGAGGGAGAAAGGGAAGTAAAACCACAGCCAACAATGAAGATCTCAGAACTGCATGTGTATTCATACAGAGCTGAAAGCTGTACATTCAAAATCAGAATTTCTGAGAAAACATCCTCCTTAATAGGAAAAATCACAAATTCCTTTCTTAGACTAAAATCTAGCTATTGCATCCTCTCAATCCATTTTGAAATCCAAAAAGCTTTTTCAGGAAAAAAAAAAAAAAGGGTCATGAGTTCCCATCTACAGTTGACAAGATACAGTATGGATGGCAGGATGGATTTATAACAATCGCATTCAGGGACATCATTACTTTTGCTGTATCCAGTTCTCCAACTTCTCTTCCCAGGAGTGCATTTCACTGCAGACAAGCATTCCTGCTGCACACTGATTACAAGTAGCTTAGGCAGCAATAGAAACAAAGCAGCAGAGCTTCAGTATGGCCTATGCAACTTTGCTGAAGACTGGATCCTGCATAAACCTGAGGTTTCTTTTTCTATTTGTTATAGAGATCAAACACACTTCCTGTATTTCCAACTGACACCTGTTCACGTCATACCACCAACTAACAAAAGAGTGAGGTCCCAGCCCTGCATCTGTCCCAGTGGAAAAGGGATTACATGCTGACGCCCACTAAGTCAGCTGGCAGGATCAGCAGCTAAAGTTCGCCTGAACTCTACAAGATACAAGACACAGAAACGTACTTAATATTCCCTGCCGCCATGGTCTTTGCCCATAGAAGTCAAGCACTCCAGTTTGTGTTTCCAGGGGATCCGGGTTCGGATATATCGCAGAGGACTGTAAATTCAACAAATATAGTAATAAAAAAAGGGTTCATGTTTCATTTTAAAGCATTAAAAGTGATTTGATGCTCCAATACATATGCACATAAAAGAAGAAATTTGCTTTAAAGCATGTAACCTTTCCGGCCACCTGTATAAAAATAGTACTTCAGGAAACCCAAACATTTAAGTACTTCTGATTCAGTCTGACATCCTACTTCATTCACCTTCATTTGTCTCAAATACTGTTAAAGAATAACTGGGTAGTCCTTTTTAAAACTAGTTCTTGGATTATCTTGTTAGGAACAACAAATAAATAGCACCAACAGGAACAAAGTTATTTTTAAATAATCAGGACATGTCAGTTGGAGAGTAGCTACACAAAATTAGCATGTATGTTTAATCAATTGCAGAGATCAATTTTCCATGCAACCCCTTCTGCCAGGCAAGTGTCAAAAAAACCCAAAGCAACAATAGCCACCCCCCCACACACACACACTCTAATACTAATGCTCTTGTTTCTCTAAGTCACCAGATACAGTGCATGTATACAGAAATATACTGGAAAAACAAAACAGTAAGTTTTCAAGTATCCAGAGATATAGAAAGTATACTATTTTTTATAAGTATTTTAAAAAGATGTGAGAATTATTTGTAATAAAATAAACACTAACACACATGTTCTGGAGTAACTTTTTCAATACATAACAAATACTTGTAATGTTAGTACGCATCAGAAAAGCACATATCCTTTACTTGGATTTCATTTACATGTATTACAGATTATTCCGCTACCATTTTAGACTAAAACATTGGCTAATTTACTACCTGGTTATTTGCAAAGCACTTTCTCCCCTCCCAACTTACATCATGGTTACAAAGTATACTTGCTAGTTGTTTCCGTTCCTGTGCATAGTAGGCTGCCTGCTGGTAATAGAAACCTGGATTCTGAGTTTGAATTGCTGTCAATCCCAGCTTAATTGCTTCATCAAACAAGTCACCAAAAGCCTGAAACCTATTAAAAAAATTCATAACCAAGATTATGTACAGAACAGCAATTTGAACTGAAAGGTACACCTCAATTAAAAGTTCTGGTTAGTCTTAAGACAGTTGATACTTCTCCGAACTTTTGCATCTAAGTTCTGTGGCTGCATTTGTGTCATACCCTGTTCATTCCCAGAGAAAAGTGGTCAATAATCAATGCAAAACAGAGTAACAGCATACAGGTTTTTGATGATCTAGTGTATCTCTTAGATAAAGAGCTCAGAATTTGTCTCTTGCCTAGACAAGTAAAACAGTGAACTTTCCAAGGTTATATAAGACTAAACTAGAAACATTACTAAGCAAACACATACTGTTTGGACATCCAGGCAGCATGCTCAAAAGCCAGTTCTGCACTTCCTATTTTTTTCTTGCACAAGTCAATATGTTTCCTGAACTGAGCAATTGCATCCAGTGGAGTATTATGCTGAAAACAGAGGCGACAGATCTAGAAGAAATCAAAATAAGAGGAAAAATAACTGTGTTAGGCTGCTCAGGATTAGCTTTAAAAAAAAAAGCTCAAAAAAAAGTCACTCACAAAAAACTGAAACAAACTAATTTTATGTATTTCTGAAGAGCTCAAATAGCATAGAGAACACAGGGAGAAAAATAGATGTAAACCATAATGTACTACACCTGAAACCATGTGATCCTCTATTTCATCTAATGTTCTTTTTCTTCCCCTTCTCCCCCAAGTCATAAATGGAAGAGTGCATAACTCACAGCCAAATTCAAGACAGAACTGCAGAGCCACTAGGAAGATCATTATCTTTGAAGCCTGCAGTCTGCAAATGGAATCTGATGGAGTCCAACTCCAGGATTGTTCTAAGTGTTGTAAATGGTGGGATAGTTTTGTTTTACCTAAGAGCGCCCCAAATACCACAAAAGTATGGTCTAATTCTTAAAGAGTTATTTTCCTCCTCCTAACAAGCAGTAACTGAACTATACTGGTTTAAGCTTTGCAAGAAGACAAAAATATTTAAGGAACAAGCAACCTTTGTTTTCATTTCCCCTGTACAGAGTGAGAGTTAAAGAGAATCTAGCCCTTCAGATGACTGCATCTCAAATGAACTCCAGTCCTTCAAGATACTCCCAAACTTCAGCTAAGAATCTTTCTTTTGTGTGGAATTCAGAAGTCTTTGCAAGTCTGAATGTAATTGGTATTCCACTGATAGCTGTTTCTAATCCATCTCCTTGAAAGCAATATGAAATGGAACTTTTAAACCTTTACATATTAAAGATGCATTAACTTTTTTTTTTTGTTTGTTTGTTTTTTTTAAGTAAAGGTTGTCAAAGATTAGAAGTATACTTGTTACCTTGTAATTTATAAATCCTGCCATGGTCTTGATTTCCAGCATGTTTGTTTCATGAGCCCTCAATTCATGCACAAGATTATAGGCAGTTCTGTAATTTCTAAGCAGGAATACTTAAATTAGAGTTAAATCATACAAGATAATAAAATTTAAGAACAGGATTACTGACAGCAGAAAACAGCCTTCCAATCAAAGAGTTCTTCCCAGTGAAGAAATCACCCTTTACATACATGTGGCCTGGTTTCGGCTGGTATAGTTAATTTTCTTCCTAGCAGCTGGTATAATGTTGTGTTTTGGATTCAGTATGAGAATAATGTTGATAACACACTGATGTTTTCAGTTGTTGCTAAGCAGTGTTTTTACTAAGTCAGGGATTTTTCAGCTTCTCATGCCTAGCCAGCAGGAAGCCTGGAGGGGCACGAGAAGTTGGGAAGGGATACAGCCAGGACAGCTCTCCCAAACTGGGCAAAGGGGTATTCCTTACCATGAGATGTCATGTCGAGTATATAAACTGGGTGGAGTTGGCTGGGAGTGGCAGATCGCTGCTCATGGATTGGCTGAGCATTGGTCAGCAGGTAGTGAGCAATTGCATTGTGCATCACTTGTCTTTCTTGGGTTATATGTCACTCTTTTTGTTATCTTCCTTTTCATTACAATTATTATATTTTATTTTTTATTTCAATATTTAAACTGTTCTTATCTCAACCCACATGTTTTACTTGTTTTCAATTCTCCTCCCCATCCCACCAGGGTGGAGGCGGGGAAGTGAGCAAGCAGCTTCGTGGTGCTTAGTTGCTGGCTGGGTTAAACCACGCCAACACGTTTAATTAATTGTGCATTTGGGAAAATATTTATCACAGTCTATAGCTTAGCAGTAATTTGGGGTAGAGAGAGTGGGGAAAGATTATGTAAGTCTTACTTGAGAGCATTCTGTGTATCCTGTTTCAGCTCACTGAAGAATGCTATTTTGAACTGGTGTCTAACAAATAAAAGCTGCAAAACACAACCAACACACATCATTCACAAACATCCGAACATACCTGTTACTTACAAAGCAAGTACAGGTGATAATTTCAGAGGTTGACATAATATAGCAGTTGACTTGAAAAACTGACTATGCAACTGTTTCCTAATAGTTCTCTCTGCCACCATGATGCAGCAGTGATCTTTCAACAGATTTAATCTATTCCAAGCCTTTTACCCTGGAACAGGGGAGAGGCTTTGTAACACCCCAAAACCTCTATACCAACAGTGTCGATTGTTGGTTCGGAGCTCACTGGTTGGATCCCAGCTTCCAAGAGAGGGAAGCTGGCAATCACAACAGAACATTGTGTGTCTGAGCAGATATTTAACAATTTGAAAAGCAAAAGTTGAAAAGCCCAATTACGTGCAACTTTAAGTTCGAAATGTCTAAGGGAAACACTTCCCACAACTTGCTAAGATACCACATTCAAATAGGTTAAACCATATAGATTAATTAAAAACTTTTTTTTTTTTTAATTGGAAAACTTCATTTCTGGGCTGCAGCTCTTCCTCTAAGGAAGATGTGAGGAAGACAAACAAATGTAAGAACAAAACAAACAAAAAAAAAATCAAAGTTTAAGTTTCAGAAAATAAAACCAGATTTACTTCTTATACAGAGAGAAGGCATCTCAAGTTGAAAGGGGGAGAATAAAAAAGTTTAAGCAACAAACAACCCTTATTTTCATGTTTTAACATGCAATATAACTTGCACAGTATTTCAAAAATAGGGTAACATTACCTGATGAGTGGTTTTGTTCAAGAACTCCTTATGAGATTTAACTCTTCGTATTTCTGTATAATAGTAAGTCTGTGCATGCTCATAGAAAGCATTTTCCAACCTGCAACAAAGTTGCTCATAAGTTTCACCAAGTTTCTCCCACCTACAAAGAAATTCTGAAGTTCTTCAGAATAAGTTACTTTTAATCATGCTTATTTTAGGGTTGGCAAAGTAGCTTGAGGTATTACTAAACTCTTCTGTAAGTTACCACACAGGGTAAGAGTCTGCAGACAAAAATCCTTCACACAAAACCTTATATAGGGGTAGCACAAAGTAGAACAAGTAGGTTCGAAGGCTTTATATATTGATTTCTCATACAACAATCTCTAGTATTTTACGTAAGAAAGCCTGAGGATAAGCTGTTTGGATTTTGCAAGGCAATAGAAAGTGGAGGGATGCCTCAGTCAAAGCAAGCAAACCTTGCTGCGGCTCCTGGGATAAGTCTGAACAGGTCAAGATCTTATTTGCTGGACTGTGGGGGGAGGAGTGGGAAGAGGAGTGGGAAGGAAAAAATAGAAGTAAATAAAATTATGAAGGCACAGACTAGGTTTCATCATTCTGTCCAAACATCAACAGCTACCTGGGTTGCAGAGGTAACAGTCAAACTTGTGTTTGCAAGATAAATAGCCAAATGGCACATCACAGGGGAAGAAGAAAAAGACAGAGAGGCCCAGAACACTGAATACAGCATGAGGCTGAGGAGGATCTAAGAAGCATATGCTGTACGATCAAATTATAAGGAGTAAAATCAACCAGAACAAGACCAGAATCCAGGAGAGAAATACATTCAATAGCACTGACGCACACAGGAAATAAAGGATGAAGTACCAGTTCTGTGATTTGGCCAAGAAGGGATCACTGCAGACTTTGACTAAGGCAGATCACAACTTGTGTTCTGCTTGCCACACAACAGAGAGGATGGCGATGAAAACAATGGGACAGACCAATGGACAGCAATTGCTAACTATGAGTTCAGTCACAAAAAGACAACAAATGAAGTCTACTTATCATACTTATTTTAGTGTTATATTGTGGCCGTATAAGAAAAGACAAGCCAGTCTGAGGGGTAAAAAAAAAAAAAATACTATTCTCTTTTAATTGAGACTTCATAGTAGTAAAAATGTCAAAACAAAAAGATTAATACCAGGAATTCTGACTACATGCAGTTTGCAAAGGCTTACACTAGTTAACATGCAGTAAACATTCCCTCTTTAGCACTGAGCAAAATATGAAAAACTAGAAGTAACAGTTACTTTATTTTGATCAATTCTAGTAGCTGTTTGCGAGCAGCGTGGATACGATAACAGCATTGATTTATGTTGAGAACTTTACTGTTTATATATAAATATATGGGTGAGAGAAGGAATAATTAGTCTCTCAGACCATGACTCCTCCTCTCCCTGAGTGTATCTGGGAAAATTAAAACTAATTTTAATAAACCATGATTTGCCTTAGTTTTGGCCCTTCTTTTTAAGTCTACACAAGACTGTCTTCCCTTCCCTGTTCCATTTTTGAAAGGCCTTCATAATTCATCTGAAGCTGTATTCCCTGTAAATATTAAAACAGAAAGCACAGGACATTTAAAAAATGAGAGACATAATACTTGCAACCAGATAAATGCCACTTAGCATGAACAGAAAGAAATATCTACACAGCCAGGAAGTGGGGCGAAAAAAAAGCAAAGACCTGCTAATACAGAGTTACACCTAACAAAACATTTGTAGGGAAAATTCAGAACCAGCAGTGCCAAAACCACTATAGAGGTAGAAAAGCCCACTTCGCCTCTACCTGACTTGAGGAAGGGAACGCCTTGGGATATCTAACAACGTTTCTTCAAAAGCAACATCTCTGACAGTCATTACTCAACCTCACAGAGAAAGTGGAGCTGTGTGGAATTAATCAGGTTGCAGAACAACCTGAAGAATTTCAGCGAACAGATAAAACATCCAATGCTGGTCTACGAGCGTGCCACATAGCAGTCATCTCAACCGATCAACTCTCTCAACAACTCCATTAGAATCATAGAATCATTTATGTTGGAAAAAACCTTTAAGATCATCAAGTCCAATTGTTAACCTAGCACTGCCAAGTCCACCACTAAACCATGTCCCCAAGTGCCACATCTACATGTCTTTTAGATACCTGTAGGGATAGTGATTCAACCACTTCCCTGGGCAGCCTGTTCCAATGCTTGACAACCCCTTCAGTGAAGAAATTTTTCCTAATATCCAATCTAAACCTCCCCTGGAGTAACTTGAGGCCATATCACTTGTTACTTAGGAAAACAGACCTACACCCACCTCGCTACAACCTCCTTTCAGGTAGTTGTAGAGAGTGATTAGGTCTCCCCTGAGCCTCCTTTGCTCCAGGCTAAACAACCCCAGTTCCCTCAGCTGCTCCTCACAAGACTTGTGCTCTAGGCCCTTCACCAGTTTTGTTGCCGCTTTGGACACACTCCAGTACCTCACTGTCTTGCAGTGAGGGGCACAAAACTGAACACAGTCTTCAAGGTGCAGCCTCATCAGTGCTGAGTACAGGGGGACGATCACTTCCCTAGTCCTGCTGGCCACACTCTTTCTGACACAAGCCACAATGCTATTGGCCGCTTTGGCCACCTGGGCACACTGCCGGCTCATATTCAGCCAGCTGTCAACCAACAGTCCTTTTCTGCCAGGCAGCTTTCCAGCCACTCTTCCCCAAGCCTGTAGCATTGCATGGAGTTGTTGTGGCCCAAGTGCAGGACCTGGCAGTTAGCCTTGTTGAACCTCATACAATTGGCCTTGGCCCATTGATCCAGCCTGTCCAGATCCCTCTGTAGAGCCTTCCTACCCTCAAGCAGATCAACACTCCTGCCCAACTTGATGTCACCTGCAAACTTACTGAGGGTGCACTCATTCAGATTGTTGATAAAGATATTAAACAGAACTAGCCTCAATACTGAGCCCTGGGGAATACCACTTGTGACCAGCTGCCAGCTGGATTTCACTCCATTCACCAGCACTCTTTGAGCCCGGCCATCCAGCCAGTCTTTTACCCAGCAAAGAATACACCCATGCAAGCGGTAAGCAGCCAGTTTCTCAGGAGAATGCTGTGGGAAACAGTATCAAAGGCTTTACTAAACTCCACATAAACAACATCCACAGCCTTTCCCTCATCCACTAAGTGGGTCACCTTGTCATAGAAGGAGATCAGGTTGGTCAAGCAGGACCTGCCTTTCATAAACCCATGCTGGCTGGGCCTGATCACCTGGTTGTTCTGTACATGCTGGATGATGGCACTCAGGATGATCTGCTCCATAACCTTCCCCAGCACTGAGGTCAGACTGACAGGCTTGTCATTCCCTGGACCTTCCTTCTGGCCCCTCTTGTAGATGGACGTCACATTCATCAACTGGGACCTCCCTGGTTAGCCAGGACTGCTGATAAATGATGGAAAGTGGCTTGGTAAGCACTTCCGTCAGCTCCCTCAGTACCCCTGGGTGGATCCCAACCAGCCCCATAGACTTGTGTGTGTCTAAGTGGTGTAGCAGGTCACTAACCATTTCCCCTTGGATTACGGGGGCTTCATGCTGCTCCCCATCCCTGTCTTCCAGCTCAGGGGGCTGGGTACCCAGAGGACAATTGGTCTTACTATTAAACATTGAGACAAAGAAGGCATTAAGTACCTCAGCCTTTTCCTCATCCTTTGTCACTATGTTCCCCCCCCACATCCAATAAAGGATGGACATCCTCCTTAGTCCTCCTTTTATTGCTAATGTATTTATAGAAACATTTTTTATTGTCTTTTATGGCAGTAGCCAGATTAAGTTCTAGCTGGGCTTTGGCCCTTCTAATTTTCTCCCTGCATAACCTCACGACATGCTTGTAGTCCTCCTGAGTGGCCTGCTCCTTCTTCCAAAGGTCATAAACTCTTTTTTCCCCCTGAGCTCCAGCCATAGCGCTCTGTTCAGCTAGGCTGCCTTCTTCCCCACTGGCTCAGCTTTTGGCACACGGGGATGGCCTGCTCCTGCACCTTTTAAGTTTTCCTTCTTGAAGAATGTCCAGCCTTCCTGGACTCCTTTGCTCTTCAGGACTGCCTCCCAAGGGACTCTGTCAACCAGACTCCTAAACAGGCCAAAGTCTGCCCTCCAGAAGTCCAAGGTGGCAGTTCTGCCAACCCCACCCCTTACTTCTCCAAGAATCAGAAACTATCATTTTGCGATCGCTACACCCAAGACTGCCTCAAAGCATCACATCACCCACAACTCCTCTTCTGTCCACAAACAACAGGTCCAGTGGGGCACCTTCCCTGGTTGGCTCACTCACCAGCTGTGTCAGGTAGTTATCTTCCACACACTCCAGGAATCTCCTAGACTGTTTCCTCTCTGCTGCATTGTATTTTCAGCAGACATCTGGTAAGTCAAAGTCCCCCACAAGAACAATGGCTAGCAATTGTGAGACTTCTCCCAGCTGCTTATAGAATATTTTGTCTGCCTCTTCATGCTGGTTGGGTGGTCTACAACAGACTCCCACTGTGATATCTGCCTTGTTGGCCTCCTCCCTGATTCTTACCCATAAACACTCAACCCAATCATCACCGTCATTAAGCTCTAGACAATCAAAACACTCCCTAACATACAAGGCTACCCCACCACCTCTCCTTCCTTGCCTATTCCTTCTGAAGATTTTACAGCCACCCATTGCAGCACTCCACTTGTGCAAGTCATCCCACCATGTTTCCATGATGGCAACTATATCATAGCTTTCCTGCTGCTACAATGGCTTCCAGCTCCTTCTGTTAGTTGCCCATGCTGCATGCATTGGTGTAGATGCACTTCAGTTAGGCTATTGATCCCACCACCTTTTTGGGGGAGAAGCCCTAATTCCTACATGAACATTCTCAGGTGCTTCCATGGTTTCTAACACATCAATAACCCTTGCATCTTTGCTGCCACGTGGATTTCCATCCCCTACCTCCACTGAGGTGGCAGACCAACGGACCTCGCTAGCAGATTGTCCCTCAAACACTGGTGTGCTGCCCCCAGGCTTATCTCTAGTGAGCCTGGTTTTATCCCTTTCCCCCTTCAAATCTAGTTTAAAGCTCTTTCAATGAGCCCTGCTAACTCCTGTGCAAAGATCCTTTTTCCCCCTTTGAGACAGGTGTACCTCATCTGTTGCCAGCAGGGCTGGTGTCATGTAAACCAACATGTGATCAGCAAACAGGGCAAAACACTGATTAACAAACAGAACAAAACAGTGTTTTACAGTCACTTACCTTATAATATACCCAACAAGATGATCAGTGTGTGGAAGTACAAAGAGAGATTTTCCAGAAAGGTCACAAGCATTACATAAAGCTGCTGCCCTCTCTGACGCAATAACGTCTTCCCCTAGTGAAGTCAAGGAAAGCACAAGTAAGTAGTATGCAGTGCTGCAGTGTCAAACTAGCTCTAAAAGCTTGACAAGGTATGGAAAAATCTAATACAGATAAAACTAAGACCATACTCTTTCTTACTTTTTTCAGAGTACTACATGCTTCATCCAGCAGAACACACTGCAGAAAGTTTCTAAGAGTGGCTTAGCTAGCAACAACCCACAAGCATGACATAAGTTTTTCACCTCTCTCACAGAATTAAATATCCTGTGTCTTGAGAAATACAATATCATCCAGAGAAGACAAACACATATAGCAGATAGAGAAGAAACAAAACAAAAAAAATGGTTTGCCAGACACTAGAAAGTATGCAGCTACACCTGAAGCAGCAGCTCTACAGAAACATAAGGTTAAAATGTATCACGTTTCACACTTCCACTTGACTCCAAAATTTTATTGATTAAAACTGAGTTAAACTAAAAGGCTTCTGCAGGTACCAAATGCCCTTCCTCTAAGTTCTCATTGCTTTTACAGCTTTTCTTGATCTCAAGTAAGGTTTAAAATGCAACTTGCTTACAAGGAGGCATGTCACATGTATTATACTAGCAAACCATTTTTGATACTGCGTATCAAAAGATGGACTTGGACTTAAAAGGAAGAAGTTAAGGACAAAAGTATCAAACGTTTAGAGTCAACTGCCCTGAGCATTCTTTCCATCTGCACACCTTCCTGCAGCCACAATGTATTTAGTGTATGTAGATGACATTAGATTAAAAACTGCAGATAATGTGACAAATGATAGTCAGCTCAGTCCATCAGGCCTTCTGAAAAAATGAGATCACAACTATGCACACAGGTTTCTAGTACCTGGAGGTAATGGTGTTTTTTTCTGAATCAAAACCACAGCAACTTTCGTATTTCTTCCCTGCAAACTTTGCCTAAAATAAAAAACAACACGGCACAGCATCAGGATTTCCCTTCTTATTTCTGAATAATCAGAACAAAATGAGATTTCAGTCTAGATGGAAGCACTGAAAGAATGTTATATAGGGTAAAAACACCAAACACAATATGCTGCATCATCCACAGAATGCTGTGTTCCCTTTTTTGTTCAGATGGGATAGAATAATTGTGCTGAGTTTAGCAAGCAAAGCTTCAGGGGCTGTTTTTAACTTAAGTAACTTTTATAAATAGACCATTAAAAAAACGTTTCTTTACTGTCAGTTGTATGTTAAAAAGCAAAGTTCAAGTTCCCCTTCATTTGTATCTAAGAACAAAAAAATATTTATATGTTTTAGAATGTAAAAAGGATTCTGCAATTCACACTTACCGTTAGCTTGTAGTACATTATGAACCAAGTAAAAAAACCTCTACCTGACAATTTCAACTCGAGTAGCACATTCGGACTGTTTTTCTTTCCATTGTGGCTCATCCCAGTCTAGTTCATAGAACACCACCACAAGTGCTGGAACCAAATTCAGGTGTTTGTTCATCCAACCAGTCTTCAGGATTCCTTTTGGAATATACCATTCATAGGATGTCCTCTGAAAATATTGAGGTTATTAAAGCAAGCTACCAAATCCACTTAAGGGCATTTACACCAGGAGAAAGGGAATTGCCTCTACATTCTTGTCACTTGAGAATACGTTTGTCATCTTTCCTTTAACATTCTTCCCACCAAGCCTTTGCTTCCTATCGAGTAAGGCATACCCCTCATTACCTAGCATTAGGGGCTGATGTCTGGGATATCAGCAACAAAGAACAACAGATTCCAGGTAGACTGGAGAAAAGGGTCAAGTTCAGAAGCATGTTTCATACACTTTCACGAAATATCAGGTTCAATTCAAAACCAGGGTCTCAAACGGAGCCAGGAGAAACCAGTTTGGATTCTTGTTCTTTGCCAGCATCGCAGAATTATGTAGTTTTCCAAGGGTTAAACCCATTGACATTACTTCTTAAGTGCCATGGCGAAGCAGAAAGTAGAGCGGAGATATTCTTTCTGCTGCATTTCACTTAGTTAAAGGCTTTACGTTTTTTCAGAATACACTAATTTCAAATATCTAGTTTCTCCAGAGTTAAACTTTGGGTTTCACTAAAGCTCAAGCTTCACAAGCACACCTTAACGCTGAGTCAAGGAACAGCAAGTACTTCAAAAAGTAAATCATATTGGCTTTCTCTGCTTCTGGCTTACAAGCTAAGGCGCCCCAGTTTCCTATGCAGCCGTAGCACTCTCTCACAATTCCCCTGGCTTCCCCTTAGCCCTGACAATTTTTCTCGGGCTTCAAGCTCCCACGCTTCGCCTCCGACAGCGGGGGAAGAGACAGCAGAATCCTGGCTGAGCGTTCAGCCGTGCGAGTGCTGCTCAGCCCAGCCCCTTGCTACGGCCCTTCCCCTCGGGGAGCCACCAACTCCCGCATCCTCCCCCCCACCCCCGGGGCCTGCCGCTGGCTTTTGCTGCACGGGCAGAGGCTTGAACCCCGTGAGGGGCCGGGCCCGCCAGGACGGGGAGCAGCCGGGGCACACGCCGCTCGCTACCTTCGTCCTGCACTTGGGGTACTCGTGGTCGCCGGGGAGCACTTTGAAGGAGATGGGGACGCGGTCGGCTCTCCGGTTGGCGCAGAAGGCGTCCCACACGGCCCGGTGCACGGCGTTGTACACCACGTCCAAGCCGGTGAGGGTGACAAACGCCATGGGCCGGCAGCATAGCTCTACCGGGAAGTCCCACTGCGTCGGGGTCATCCTGCGCCCGGGCAGGCGGCCTGCGAGGCGGCAGGAGGGCGGCTCTCAGCGCGGCGCCTGCGAGAAGAGATATATGAGTAGAGGGACTGATTTTTAAGGGTGCAACCATAAGATACATGTGAAATGAGCACAAACTAAT
>JANHGO010000001.1:47884589-47894923 GCA_024606505.1 Aquila spilogaster
AGAAACAGATTTTTTGTTTTAGAAATTAAGAGGTAAAAGAAACTAGCCCAAAATCAGGTGGCAAGGAAGAAAAAAGGAGAGGGAGACCGGCGGGGCCGTGCAGAGCTTCGCAAACCGGCCGCGATTGGGTGCGAGCTCCGTGTTCGGGCTGGAATCGGTCACCCCCTTCTCTGCTCCTTGCTGCAGATGGAGCTGGAAGCGCTGCGCTCTATCTACGAGGGAGATCTGTGCTTCAGGGAGCTTAGCCCGGTTTCCTTCCAGTACAGGGTAAGGCAAGGTGAAGGTCTGTGCGCCGCTGCAGCGCGGGCTTCATCCTGAAGTTACTCTACTGCCTTGTAATTGACGTACCGGGGTTTTTCTAAAACAGATGGGTATTCGATGTGTAGTAAAGGCTAGATCCGTAGGCTGTTGTTTCAGGATCTTTGGTACGATGATGCTTGATAGCACAATGCTTCATGCATAGGAACCCGCTCCCAGTGCGGGTTTATTGTCCCTTAGCTAGGCATCCTACTTGCACGTCTATGTACTTCATAGCTAGAACTGTCAAACTGGCTGAAGGAGCCCGCATACTGAGTAATGCTTAAACTAAGTGGTCAGAAATGTCACTTACAGAGACTTTGATATGTAAAGCTCTGAACCTTCCTTATTGCTCAGTTACAAGGTTCTTCTAGTGTCTTGTCCAGAGGTAGTTGACGTGCCTTGTCTACCTGGTAAACAGGAAATCCACAAAACGCTTTGGCCATGTGCACTGATACGATCTGCTCAGGAAAGACATACAGGGAATGCTGAGCTTGAGATATGCAATTAGATTCTGGCATGAAATTCTTGCCAGCTTTCTCAGATTTAAAGACCTGGAAGTTCTTCTGGGTGTGGACTGAGGCAGATCTTTGGATGGCCAGAGAAGTTAGGTGATGAAAACTTAGGCACCCATAGGACAGAAGGAAGGCTTCTGAAAATGCCGCATCCTTGTAGTGGGGAGGAAGCATCTAAAATAACCTTTTCACAACTTCTCAGGTAACTTCAGAATACTATCAGTAATTGTAATGAGATAAGTTGATTTAATTAATAGCACTTGAATCCCATCCATGTAAGTGCAGCCTTCCTTCACTGATAGGACTGCTATTAGCAAATTTAGTTTCCTCAAAAGAGCAAATGTGACATGCCTACAAGTCTGCAGTGTATCATTCTACATTTTACTAACTTTGGTCGTTGCTAATTTTTATCAGATGAAAGAAAATTGTCAAAAGTTAGAACTCAATTTAAATACTGTAAAACTTAGTGTCAGACAAAGGCACTCAAGTACCTTTCCCATGAAGAACAATTTGTATTACAAGAAAGCATAGTGCAAGTAAGTACATGAGACGGTAGCAAGAATTAGTATGCCATTTTTCTGAGTCTCATTTCTCTCACACATTTCTCATACAAAACACAGCTGTTTTGTAATCAAGTAAGGCTACCCAGTTTTTAGGTTGCACTGCCAGGAAGGAGCACAGTCATGCAGCTTTCTGTATGGATTTGCTCAGTGTGCAGACAGTGCTTTCCCCAGAGAAGAACTCTGTAAACCATACCACCAGTTCTCTTCTTGGCAGCTGGGAACTGGACTGCCACACTGTAGATGATGTCTTGATAAATGTTGCAGATTCCTGATTTATTATTTATTTATTTATTTAATCTCTAGAACAGATGCTTCTGAATGTCAGTTAGTCCACTCTGCTGAAATACTGTAAATAAAAAAGCATCAACTTTTTTTCTTTCCTTTTTCCTTTTTTAATTTTGAAGTACAGTAGCGTTACCTTGATTAGGACTTTTTTTCTGGCTACATTTCATTCCGCATAATTTGATGAAGCCAGATTTTGCCTATTCTAAAATGAGGGAAATGGGGAAGAATTTTCATGTGGTTTTAGAATACGGATTTAACCAACTTTGTTGCACTAGTCTTCCAAATCCTTGTGTGAAACAGTTATTTCTGTTTGTATAGTATGCCTTTGGTAACACCTGTCTAGTTTTAAATTTAAAAAAAAATTGTTTTTTATTTAATTTAACATAATTGTAAGGTTTGTGTATGTAATTTGGGTTCACTAAATTGGTTTGATGTGCATGATTAGTTATATTAAAGTATGCCTTTTTTAAATGTTATGCATCTTTTATCCAATCTCATTTTACTGACCTCTTAAATCTTTTACTACTCATTCTTTCTTATAGTGAAATAAAATATCTGTAGGGATGAGATGTAAACATTGAAATTCTTATCTATTGTTTCTGCTATCTTAGGTCACTAGTTTATTGTCATCTTCATTTCAATGCTCTCTTGTGGTTTGTTTTCATCTTGCTCTGAGCTTGGATGCATGGGGGAGGGAAGAAGCCTTCATCTTTTCTGTTTTCATATATGATTGTATAATAGTTGGCTTGCAGATGGTACAAAGTAGCTTTTAAAACCAAGCGATTTAAAAAAAACCAACCAAACATAAAGAGAGCTTTGAATGTTTCTGCTGCTTTTTCTAGGATGAAAACTGCAGGGTAGACATTGATATTGATGTCATAAATTTAATACTCTTTCTAGATAACAACTTTATTTTCTGACTGATAACTTTATGAAAATAGTTGTTATCTTAAAGGAATTTGGATAGTCTTAAAGAAGTGAAAGACTTGCATATTGGCATTGTAATCCTTAATAAGTGACTGGAAACTGTTGATTTATGAAGTTTTTCTTTTCCCTTCAGATAGGTGAAAGTGGAGATCCCAAAGCCTTTCTAATAGAAGTTTCTTGGCCGGAAACATATCCACAAACAGCACCGGTCATCTCAATGGATGCTTTCTTCAACAACACAATGTAAGTATTTATGACAGCTTCATTCCCTAGCCTTATATATGGAGGCTTTTTGGTTGACAAGCTTTTCTTCATCTGTCTAGGTGAGAGTTGAGTTTTATGTTTTCTTTTAGATCTTCAGCTATTAAACAAAGTATATTGGATAAGTTAATGGTAGAAGTTGAAGCGAATCTTGGAACTGCTATGACATATACACTTTTTGAATATGCCAAAGATAATAAAGAGTTATTCATGGAAAATCAGCCTGTTAACACTGTGGTAAGTAGATAAATTCAGATTTTAATCTCTTGCTTTTAAAACTGCAAAAAATGGTTATTACAACTCTAAATACTTCATAGTTCTGTCTTTAAGTTGTTAATCAGTATATTGGGTATACACATGTTAGTGGCTAAACAGTGACACACAGAGTATGGTGCCACAATGTTCTGTGGTCATAATTGTTGTATAACAGCGAAATAATAATTAAATATCAGTATGTTTGTGGGCTGCAGTTCTGCCCCACAGAGTAATATAAAAATGGAGACTTGGAGCAGAAGCAAATCTTAAGAGAGCTGAAACGGAGATTAAAGGTGTCTGCTGGGGGTGGCACATTACTGCAACCTTTCTGGAGTGCAATGGATTGCATAAGTGCACCTTCAGGGTCTTGAATGAGTCAGGCTGGGTCTGTTTGTGGCTTCTGTGTTGTGTGAGGACATTATTGGCCATGTGGTGCTACAGATTTGCTTTGAGGAAGAAGGAACAGCTTCCATGTTTGGGAAGTCTGAATCCTTTCAGACTAAATCACACTCTATGACTAAATTTAAAAAGTGTAAGAGGTGCCTTTTGTGACTCTGAAAGGGAATAATTCCAGTCCCCAACACATGTTTTTTAAAACTACAATCATGATTATATGTTGATTAAATGCTGCAGACTGCTGACAGCATTGCTTCTTTCTGACAGTCAAGATATTTCAGTATGTCAGGTTCAGTAATCACACACAGAGGTATCTGTGGAACTAATATGTAAAATATTAACAAGCTTTTTTATCCTTCTCAGACTTCAGTAAGCAATAGTATTGCAATTGGAACTCCTGATGTGCCAGCAAGTAAGAAAAAAGATAAAAAGGAGCAGTTATCCAAAACTCAGAAACGAAAACTAGCTGATAAAACAGGTTTGTTCACTATAATATTGCTTTGTTTGAGCAGTATGAGAATCCAAATTTTATAGCAGTGACATCTTGCTAGAGTCAGAATCAGTAGTTATTTGTTTACAGGATTAACTACTTTAAGTCTGTGGTCTCTGTTTTGCTTGTTTTAGATGAATTATTCTTGCCCAAGATGTTAGTTGTGGTCAAAGCGACTTTTTATGGAGTAGGGATTTCAAGATGTCATTGGTTTTGGTTTATTTTTTTATTTCAGTTTGGGGCAAAAGTGAAGTTTTCAAAAAATACTTGTGGGAGGAGAACATTTGGAACTTCTAAAAATTCACTTTCAACAAAAGAGGTGGTTTGTTGATGGGCCCTTGTAAATAATTCACATTATTAAAAATGTAGTTTCTAGATGAAAGTATTTGTTTTGGAACCCAAAATAAAACATTTAGTTTACTTTGTATCCTCAAAATAGAGGAGCTTCTGCAGATACTTTATGCTTTCAATGAAATGGTAGGTTTTTGATTGAGAAGCGTTCAATATTTCAACTAATCCTACTGACAACTTTTATGTGTTTAACCTTAATTTCTAATAATGATCTGGATAATACTATCTTATTGCAGCAATAAGTTGTACCCTATGATAGCAATTCCTGCATATAATTTACCTAACCTGATGTATAATTGGCAGATTAAATGTTGACCATATAAAGGAAAAGCTGCATAAAATTTTGTTCTTTGACAGAATGCATCATTGGTCAGCCCAGCTCATGTTGGAGTTGCCTTCTAGATTAAATGTCAGATGGACTGAGGTGTATTAATTTAAACAGAATTACTTTGAAGAACAAGATGTGTTTAAGACATTAATATCTATTTTTGTCCTCATGGCTTTGTAGTGGAGAAATTAAGGGTTTTGGATCTTTAGAATTTTGTGTATTGATTTTAAAGAAATATAAGGATTCCCCTTAGCTTGTGTGTTGAAAATAAAACCTTCTTATTCTGCAGATAACAAAGGGGAGCTTCCGCGAGGATGGAACTGGGTGGACGTAATTAAGGTAACATGACTGTATTATATGCAGTTTAATGAAAATACTGCGTATGTACATTAAAAATAATTGTACTTATAGCTGAAGAAAACTAATCTGATTTTTTTTCTTGCTTTTCTTCCTAACTTTGTTTGGATTTGACTGTGGTGTCTGATTCATTTCTATATGCGTCCAGCATGTAAGTATTTTCAAGTTATCTTTTTTTAACATTAAAAAGATTTGCAAGAAATAGTAAGAACTGTTGCTCATTTTGGATTCTGTTCTACGTATTTCTCAAAAGCTTTAAAATGCTTAGTCCTTCTGAATGTTAGAGTCAGAAGGACTTTGATTCCTCTTTGAACTTTGTTGGTTTAGTATTTCTTTTTTATTTATTGAGCAATTAAATTTTAATTTTTTGATGAGAGAGCTTTGGTAGCCAAATGGACTGCAAATATTTTGTCTTCATATGGCAACAAGATGTAAAGTAAAGTTAGTGGTTCTGCCAGGTTCTGGAGGACAGTGGGTAAGTAAGCAGAAAAAACGAGCTGTCCCAAGTGGGAGCACCTTGCTGTCTTCTACACGCCTGAACATTCTCTGCCACAACTCCTCCAGTGAATAATTCTTTTCTACTTGCTCCCTCAGCATTGATTGCTTCCACCCTCTTGTCTTTGCTGATTCAGTGGAAATCAGTATAGCTGCTTGACAATTTTGAAAGCAAACTATTTTATTTTACACAACTATAAGTAATTCTCGGTGTAAGACCTATCACCGGTTCCAGTTGTTAAATAAGAGCAAGTAAATGATAATGGTGGGTTTGGGCAGAGTCATTCTGAGTTAAAAATGGCTATTTGTAGTGGATGTCTTGGATTCCAGATAGATTTCACGATAGAAGCACTACATTTAATAATTATACACTTAGCTTTAAAAAGTGAGAAATAGTAAGTTAATGTTTCTTTTTGTATTGTGTAAATTTCTATATGGGAATTCTCTCAGAGATGTGTGGAGATACTTCTTCCATGACTTCATGTTTTTTATTTTGGAGAGCTGGTGACGGAGTCTTCAAATTAAATAGAAACAGTACCCCAAGGTTTTTCTGGGGTTTTATGTTGTTGTTTTTTAAAATCAACTTTCATGTTCAGGAAATAAGCTCATTTAGTGTTTAAGCTTAAGAAATAATTTTTGATGCTTTTCAGTCTCTTGGTACAGTAGCACAATCAGTCTGTATTATTAATTAAGTATACATGTGTTCTATGTAAGATGGAGATAATGTTGTTCTTGTTTCCTAATAAATGGAATGGCAGTCTAAACTTTGAATACTTTCTTTTTGTGTCTCTTTTATAGTTAAGCAAAACTGGTTCTAAAGATGATGAATAAAGGACTTTGGTACAAGGAAACTCCACCTTTTAATACAGTGCAATTTTGGGTCACCATCTTTCTCTTATTAACTTTAATATTTGTTGAAGTAAACATTTTATAAAACTCAATTTCCTAACTCGCAAACCTAGTCATAGAAGTTTATCTAGAGACTATGTGGTATTCTTTGGAAAAAAAACCAACAAACTTGCCTTAAATGAAGGTTAGAATGTGACAAAGGATATAGGGAGCCAATGTGGTGAAGTGAATAGTGCTATATGCAGTGTTTATTAATTTATATTTTACTCTGTAGTTAAAATCCTGTTATAGTGAACCCAATGATACTGTAAACATTTCCTGATGTTCTTATTCCAATTGAAGAAAAAAGCACTATAACAGTGATTGGTCACTTGACAGCATAATTCATCAAAATAAATTATTCCATGGAAACAAGAGCTTTGTCATTTGTTTATCTAATATGAATGTAGAAGGAGAACATAAAAATTGTTACATTGCAATATAGACTAGAGCTTGTGGTCCCGTTTTCACTAGTTACTGGCTCAAATAGTAAATACTAGAGAAAGCAAGGCCAAATATTCTAGTCTGCTCAAAAAAGAGTGGTTATAGCAGGAGTATGTCTTTATTCTCTGCAATATCCATCCATTAGTCTTTCTCCAGTGTGCATCTTTACAGAAGGATGGATGTCTGAGGGCAGGGAGAAGTGCTTTCTTGCACGTGTCTCAATGAGCGTTGGGATTTTGTGGCTCTTTCATTGGAGAAATGGGCCTCCTTGGAGGGTTTTGCTGACTGAGTGGTGGGACAGTGGAAGTCAGCACTCTGCCAAATGTGCTGGGAGAACTTTTTTTTTTTCCTACTCTGCTCTCTTGTATCAGAAAGAGAAGTCATCTTTACCATATGAACGTTTACTGAATACAAGATGCCTTAATGTCCTTTATTATTTTTGTTTGTTTTGAGATGAACTTTAATAAATGCCTATTTATCTGCTGTGGTATGTGTTTATTTTTTTTTAAACTGTGTATTACCTGCTGCACTTCGAGGGCCAAGTTTGAACTTGCAAAGGATTTTCTATTACAAAGAAAGCATTCTTAAAAATTGGTGGAAGAATTCTATCTTCCCTCTTTCAGTATATGTTTGCGTGTTCTTCAGAGTAGCTGTGTTTGTTATTAGAATGAGGGTCAGTCATCCCACTGAGAGTCATAGGAGAATATGCATTATCTTCAGTACACACAGCAAGTCCAGTGTCTCTTTGAAAGAGTGCACTCCATTGCGCACACCGTCTACAGCATTTGGTGAGGGGGATGTTAGAGGTGCAGGCTGGATGTTCTGATCAGTGGTGCTAAGAGCCTTTGTAGCCAATAGAGGATAGTTTACATGACTGTCATATTAGGACTTCAGTTGATGGAGTGGAAGCGTTTATGCTACTGTGTCAAGAGAGCTTATATGCAACATACATTAATATAGTTTTCTTAAATTCTCTTAAATTATTTCTGTTTTACCAAAGGAGAATACACTAAATATATTGCAAAATTACTGCTTGTCTTCATATATATATAAAAAGAAAAAAAGTTACATGAAATGTTGTGACTGCAGGTGAAGGAAAAAAAATTGAATTTGTTCTGTGATTTTCACCCTTCTGAAGAGACTGTGAAGAGATCTGAAAGAAATGTGGTCTGTACTGCTGTCATCCAACAAGAGGCTGTAGTTTTTACTGAAACACTTGAGTTAACAATTCATAAATGTATGTGCTTTCTCCATAAGGAAAATAGTATTAATTTTTATAGAATTCTTAATTTCAGAAAGTCATGGTTTCTTTCTGAACCCAGCTTGTATTTAGTAAAAGCTGGTAAAGTATCCAAGGGAGGACTTTTTCCAAATGATGCAGTCTTGCCTTTGAAACAAACTGGAGGCTCATGGGTGCAATCTGAGCAAGAGCGTCTGGCAGGGAGAAGTTGCTCTCGTGGTAGGTACACGGTGAGCCTGTAACAGGGAAGGGCATTTAGCTTTAGCCTCTGCCAGCATCAGAATAGGCAGGACTTTTTCTGTTCACGTCTCCAGGGGGAATTGACTTGTCTTTGCTAGTATCCTTGGTGCATAAATCAAGTTGCCATGACAATTTATCTGAATAGATTAGTTAGGGAGGGTGGGGGAAGGACAAATAAGAACCACATCTCTTGCTTTTATAGTGTTGCTCTGTGTAACAGCAAACTTTTTAACCTTGCGAAATGCCTGATTTTTCAGCTCCTAGTCTGCCTATAAGTCACACACTCTTGTGAAAATATCCGAGCAATCTCCTCTGGTTCTGTTAGTAAACATGTTTGTTTGGAAGTCTACTTTTAAGGGAAATATTTTGCATGGGGAATTTTTGTATCGGTTCTTTGCTTCTGTGTAAATTTTGAAGGGTAATTTGTGTCATTAAACCATTTCCTTGTATGACATGGTGGTTGGAACACAGTCATTTCAAAAATCTAGGTCCTCGATATTACGGAGAGGCCTAAGCACTGACAACTGAGGGGAGGGGAAATGTAATGATTCTTATCAAGAAAGGCACAACTGTAAATAGAGATCACGACTACTGAGGGAATTGTAAACACTGTTGAAAAATACACCACCACCTTTTTTGAAGTAAAAACTCACTAGCAGTGGAAAAATGGTGGTTTATGCTTTATTTCAATAGGGCAAGAGTCTCTTGATTGTAGGGCTACAGCACCTATTTAAATTCATGGGTTTTGCAGTAGAGCTTTGGTTGGCCTAAGAAGACAAGTGTCAATAGCAGTAACAGTAAAGTAGCAAGTGTCCAAAATACAGGATGATTAAAAAGGAATTTGTTGGTTTATAAAATTTTCCATAGTGCATATATACTGATTGCCTTACTGAAGCACTAGTTGAAAATTTCCAAAAAAATGCTTTTTATCTATAGTTTTGTTGCAGTAACCACTTGGAAATCTCATCCGATCAAGCATAGCTTACTTTTTTCCCTTTTTCAAATTTGTCTCTGAGAATCTTCCCTTGGCACAAATTTGGTGCAGAAAATTGAGATGGCAATACCAATGCTTAAATGAAGTTTAGGTTTTTTAACTGAAATTTAACTTAAAATATTTTTTCTCTTCAGTCTTTTAGTACATATTTGAATTGGTTAATATTCCTAATGCCTTTGAAAGTTAATTAACTTTAAGCTATGCCTTTTTTTTTCTTTCAAAACTTTTCTCAGCAGGCTATCATTTTGTGGTTGGTTTGCTTGCTGTTAAGGAGGCAGGGAGTCTCGTCGTCCCCGTCCCCCCGTGTTGTCCCGTGTCGTGTCCCCCCCCCCCCATTTTTTTTCCCCCTCTGTCAGACCTTGTGGTGCCCTGGAGCACATCACTAGGCAGTGCACTTTCCAGCCTCAACTTAGAGGAGCTATTAGCATAGGAAGTATGTAGTTTTTGCTATAAAATGATTTGGTATCTCTGAAACACCGTAACCTCTTGTCAAAAATCTGTCCAGCTCTTTCTGTTGTTGATACAGGTATTTGAAGAATACAAAAAAAAAGTACGATGGGCACAAGAACTGTCACAATCGCATTGGTATTTTATACTTTATTTTGGATGAAACTTCGAAGAAGTCTTTAGTTGTATTTGCATGATGTTAAATACAAGTTCATTTGGTGCTGTTAGTACCAAGACCAAAGATGCTCCATTGCACTGTAATGTATTGAATCCCAGGGAATAATGCAGACTGCCTTTAAGTACGTTGGGTGGAGGGGTGACAGCTGTGATTAATCAAGAGGTGCGTACCTAGCATATCCTGCTCACCCCCTGGGTCAGCCTGGTACAGCTGACACTGAAATCAAGGCTGCTAATATCTGCAGTACCGCTGCAACTGGTTGTGTGTGGGGTGGATAGGTAAAGCATTGTCCTGGTTTCAGCTGGCATAGAGTTAATTTTCTTTCTAGTAGCTGGTATAGTGCTATGTTTTGGGTTCAGTATGAGAAGAATGTTGATAACACA
>JANHGO010000001.1:47895023-47943550 GCA_024606505.1 Aquila spilogaster
ATCTTAAAGAGCTTTTCCAACCTCAATGATCCTGTGATTGTGATCACAGGGGAGGAGTGTATCATGAGCCAGAGCTCACGGGGGAAGCTTCTTTGGGAACAGATGACAACAGGTGACAAAAGCTCAATGTAAAAATACTAACAGGTACAGAACAAAGGTTGCAGATTTCCCAAGCAACGTCTTCTGAAGAAGCAGGGGCAGAAATGCACAAATCAGGAAAAGGAGGAGCAGCACTGGAACATGCTAGACTGGAACAGACTAGAAGTCTTTAACAGCATTAACAGACTGGAAGTCTGTTAATCCCATGTCCCTCAGTTACATCTAACTAGACTACCAGGGTTGCTAACAAGGACTCCTTCACAAAAAGCAGGGGTCAGGACACGCTGGCTCCTGCCCCAGCCGCCTCCAGCTGCACAAGGCCCAGCCTGCCGCTGGGTCAGCCTCAGCCTCCACCATCACACTCCTCCTGCAGCCTCAGGCACAGCAACATCCCTGCTTTGCTTCTACCACTCTTGTAGCGAAGTTCTGTAAGCAGGTCCTCAGCTCCCAGCTTCTCCCCAGTCACCTCTGTATAAATTACTTTCAGTTCTCAAAGACTAGAAATAACAGTCAAGTGGAAAGACCATTTATCTTCCTTTTATTTTTCTGCCTAGAACTAGATAGAGCACACGGTGTCTTCCAGACTCTTTGGCCTTCTTCCCATCCTCACAGTTTTTGCCCTTCACTGAATTATCTCATTCGTTTTGTAATGTAAATGAAAGTAATCTTTTTTCAGGGAGCTCAGCCCGGTGTCCTTCCAGTACAGGGTAAGGCAGCGCGGTACCGCGCGGCTGTGCCCGTAGGCCGCTGCTGCGGGACCTTCGGTGCGGCGGTGTCACTCGGTCCCGGCGCGGGGCTGCGGTGCCCGGCCGGAGCTGCCCGAGGGAGCGGCCCGAGCTTTCCTTGACAAAGGTATCTCTGTTCTAAGTACACTTTGTTTTTTGAAAAGAGTGGTCGTGACAGGCCTGCAGTGCATCGTTCTGCATTCTGCCTGCTTTAGTTGCCACCAGTTTTTAATGAAAAAGTCGGAAGTTAAGAAAACTCAGTTAAGTATTGTAAAACTTAGTGTCGGACGTTCCTGTGAAGGAATACGTGCCTTATTGCCTTTGTCTGACGCTAAACTTTATGATTAAGAAAGCAGAGTGCAGTAAGTGCATGGGGAAGTCAAAAGAATTAGTGCGTCCCATTGGTCTCTGGTGTGTCTCGCACATGAAACAAAGTGTTCTGTAGTCAGTGTGCTAAGGAACTGAGACTGAAGAAAGCCTTTACAGATACTGAGGCAATGTAGCATCATTTAAAGTAAGGCTACCCGATTTTTAGGTGCGCTGCCCAGGAGGAGCGTGGTCATGCAGCTTTCTGCATGGATTTACCCATTGCACGGACAGTGCTTTCCTGAGAAAAGGAGAACTTGTATGTAAACCATTTTACTGGTTTTCTTCTTGACACTGGTGGGAACTGGACAACTACAGTGTAGATGATGTCTTGATGAATGTTGCAGATGCCTGATTTAAAGTTTTATGTATTTCACCTCTACACCATCTGTTACTGAATGTCAGCTATTATGCTGCACTTGTAGTGACACTGGAAATAACTTTATATATCATAGAATCATAGAATGGTTTGGGTTGGAAGGGACCTTTAAGATCAGCTAGTTCCAACCCCCCTGCTGTAGGCAGGCATACCTCCCTCTAGACCGTGTTACTCAAAGCCCCATCCAGCTTGGCCTTGTATATACATATACACATATATATTTTATATATATTTTACTTATTTTGCTTTTCCTAGGATAAAAGCTGTCAGTTAGGGACTAATGTTCATGTCTACATAGAAGTTTTCTATGTAAAAGTTTTAATTTCTGACCAGTAACTTTATGAATAAACAGTTGTTATCTTAAGTAATTTGAGTAGTCTTAGAGAAGAGAAAGACTTGTGTATTGACAGCGTAATCTTTGATAAGTGACTGGAAATTTTTTTTTCCTCTTTCCTTTCAGATAGGTGAAAATGGAGATCCCAAAGCCTTTCTAATAGAAGTTTCTTGGCCAGAAACATATCCACAAACAGCACCAGTCATATCGATGGATGCTTTCTTCAACAACACAATGTAAGTATGTATTATAGCTTTACTCTCTAACTTTACACGTGGGATATTTTTGGTTCATGAGCTTTTTTTCTTCTATCTAGATTATAGATGAGTTTTATGATTTTTTTCAGATCTTCAGCTATTAAACGAAGTATACTGGATAAATTAATGGTAGAAGTTGAAGCTAATCTTGGAACTGCTATGACATACACACTTTTCGAATATGCCAAAGATAATAAAGAGTTGTTCATGGAAAATCAGCCTGTTAACACTGTGGTAAGTAGATAAATTCACATTTTAATCCCTCACTTTTAAACAGCATAAGTAGTTACTAAAACTCAGAGTACTTCTTTGCTCTACGTGTAAGGTTTATACCCAGTATACTGACTAATACATGTCTGTGGCTGAAGAGTGGCCCATAGATCGTGGTGCCACAATGCTCTGTGGTAATAATTGTCATGTTTAATTGTTATTTTGCTGTCATAGCAAAATATGTATGGGCTGCACTTCTGTTTTACAAAGTGATATAAAAATGGAGACTTGGAACAGAAATAAAGCTAAAGAAAGCTGGAATAGATTAAAGATGTCTGCTCAGGTGCCAATTATTGAAAGCTTCCTGGGATGCTGTGAATTGCGTAAATGTACCTTCAGGATCTTCAGCGAGTTTTGCAGCTTCTGTGTTTGCCTTTTTGTATTGCTTCTTCTTTATTGGCTGTTGTCATGCTGCAGACTTACTTTGAGGAAAAAGGAATGATTTTTGTATTTTGGACGTCTGAATCCCTTCAGACTAAATCACACTTCACAGTCAAATTTTGACAGTGTAAGAATTGCCCCTTGCAACTCTGAAAGGGAATAATTCCAGTCTCTTCTTCGTGGTTCTTAAAGCCACCACTGTCATTATTGTACGCTGATTAAAAGCTGCAGGCTGCTGATGGTTTTTCTTCTTTTTCACAGTAATCACACACAGAGGAATCTGTGTTTTTACTCTGTATTTGTGCTGGATTCTGGAGTACGATAGGTGAATTAGCATGCAAAATATTAACAACAATTCTCACCTTTCTCAGACTTCAGTAAGCAATACTATTGCTATTGGAACTCCTGATGTACCAGCAAATAAGAAAAAAGACAAAAAGGAACAGTTATCCAAAACCCAGAAAAGAAAGCTAGCCGATAAAACAGGTTTGTCCACTATAGTACTGTTATGTTTGTGCTGTACAAGAGTCTGTGTCATTTTGATAGAGTTAAAATCAGTAGTCTCTTGCTTATAAGATTAGCTGCTTTTAATCTAAAACAAGCAAAAGAGATCAGAGATTTATTATTTTTGCCCGAGATGATAGTTCTGGTAAAAGCAGCTTCCTGTAGAGTAGGGACTTCAAGGTCTCATTGATTTTATTTCATTTCATTTCATTTATTTCATTTTTTTTTTCAAACATAGTGTTTGGGGAAAGCATTAGGGCCATTGTAGTAGTCCCTTTCAACAAAAGGCGTATCTTTTGTTGATGGGCCCTGATAAGTAATTCACATTATTAAAAATGTAATTTCTAAAAGAAAATGTTTGCTTGGAACCCAAAGTAAAACCTTTTAATTAGTTTATATCCTCAAGGTAGAGGTGCTTCTGTAGTCACTTTGTACTTTCAGTGAAATATTATGTTTTTTGTAGAAAAGAGTTCAGTATTTTGACTTAACTCTGCTGATGAATTTTGTGTTTAGACTCAGTTTTTAATAATAATCAAGGTAATGCTTTGTCAATATAGCAAAAATTATACCCAATTATAGCAATTTCTATGTATAATTTACTTAATTTAAATCCATAATTGGCATTCTAAATGTGGACCTCAGGTAGGAAGATCTGTGTAAAATTTTTGTTGGAAGAATGCATCACTAGTGGTTGACTCAACTCATTTTAGAGTTGCCTGTTAATTCAGGTAGACTGTCTGAGGCATTTCTATCAGAATTTCTTTGAAGAACAGGATGCATTCAGGACAGAAATATATTTTTTGTCTTTGGTGCTTTGTAATGGACAAATTAAGATTTATGGCTCTTTAGAATTTTGTGTGTTGGCTTTAATCCATTTTGTTTTCTGCATTGAAAATAAAACCTTCTTATTCTGCAGATCACAAAGGAGAGCTTCCTCGAGGATGGAACTGGGTGGACGTAATTAAGGTAGTACGACTCTTTGATATGCGGTATTGTGAAAATACTGCCTCTGTGCATTAGAAATAATTTGTACATCTGAAGAAAACTAATCTCATTTTTTTTTCCAACTTTGTTTGGATTTGACTGTGGCATCTGATTTGTATCTGTATACATCCAGCATGTAAGTATTTTTAAGTTATCTTTTAATATTAAAAAGATTTGCTAGCATTAGTAAGAATAGTAAGACTATTGCTCATTTTTTATTCTTATTTATGTAGTCCTCAGATGCTTTCTCAGCTTTGCTTGTTCAGAGGAAGTCAGTGTAGCTATTTGACAATTTTGATAGCAAACTGTTTTATTTTGCACAACTGTAATTGAACAGTGTAAGGCCCAGCACTAGTTCTAGTTGTTAAATTACAGTGAGCTAATGATGATGGTGGTTGTAGGCTGTTTTTCTGAGTTGAAATGAGCTGTTTCTAGTGGATGTTTTGGATTTCAGATGAATTTCCCAATAGGTGCACAATGTTTAATAATTATAAAATTAGCTTTAGAAAGAAAAAAAAATAGTAAGTTAATGTTTGGTTTTGTATTGTGTAAATCTCTACATGGGAGCTCTTCCAGAAACGTGTGGAAATACTTTCTCAATTGCTACATCTGTTTAATTTTGGAGACTGAGTGACCAGATCTTCAAATTAAATAGATCTAGTACCTCAAGTTTTTTTGTGGTTTGTTTTGTTGTTTGGTTGGTTGGTTTTGGGGTTTTTTTTGTTTGCTTTTCCTTAAAATCAATTGCATTTTGTATTTTTGAAAGTAGTTTGCAAAATACATGGAGACAGAATTTCAGGTTCAGGAAATAAGCTTATTTAGTGCTTAAGGTTAAGAAATAAACACTGGTGCATTTCAGTCTCTTGATACAGTAGCACATTCAGTCTGTATTGTTCAATTAATATACATGTGGTCTATGTAAGATGGAGATAATGTTGTTCTTGTTTCCTAATAAATGGAATGGCAGTCTAAACTTTGAACACTTTCTTTTTGTGTCTCTTCCATAGTTAAGCAAAACTGGTTCTAAAGATGATGAATAAAGGACTTTGGTACATGGAAACTCAACCTCTTAATACAGTGCAATTTTGGGTCACCATCTTTCTCTTAATAGCTTTCTTATTTGTTGAAGTCAACATTTTATAAAGCTCAATTTCCTAACTCATAAACCTAGTCACACAGGTTTGTCTTGAGACTATGTGGTCTTCTTCGAAAACTGATCTTGCCTTAAATGGAGGTAAAAATGTGACAAAGGACATAGAGGGTAAATGTGGTGAAGTGGATAGTGCTATATGCAGTGTTTATTAATTTATATCTTACTCTGTAGTAAAATTCTTTTATAGTTAACCCAATGATACTGTAAACATTTCCTGATGTTGTTATTCCAATGGAAGAAAAAAGCACTATAACAGTGATTAGTCACTTGACAGCATAATTCATCAAAATAAATTATTCCATGGAAACAAAACTTTTGTCATTTGTTTATCTAATACAAATGTTAGAAGAGCATAAAAATTGTTGCATCATGAGGCAGAACTTGTTGTTCTCTTTTCACTAGTTTTTGGCTGAAATAACAAATACTAGTGAAAGTAAGGACAAATAACTCTAGTTACTCAAAAAAATGAGTGGTTCCAACTTGAGTCTACATCCTTTATTCTCTGAAGTATGCATCTGTTAGTCTTTCTCCAGTGTACATCTTTACAGAAGGTCATGTGTTTGAGGGGAAAGAAGAGTGTTATCTAGCATGTGTCTCAATGACTGTTAGATTTTGTAGCTCTTTTATTAGAGAAATGGGCATTCTTTGAAGGGGTTTGTTGGCTGAATGGTGGAACAGCATGACAAGTCAGTGCTGCTAAATGTGTTGGGAAAACTTTTTTTTAGTCTGCTCTTGTTATCAGAAAGAGAAGTCATCTTTACCATATGAATGGTCATTGAATACAAGATGCCTTAATGTCCTTTGTTATTTTTGTGTGTTTTGAGATGAACCTTAATAAATACCTATTTATCTGCTGTTGTATGTGGTTTTTTTTGTTTTTTGAATTCATATATTGCCTGCTGTACTTCCAGGGCTCCACGTGAATTTGCAGAGGATTTTCTCTTACTGAGAGGGCATTCCTGATGACTGGCAGAAGTATGCTTTCCCTCTTTCAGTATATGTTTACATTTCAGTGTAGCTGTGGTACTCTTAGGAGGACTAGTCATTCCAGTGAGAAACAGGAAAATAGCCATCATAGCAAGTCCAGTGTGTCTTAGAGTATATTCTGCTGTATGTGCTATGTAAAGCACTTAGTGAATGTCAGAGGCACAGGCTGGATGCTCTAATCAGTGATGGTTAGATAAGAGCCTGTGCAGCCAATGCGGGATAGTTTACATGGCTGTCAAATTAGGACTTCAGCTGTCAGAGTAGAAGTTCTTGTGCTACTGCTACATCAGTAGAGCTTGTAAGCAAACTATTACTACAGTTCTCATATTCTCTTAAATTATTTCTCTTTTTCCATATATATTGCAAAATTACTCCTTATCTGTATACAATGTATGTATTATATTTATCATCTTTACATATATAAAGTATAAAAAAATACATATATGAGGAAGAAAGCTCTGTGAAGTGTTGTGACTGCAAGTGGAGGGAAAAAATAGAAGAAATTCATTGTTTTCACTCTTCAGAAGAGGCTGTGAAGAGATCTGAAAGAAATATGGTCTGTACTACTGTCGTCCAACAAGAAATGGTTGTTGCTGAAACTGTAGGGTTACAATGAGTAAGTGTATGCGTTCTTGTAAGGGAAATACTATTAATTCTTATGTAATGCTTAATTTTGGAAAGGCTGATTTCTTTCTGAACTCAAATCACATTTAGTGAGAGTTAGTAAAGTACCCAAGATAGAACTTCTTCCAGATGCTCTATTCTCATGTTTGACCTAGGCTGGAGGCTTATGGCTTGCAACCTGAGCAAGAGTGTCTGGGAGCAACACCTCAGCAAGAAGTCAGTGTGGTCTGTGACAATGTAACAGGGAAGGGCTTTAGTCTCTGCCAGCATCAGAATGGATAGACCTTTTGCTATTCTAAATCTCTCCAGGGGAATTGACTTGCTTTTGCTAGTATCCTTCTGTCTAAGTTGCCATGACAATTTATATGAATAGTTTAGTTAGAGGGCATGTGGGCAAGACAAATAAGAACCACATCTCTTGCTTTTATAAAGTTGCTGTGTGTAACAGTGAACTTGTTAACCTTGTGAAATGCCTGAATTTTCAGCTTCTTGTTTGCTTATATATCACATGCTTGTAGGGAGTTGTCCTTCCAATCTCTTCTGGTTCTTTTAGCAGGGATTTAGAACATGTGTTTTGAAGTCTGATTGGACAGGAAATATTTTGCATTGGGATTATGTATATCAGTTCTTCATTTCTGTGCTGTTTTTGACAGGTAATTCATTTAGTTTAACTGTTTTATGTTGCAGCATAATATTTGGAAAGAAAGTCATTTGAAAGTCTAAGTTCTTAATATAATGGAGAGGCCTGAGCACTGGAAACAGAGGGGTGGGAAAGTAACGATTTTTATCAAGAAATGCAGATCTACGTGTCTTTCTGTATGTAAATCTGTACATAGAGAACATGGCTGAGTAAACTATAGAATACGGCCTTCTCCACCTTTTTGTTTTAAGTAAACTAGTAAGATCATTGACAGTGGAAAAATAGTGACTTATGCTTTATTTTTATTGGCCTACACCATCTATTTAACTTCAGTAGTTTTAGTAGTAAAGCTTTGGTTCGAGTGGGAAGATATGTGTCAATATGAGCAGCAGTAAAGTAGAAGTAGCAGTGTCCAAGACAGGATTATTAAAAAGGAGTTTGTCAGTTTAGAAAATTCTCCATAACAAATGTAAACTAACTGCCTTGCTGAAGCACTAGTTTGAAGGGACTTTAATAGTATTTGGTATGCATAGTGGAACTGTAATAACCACTTACCAAATCTTTCCTGGTTAAGCAGATTAAAAAAAAACCTAAACTTTTTCTCTTTTTCAAATTTGTTTCTGAGAGTCTTTCCTAGAGACAGACGTGTTACAGAAAATTGAGATGGCAGTGCTTAAATGAAATTTAATCTTTTTAACTGAAATTTAACTTAAAATATCATTTTCTCTCTTCAGTCTTTCAGTGCATGTTTGAATTGGCTAATATTCCTGGTGCCTTGGAAAGCTGTTGTTCTGTGATCAGTCCATTGCCTGTGAAGCAAGGATTATGCTTTAAGAACGTACTGATTATTGTTCTGCCTACTGATACTTTTCTTTAAATTATGTAGATGTTGAGAAACAAATTTACTGAACTCTCCAAGTATGAAAAGCAGAACAATTATGTAAATTTCTTCTTCCAAATGTTTTTTTGCCACTCAGCAGGGGAGGGACGAACTTCACCATTTATGGCTTGTTTGCTTGTTGTTAAGAGGGGGGAATGTCTCTACTCCCTCTCCTCCTTTTCTATTTGTTTTCTCAGTCCTTAAGGTGCCCTGGTGCACGTCACTAGGCAGTGCCCTTCCCAGCCTCAGGTTACAGGAGCTGTTAGCAGAGGGTGTATGCATTTTTTGTTAAACAATTTGGTGCCTCAAACACAGTGGCTTCCAAAATCTGTCCTTCTCTTGTTGCTTATGATTATGGACATTTGAAGAACTAGAAGTGCATGGTAGAAGCACAAGGGCTGTCACCTTCACATTAGAATTCTACCTCTCTCTCTTTGGATGAGACCAAAAGGTGGTCTTTAGTCATATTTGCATGATATTAAGTGCAAGTTTGTTCAGTGTTTTTAGTATCAAAACCAGAAGCACTGTAGTGCATCAAATCCCAGGTAATAGTGCAGCCAACCTTTAAGAAGGTTGGGTGGAGTGCTTGACAGCTATGATTAATCATCAGTATGTACTTGGCATCTGCTGCTCACCCCTGTAGGCTTACAGAGCTGATGCTGAAATCAAGGTTGTCTGCAGTACCACTGCAACTGGTGGTATATGGGGTGTGCATTTAAAGCACACATGGCTGGCGAGTAATTAGATTTTGGTGACTTAAAGAAGGATAGGCAAAATGCCAACATTTCATGAAATGGATAGAACCTTTGGTAGAAGTGCAGAGGGAGGCTGTGCTTCTTTTAGCCAAGGCAACACAAGTGGTTTCAGATTGTACTGTGAACTTTGTGCAGTGAAAATCATTTGAGCTGGTCTGCACCAAGAATAGTTGCCCTCTGGAAATTGTTTCCTTCAGCTGCATAGTGTGGTTTATGGTGTGGCTTCCTCAGCACTTGTACCTAGCATCAGAATGTGGAGGAAGGAAATGTTCATTCAACAGATAAAATACCAGAGGTGTGAGAATTATGGATGGATTAGAGGAAGAAGTAGAGGAGGAAGGAAGCACACGGGAGATAAATCTTAATTGCTGAGGCAATAAAATGCAACAAAAGCAAAGCTTACAGTTGCGGAGCTATAAATTTATGAATGAAGTTGGGATATGGCAAAAGACAAGAGGATCATAGATTTTCTTTCTATCATCACCACTTTATTCTTTCACCAATATAGCTTTGGCTTTGTTTCAGAATGAGACTACTCAATGACTGTGAGAAGAATTTCTCTTCCTCTGACTGCCATGCTTCCTGTCATTCTTTCCGAGCCCACTGAAGAACCTCTGACAGAAAGTCTGTTGTACTCTTAGCAGTGAGTTATACAAAAACATGACTAGCGCTGAAAAAAGCTGTTAGAACATTTTACAAGGGCAAAAGAATTAACTGTTTCTTTTCTCTCATTTTCATTCAAAGTGAAGTGAGCAGTGACTCCACGTAGTTGAATTACGCAAGACATGTGAGGATCTAAATCCAGATACCAGTGTCTTATCTTAGACTCAAAGTTTGTTATTTGATTTAAAGTTTTACTTAGCTATCTTTTGCCACTGTATTTGACTATTCATACTTACTATTGTTCATACAATAGCATGTGTTTTATGTATTCATCTTTACAATATGACAAATTTGATAAGTTATTATCATTGCATACTGTAAGTTGCTTATGTTGTGGGATCTGATAATGTCACAGCAATGACAAATACAGCCAAACTATATCTGCACAGCCTTAGTGGAGAGTAATGAGGTTGCACAGATATCTCTGAGGGCATAATTTCATCTGCAGTGTGTTTACTACTGGTAATGATCAGTGACAGGGAAAAGTCATTCTAGAATGAGTTTGGAAGATAGTCAAGAAGAGACAGTATTTTCTTTCTACAACAAGTATCTGTTATAGTGTCATTGAGAAGCAATAAACACAGTCTTGTATGGAGTCACTGTTCAGAGCAGGATCTTACTTTAAATCAAGTAAGAGTCTTCGTCAGCTACACATTTTATGATTTCCTGCAGGAAAAACAATCACAGTGAAAGCATTGCTGTCTAAAAAGCTTCTGTCTGTAGGGGATCCACTTGATTACTGCTTCTAGAAAAGCTGTGTTCAGTTGACCTTGAAGAGAAAGATTTTATGACTGTGTGGGGAAAATGTAGCATCCCATTGATAAAAGTCTGATGGAAGGTATGTAGTCTCTGTAATGAGTTTGTACAGCATTATCTGTTTTTCATTCTGCTCTGAAGATCAACACTACAATACTACCAAGTTTCAGTTAACTGGCATACAGCATGATTATGATTTTTTCCCGTGTTCCATATATCTTTAGATGATAAAAGTACAAGAGGTGCTATAGAAATTTATTTCCCAGATGAAAGTAGTTCTGAAGTTAAAAATCCACTCAAATCAGGAAATCAGCCTCAATCAGAGGTAAGGACGTGCCAAAATTAAAGCTGCCCATGTGATACTTTTGTGAAAAAGAATGGATATAAGTATTTCCTGTTGTGACTACATGCTTTTCACCACTAGTAGTATCCAAGCAGATGCTTAGTGTTTTGCTTCCCAGTGTTCCTGCTAGTAGGAAAGTGGTACAAAGGCCCGAATATGCTCATAATTCTGAGAGGGAAAGTTAAGTTTTCACTTTGCAGAAAATAAAATTAACAAAACAGTCCTTAAGAGAAAGTGGGCATTTGAAACAGGATGACAATATGCAGAGGCAGATGAATTTGGTTTAGTAAAACTGACTGGATCTCAGTAACTTTAGTACCTGCTTCAGATTGTCTCTGTGAAGTGCATCTGTGGCATAAAAATGTTCATGGGTAATTTTTGGTTGACTAGCTACAATCCATGTGATTATGCATTGCTTTCAGCTGATTTGTTTTACAGCAGTCAGTGCAGATTCTGATGTACTGTTAATAAGCTCTAGTGACATCCTTCAGTTTTTGTTGGATGGAATGACAGGAAATGCACTTCTTACTTCTGTGTGTGGCATGAAATGTACGTGTATGCTGTCCACAGAGTCTGCCTGGACTTAGTAGACATTATAATCAGTACAATCAGTACAAGAGAGTTAAAATGGTGAAGTTTCACAAGATAATTGTAGAAGCTGATATGATTGTAGCTCCACTATTTTTGTATATTCTTCTATTTCTTAACTTGCTTATTGTGATGTTTAAAATGTTCTTGGTGCATGCAGATATATTAGCCTATTAGAAAATACACATGCATGTGTTGAGTAACTGTTCAGACAGATGACTTCAAGAGAGAAGTTCTCTTCCCTTCCTGTGGTACCTAGGTTACATTTTACTGTCTTTCAGTAGCAAGACTCTTGTAGAGATTCGTACATGCTCTTTCTCTTGGCTCAAAAGTCTACTCCCTCCTCAGGCGCACAATAGCATTAGCAAAACAGAAGAGATTCAGAAATTCATATCGTAATTAATAGGAACGCATTTGCAATTGGGCTTTATCTCAGGTTCTGCTCAATGTTTTTTTCATTTTCATATAATCAGTTCTTTCACTTTGTTTTCACAGTGAGGATTTACTTAGCCTGGAAGACAGGCAGTTTTAGGATACTGCCTTCTTCAAATATCTGTAGGCAAAGTAGCACCGGATGGTATTTAAACCACAGTAACCCTTTGACAGGCATATGGTAACCCATGTCCTCACTGCTGTTATTTAACTCTACTGACAGCTTGTAAGGACAGAGTCTGGTTCAACCCACCTATCTCAGACTGCTTTTACTGTCTCTCAGCGGAGCTGCCGTATCTGTGGCATTTGCAGAAGTTTCAGCTTTAACACTGAGGCGGCTGCCTTCATGGTAATGGTAAAGGAATCTCCTTTACACCTTCATCTCCAAAATACAGGAAGATAATTGGTTGATTGTTGTTTACCAACCAGGTAAGAGTAAAATTTTAAGTAAGAATTAGAAGTTCTTTTACAGTGACTAGTAAATGCACACTGAATCACAGAGGTGCAAACTAGAAGGAACCTCTGGAAGTCAGCTGGCCCAGCCTCCCTTTCAGAGCAGGACTGGTGTTTGTGATACCACAGATCACCAGAGGCTTTTTCTAGTCATGCGCTGAAATTCTCAAAGAACAGAGACTGCACAACCATTCGGGAGCACTTGTTTCCTTCTTAAGACTGTCTGATGCTACTATTAAGAAGTGGACAGCAACGCTGAGCAACACTGAAGGAAACTCCCAGGACAGGAAGCAGTCATACATTTTCAGTATCACTCTGTAAGAGTGTAAGCATATTTTGAAAAAAAGCCACTGTTTTTCTGCTTAATCTGAACAAATGAGTCAAGATCCATTAAGCCAAATAATTACTTTCCTGCTCTGAGGAACAGTCTGTTACAAAGTACAGGTTAATGATTACAAAGTTCTTTCAAGGTAATAAAATCTTTGCTGAGTAGAATTCAGAGACAGCTTCTTAGTGAGCAGAGTTATACTATTAAGAATTAAATAAATTATCTCTATTTTGGATACTATGTTTCAATTATCTTTTTTTTTCTTCCCCCCACCCCTACCCTGAAACCTTGTGCTGAGAAACTGATGCAGTAAGCTGGTATAACAGCATGATGCTAATGAAGATAGCTTCCCTCTAGAAACACAAGACATGAAAACTGTTTAGACCAGAAAAAGAGGCTGTACTGGAAAACAAAATACTTCTTTTCTGTCCTGCTCCCTCCTTTTGGGGAAAAAAAAAAAAATTATTTTCCTGCTGTGTCTCTAGTGCTTTATCACAAGTACTGGTAGCAATAATGTTTTCTTTAGAAGTTAACGTGTTGAAATCTGATGTATATTTACCAGAGAAACCTGTGTGTACCAGTGGAGGTAGGAGAGGAATAGTGAAAGAAGTTCTGCAACCTAAGCAAGCAGAGAAAATGAGTGTTGCAATGATCTGAAGGTGTTTGAGAACCAATAACTGAGAAACCCAGTGATCTAAATGGCAGGTGGGTAGATATTTTTCTCTGCTGTTTGACAGTTATTGAGAAGTCATAAATATTGAGAAGCATAAATAGCCCCTCATCTCTTGGTCTCTTTATATCTCCTGGTTCTTCTGTTTTCTGCACAAAACTCAGCATTCTAGAACCTTGGAAGGTTACAACTTGCTGATACTGACTGAAAAGTAACTTGCACGTTTGTGAACAGCCCCTACTGTTGTCATTCTGCTGATTTTTATTATGGAAAAATCTTCATTTGTAGATTAGTCACGGGATAGTGTATGTATGCAGACTCACTGTACAAAGTTGCAGTCACAAAACAGTCTAATTCTTAAGTAGCTGGAGTGCTGTCAAAGAGAGTTAGAGACTTTATGATCAGAAGTTATTTACTGGAAGTGTTTTAGAGTATCATGACATTCTGTTCTGTAGTTTTTTCCTCCAGGAATATGGAGGAATATCTTGGCCTTCAATTTCCAGGAAGTTTCTGGAAAATCCAATCATAGTAAGTATTCAAACAACATACTAACAAGTCTTGCCAAAAGCTATTCGTTGTTAAATATGATTGTAGCTAAGGATAAACTGTGCAGTAAAGTGAGAGAAATTGACTGATTACTTGATCCAAAATCCGTTTTATTGTGTTCTCTGTTGATGTCAGAGAGATCAACTCAGTAGGCTGAAGTCCTCTCTGCGATGCTGTCTGCATGAAGAATCCATAGCATAATATCAAGGTGGCTCATCCAATTTTAACATGTCTTCACAAAATCCAGGAAGTATAAGGTTCTTCTATTACATTCATTTTATGGATGGTGTTTCTTAGGGGAGTGGAAACTGTTTGCTCACTGCTATACAGACAACACTGTTGTGCCTAAAACTACTGTGCTGCTCCCTAGAGCAGATCACTAACAGATTTGGTCTTTTTATATAATGGCATATTAGCTAACACTCAAAAGCTGCTTTCACGTACAGCATGATACATCAAATGTGACTGAAATAAACATTTATAGTTATTATATGAAGTAGAGGAACTGGCCAGGTACATAAATCTTAACAGTTATGATATCCTTACAAATTGGTCATGTTGGAATTAGATTTGGGTTGAAATCCAGATGTCGGTCTGAAATTAATTTTGTTAGATTCTCTAGCACACAAAACGTTGTGTGTGTGGCAATACAAGTATATTCTCCTTTGATGGAGGAAAGTTTAACACAGATAAATAGGGATTTATTTTCTACATGGGATTTGTGAGTGCTGTATTTTTTAAAAACTTTTTTAATGGCAAAATACTTAGGGTCAGTTCTTTAAGTACTGCTTTTTTCAAAGTAAGTCATCAATTCATACTACATTTACAATAGCATGCTTTCAAAGCGTGTACAAACTAATAGGACTGCGACCATCAGAAGTGTAGCAAAAACCATTCTTTATTGCTTTATTTCTCTGTTTTATTTCCTGTTGGTGAAGGGGATTGTGTACAGCTGGAACATTTAGTTCATTCATGCTAATGACTGTTTATGCCAATCAAATTATTTGTGGCAGAGAACAAGTCTGGGTTTATCTAACCAATAACAATTCACAGTAGGAGCACCTATTTGAGGAATTTACTTCTGTGAAACAGCTCTATTTTTACAATCTTAAGGTCAACTACCAAAGTTAATGTCTTCAGTCTTTATGGAAATTCAATGCACATATCTTCAGAAATTTATTTGATAGGGAGACTGTTCAGATTAGGATGAATTTTGTCCATTTAGTATTTTTGTAGGTTTAAATTATTAAAATACTACTTGCAGAAAGCATGACCAGTACTATTTGAGTAGTGTAAACAAGAAAGTTTCTGACTTTTATTGATTATTGTTACTTCTACAGATGTCATTGCCAGTGATATGTACCCCACACAAGTAAGTGACAGACAGATGCATATGTGAAGACCTATTTAAAGATATTTGATACATATATTTTTTCCACACTTTTGTGGTATTTCTGATAAGCAACACTTGCATATTTATCTCCTGTGCATTTTTAAACATCCGATGTTTAAATTCTCTCTTTCAAAAATTGAACTAACTGGTTGAACTGCAAAAATCACTAGGGGACAAACATCAGTCAGTGCCAAGAAATAAAATCCTGCAACTACTTTACTGCAAAAGTAAGAAATTATCCCTGAAAAGTCATCCTGCAGCTCAAATTTAGCAAAGCCATCCATAAATGGTTTGCAAATAATGTTTTAAATTAACATTTAATTTTCATTTATCAGGTGGATTAATTAAAGAGTTCAAAATTGGGTCTTTAACTACTGTTACCTTTTTTAGCCTAATTTCATGGCATGATGAGAGTTCTCCAGCTCCTTTTGCAGTACATGCCTCTAGAGAGAGAATAACCCTTCCCTCCTCTTCCCAGTATGTGCAAGATTGGTACTTAGCATCACTGCATGCTTCCCTCATAGCTTTCATATAGAAGGATATGTTGATTGGAGGAAGAAGGAAAAAAAAATATTACATTAACTACCAAGTGGTACTGATTACTCTCACCTGGAACTAAGACAGTCTGTGTCACACTGTATAAAATATAATACGTCACCCAGTTACCTGGGTGAAAACTGTGTGTCTTTATGATACAGAATTTTGCCCTCCTCTGTGGCTACTTTGATGTGTATTGTAATTAGATTACTTACGTGAGCATTTTACTTGTCTGGAATGCAAAGGAAAAGCAGCCAGCTTGGACAGAGGTCCAAGTGTTCTTTCAGGCAACTTTAAAAATAGGGACGCATTCAGTTTGCTGTCTGAAGGGAATCATTCCTCCGAAGATGCTTACCAGAGAAACTGAAAAAGTTCCATGTAAATAGAGAGGGTCTGCCAATACTGAAAACCATGGAAATGCTTTCCTTGGCAACTCTTTATATTAAACAGTAAGACAAAAAATAGAGTGCTGACACACTTGTGGAAAAATGCAGCAGCAGAAACCTGTTGTAATCAGAAATGAATACATGGCGCAGGATAACATTAAAGATAAGCTTATCTCCAAGTTAATCTTCATTTCAGAGAGTGGCTCAAAAGAAACCCCAGCCTACATGCAGATCTGAAAAAAAACAAATGAAAAACAGTTCTGGCAGTGTCATATTGCCATGCAGCTCAGATATATTTACTATTCTTGGAAAAAAATGAACAACAGAAATCCAGACAGTGATCCACACAATGCAATTATTAGGGGTCACACCAATCTATCATGCTGATCCAGAGAGAAAATTTTTCTATGTTTTCAGAGGATGTCAAGTTATTCATTATAAAACTGGTCCCAGATTCTATGGAGATATACTTCCTGGGCTGTCTGTTAATTGTTATTGCTACAAATGTTGCTAGCAAACAGACAAAAAAAGCTTGACTGGGAAAGTTGGGGGTTCTCCTTGTTTTTTGATTGGAACTTTAGATGAATTGTCTTCTTTTGTTGTCTGCTTCCCATCCAGGAAACTGGAAGAGAAAGAAAAGGGAAAGAGAAAAGTCTACCATGAAAAACTTGCTATCATAGACTTGCTTATGTAGTCAGAAATGTGTGCACTGGGGGAAAAAAGCAGTCCAGCAGCATCCTAGTATCTAAATGTGAGGAATGCCATGAAACAAATGTCTAATTATTGAATAAGTTTGGCCAATTCAGTACATAATATAAAATGTTTTGGAGACTGTATTTAATTTGGGGATTTTTTTTTTTTCTTTTTTGTGAGGGTATAGTAAGTACTGGTTTTACTGTGTAAAGAAAGTGCCTATTGTAAACCTAGAATGTGAAAGAAGAGATAATGAAGTAAATTCTTAACACTGTAAGAAATCTGTTGGATTAGCTTTTATGCTATATGTAAATCAGGATTGTACTTTTCTCCTTTACATATGTGTTCTTTTTCTTCATTACTCTGAGGCTTTCTTGGGCAAAAGCCCAATAATCATGTCTTCACAGGAATATTATAAAAGGAAAATTAAAGGTATAACTGCTAGAATAAAACTATCTGAAATAAAGATAAGAAAATGCTAAGTGTTGCATCTTGTGGAGAATCAAAAGATGGATGGCCAGTCAGGCAGATGTTACTCAACACTTTTTGGGAACTGGCAAATAATCAAAAGAAAATATAACTGCAATGAAATCTAGCAAAGAATCAACCTGAATAATTCTGATGAGCAGGATCTGTTTAATGTGTCATCTTCATTCCTCAAGCATTAACCTGCAGGTGAGCATCGCAAAGAGCTGCAGATTCTTAACCAGTGGAACAGACTGGATGAAATTTTGTTTCAGGTATTTTTGAACTGCAGCCTGTCAGGTGAGTGCTTAGGTCCTTTAGTTCTGAAGTGGTATGGTTAAGGAATAGATGTTTTTCCTTCCAGTCCATTAAGGAGATTAATTTATTATTCATTAGTCTGAAATTGGTTCACTCCTATAGTCACTGGAAGCTTTATTGCTAAGCACTTGCATGAAAGAAATGCTAAGTCTGAAAAGTTACTTTCAACATTACTACCTGAAAATTAATGGTATCTTTATTTAAATGAGAAGCAGTGCTTCTCTCTTTATGTTATGAAGAGTACTATTTAAGATGTATGATTTGAAAATTTCTCTTGAATCTTTACTAATAATGCTCATAACAGGGTCATCAAATAGCAATATGAAACTTTACCCCCCATCTTAGAGATGGTGTAACTGAGATACACACTTATTAGAGCAGAGACAACAGGACTCCAAACTGTATCTGCCTGTGTACCAAATTGTGCGACACCTTTCTGAAGTAACTGTCCATTAATTATGTTTTATGATCAGCAAATTCTTAGCTTTGCAGAATGTTCTCACTATGTTTCCTGGTCTTCATGGCATGTTCTACAGGAATGTTTTCTGCAGTGATCCTGCATACAGGCAGCAAGCATAAAGCAAATGGCTGAGCTCTTTCCCGAGGCTACATAAGATATTGCAGGAGTATACCCCTCTTGCTCTCAGACAGGAAGCGTCCACTGAGATTCTTAAGACAGGTGAGACTAGGAACCCAAAATGTCACAGCTGGAATGACTAATGATACATTATTTCCTAAAAGGAAAAACTTTTATTTCGGTGATGAAATGAGTTAGACATGGCTGGTTTTGGTACTTCTCTGAATCTTGGGATAGGATAAGCAGTACTTAAGTGAGTGTGTTATTGCTGTAATAAATATGTAAAATAGAACTTCAGAGAGATTAATTCTCAGTAACACTAAATGCCTTTCCTGTTCAATGTACTTCTTGGTCCATTAAGCATATGCAGCTCCTACAAACTGCGGGCTTCTATTTAGATTCTCCTAGGGGAGCAAAGAGCCTGGGTTTTGCCTAACTAAATAAAATACATGCTGTGGAATTCTGTTTAACTGCAGAGAATGAAATTATTACTACACGCTATAGAATAAGCTTAATAATATAGTAATAATATACCAGAAAAAAACTTTTTAGGGGAGAGGCCATGTCTTTTTAAATCCTTGAGGGGGCATGATGGGTTAGAGTGATGTAGAAGGCTCGAATCACTTCATCGTGGGTGTCCTACTTCACCAATAACCCCATCAGAAACAGTGGCACTAATGTAAAATAAAGGCAATGTAAATCAGGAATCAAAATATTATAAGCAGTTGTTTGTTGATGTTTAATTAAAATCTGTATCTGCTCATTTATTGCTACCTGTTCTTTGTATTAACAAACTCAGCTGTGTCTCACACATCTGAAGAAGCCAAGGGAAGTATTAGGTATTTTGATATTTCTTTGTCTCCATGTGGTACCTTATACAAGAAAACTTTTTTGGTTTGCATCTATCTTTGAAAATGTTTAGTCTTAACTAATGCAGTTGAAGATTATGGCATTTTCGTGTGTGTCTACAGGGGCCTGTCACTGCAATGTTATGAAAAATTTGCAGATAAAGCATCTGGTTTAAGAACATAGTTTGCATAGTAGATAACTTTCATATGTACTTCCAATGTCATTATGAAATAATAGTGTTTGATTTGCTGTTCATGGGTCAGCAAGTGTTATTTGTTTACTTGTAAGACTGCTGGTAATTTTGCTTTCTCTCTGTTTACCCAGAAAGATAGTTTCCAAGGTTTCTTCCTGGGAGGAGAAGGGAAGTGTTTACCACTGGGACGAGGAAATTCTGGCACATGTTTGGCAGTATTGAGCTCTCTGAGTTCAGCAGCAAGCCGCTGTTCATTTTGTCAGCACAAAGCTCATAGAACATGACACAGTAAAGAAAATTTGGAGTATCTCACCTGTCCGTAAGAACTGCTGTGTCCTTTTAAGTAATAGTTTCCTACTATGTTTTAGATCGAGTGCAAATTCCCTTCCCCATCCAGCTTCTACTGTCATTGTAACTGGTTTTCTGGATCAAGCAGAGTTATACCAGTGTGCTCTTAATTAAAAATGATCCGTTCAGACAAGCTCTGGGGCCATGTGACATCTGAGCCTGAATGAGGCTTTAGCATGGCTTTGTTGTACCACAGATGTTTGTTTACCTTCACTGTCCTTAGCTTTACTAATTCCGCTTCCTTTCCATGCACTGAACTGAAAGCCAGTTGTCATTCCAGGCACAAAGACATGTAAATGAGGTGTCCTATTAAACTGATATTGTCAAATATGTTGTGAGCAAATGAGCTGCACTCCTCTTATCAGACAGTGATACTGATCACTATGCTAGTACTGTTCCTAAGGCAAGGAAGGGGCAGACATTGCTTCCTGTAGATTTTCATGTTTTCTTACCTGCTAGACAGGACTCCAAACTACACTTCTGGGACCAAGGGAAATCAACATTCGTATTATTTCAGCTTTTTCAGATATCGTATCTGAGAACCATTCTTCATGTCAGAATTCTGGTTCCTGTATATTGTGTGCTGTGCCTCTGAGAAACCCACACAAATGCAATTTTCAGTCTGCCATATTTTGCACATTATATGCACAGCCATCAGTGCTGAAAGCAGTCTCACATCATGAGTGTAGGAATTGTCAGAAAGCACTATTTTTCTGTCAGTTGAGCAAGAGCTGTTTGTGGAAAGCAAATTAAACCACAGTACTTTTTAAATTTGTAAGCGTCCTTTCTGCAGTGTTCATCCACATGGCCAACCTGAAGGTATCGAGTCATCGTTTCAGATCCCATGAGAGGGAAATGGGTGAAAACTGCAAAAGTAATGTGCTTGAAATGTGAAGAGCTGCTATTTCCTAGCTGCTCTGTATTATCACGGGAGTGAAGATTTTGGTTAGTCTGATCTAGTAAGAATTAGCCAATCGTTAGGGTAGAAAGGTAGTTACATGAACCCCCAGTTAACTAGCCTTCTACAGTAATTTCTAGGCTAGTCTAGAAAAATGTTTGTTCCACTTAGCATAGTCTTTCATGGGGGAACAAACCTCCAGTACAAAATAAGAGGAAGAAAGGTTGTAGAGGAGATATATGAAGAAGCCTTGTTTCAGCACGCGTGGAGTTCTTTTTCTAATTACTCCCCATATTACTTCGGCTCTGTTGTCTTAAAGCAAGTTCATCTCTGTGTGATTACAGATTAATCTTTGTAGGTTTTTTTTTTGTTGTTGTTGTAGGTTTGTTGTTGTTTTAGGACAAAGGAATGGTGTTTCTCACAATGTGAGGATAAGCTTGTTTGGATTTCATTTCAACTTCAAGCCTCACAGTTTCAAAGGACTTCCCTCTGAGATTTGTAACACTCAGTCCTGGGTACATCAGATTTCTCTCTTGTGTATGTTTCCCCTTTTCCCTTTCTGGGTGGTTAGCAAGGACCGCGAGATGGATCAGATTGCATGACCTCCTGTTTATCATGGGACAATGCATTCATGTGGAAATGCCATGTTAAGTTTATTAAGATAAGAGCATTTCCATCCTTGTGAGAGTGAGCTGTGTGCTGCAGACTGGGAATGGGGGATATCCAGTGTTACCAGTAGTGCCGGCCTTATGGCCAAGACATCCAGAGAGAATCCTGGCCTGATCACAGCTGGCCCTGTTTTCAGCAGGGGAACAACTAGAGATTTTCTGAGGTCCTTTCCAACCTGAAGTTAACTATGATCCTAAGAAGGATGCTGTTTCCAGTGCTGCAGGAACAAAGGAAAATCCAAAATAATAGCCAGTCTGACATAGGAGAATGATTTCCTGGTAGCAGATCTGATAATCTGACCATACATGTGGTCTCAAGCTTGGGATTTGAAAAGTAAAGGTTTTCTGTGCCACCTCAGTGTAGCTGTTTTCTCACTCTAGCTCATCTCTTAACCTTCTCCCAAATATACCTAGTTTCAAATATATCATCTTATATCTGTATAGACAAATATTGTCTAATACAAATGTATTGGTAGGGTTATGTATGTGAATTTATGTATGTGAAGGAGGAGCAGTCTTTCTCTTGACCTCTGTAGATGAATGCCAGGAGTGTGGTTTTTGCTTACATGTATCTTATCACAGTACTGTGGGTGTTATAAGCAGGTCGATAACAACTTCATTCTGTCTCCAGTCTACCCACATAAATTCACAGATTAATTAGCCAGCAGGGACCACAAGGAGGATACAGTCCCACATGCTTATAAACAAGCCAGTCTGTACTGAATACAACTCACTCCATAAGAACCTTACATTATTTAATGTAAGAGGCAAATATGAAGAGCATAAGGGAAAAGGGAAGTAATTACATTAATTCTAGAGACGTTTCTAGGGTATTCTATCCATTGCTCTGAATTCCAATTAAAATTACATATCTAGTGAAGAGCTTCTGAGTTCAGGTTCTTTATTTGGACCTGAAACTTGGAAGGTTTCCTTTTATAAAATGGAGAACATGTTGGAAAGAATTATCTTTTATAAATTTCACAGGTTTTGTTTGTTTGTTTTTGGAATGAAAGTTGTGATGTAAAACGTATGATTGCAACTTAGGGGTTTTTTTTAAATGTGATATGTATGAAAATATGATGCTTCATATTGCAAATGAAGTAATTTAATGAACAGACTACTGTTGATTCAGTTGGTCCTATGCCTGAACAGGTTGGACTTGGTCAATTGAAGAACTTCAATGTGTTGACAGTTGTGAGTTCATGTGACCATTCTTACTCCAAATGCTCTCACACTGATTACTGTTTTCTGATGGGAACATTGTTTTTCTCCCAACAAAGCAATTGTAAATAGATGTTTCAGATCAACAAGTAAGCATCTGAAAAAAAAAAAAAAAACATATATATATATTTTAAAACAGGGATGCAAGAGTTATAATTTGATTAAGTGATGCCAGTGGTGAGAGCAGAAATGTACAGTTACTGATATCTGCAAAATCTCCATGCATTTGTCTGAGATAACCAAAATTTCAGTATTCTTTTGTAGCACAGGGACTACTCATACTTATTTCAGTATTATAATTATGACAAATTATCATAACCCATGCATTTGAGACACTGCAATGCAGCATGTGCATCATTCTCGTCAAAGGACTTAAGTACATGCTCAAGAACATCAACGATAAAATTTGCTTTAATTTTCACTTGATTCAATTTGTAAATGTGTAGACCTATGTGGTTTGTAGGTAAGATATCACAGCTTTAAAAACATGTTTTTCTTTTCTGGATCTAAGCCTTTTGTGAGAAACGAAGAATCTTTGTGGTATGAATTTAGTGAAATAATGAATATTTTCTGAATTCTGTGAATAAAATGTTCTTGAGAAAGGACATCAAACTTTAGGTTTCAAAGTATCAGTCAAGAGTGGAAATCCTAGGAAATATTCTTGTCAAAAAAAGCAATATTTAACTACTTCCTTATTTTAATTTAATAACCATTAGGTGCTGAAAATAGATTTCCACCTTGGCCAAACCCTTAATCTGTTTTTTTCCTCTGAATTGGAAGAGTTCAGTTCAACAAGAATCTCCTCTTTTCAACATAAATGTGATGAGTTGTTGCTTAAAGCTTTGATCTCAATTATAATCGTTGCTCTGTTGGTGTATTTATGTGTATTTTAAGAGAACTGTAGCAATCTGAATGTTGTTTTGTTTTGTGGCTGTTACTTGTACCAGTACTATGCTGTTGCTCTCTCCAGTGTGCATTACCCACCAGAGGGAGCTGAAGCCAAGAACTGTCAGATTTTGCTTTGTCTTCCAGTTTTCAGAGGATTTCCTATTGCAAGTCATCTCCTCCCCTTCACAGTGTTTTAGATTCAGGCCTCTGTCTTCAGGATAGTCATTTTTTTAATTGTATTGAGCTCTGTTTTCATTATTACATGTAAAGACCCCGAGCTTCTAAAAATTATTGAAGTTAAATTTCAGTGCTATGGTTAGGAGCCTTTACAAGCCCCACAATAAATATTTCTTTCCAAATCTTCAATTTTCTGGAGAATGTCGATACAGCTAATTTATTTACAGTAAACCTGAAAGATTATCACGTACACCTCCTGTTATAATGTCTTCTGAGTTAGCATGTTTTCATATATAGATATTATTTTCTTCTAAGTTTGAAAACATGTTATTAATTCTACTAGTCATCAGACATTGAGGTGATGCATTAATTCCCTTTAGTGTAGGGGGTGAGTAAATAAAATGGAAGCTGAAAATAGAAACCTTTAAAACAAATCTGTTGTATCCACAAATAACTATATTATGGATATAATGGAGCTGATGGATTTTCTTGTGTTTCTAGGTAATACTTGGCTGGGATTAGTAATTACTTATATTTGCATCAGATATACAAGTAAACCTGCCTGCTAAGCAAATGTACATTTTTTTTAATGGGAAGCACAGCTGGGCTTAGAACTTGGTTCCTTGTCTCTCACAAAGTGACACAGGCAGTGAAAACAGGGCTGATGTGAAGGATGCCTAAAATGATGACCTCCACCTGTGTCCTCCATTCACCTGCTACCTGATATTTTAGGTATTTCAGTTTCTTCCAGTAATGCTCAGAAACAGTTCTATCTTGACAGTTGAGCAACTCAATATTTATAAACCTATTTATTTCTTTATATCTGCAAAACACTTCTTAAAGCATTTCCTAGTTGCAGCTGGCCATATGAACATAAATAGTCTTTGGCAAAAGGTGGTACTACAAGAGGCAGGAAAGCTCACAGTTGAGCAGTCATATATGAAACTGATCCTTAGCACCTCTGAGCTGCTTGCTACTTGCTCAAGTCATTTGTTGTTCTAAATGCTGTGGCATAATTTGCATTCTCCAAAACCATTAGTATATCCGTCATAGGAATTACAGAAATCTGATGGGAGCCTTTGAAACTTCCTTTGCTAACAGATCTGTGTGTTTTCTACACCACAGATTGTGGGTAATCAGCCTGTTAGACCTCCTCTGAGATTATTTTTCAAATTCAAAATTTTGTCATAGAAAAATGGTAACACACAAATAACCCCAGTTTTGGCTCAGGTTTCTGGTCCTTGATAGCAACTTTACATGAGGACAGTATGAGGAAGTTTATATCAAATTGCTGTCTAATAGGGTTTGCTTTACAGCTTTCTCTGTTAGAAATTACTTTATATACCGAGGCATGAGATTTTAATAGGTTTTTGAATGTCTGTATAATTCTGTCTGTATACTATCTAACATACAAAGAGCTCATTATCCCTATTTAAGCATAATAGAGCGGGTGACTAATTTATGTTTATTTTGTCATCAATTTAGTTAAATAACGGCATAGCTTGTTGGGATTTTTTTATAACTGTTTTCCACCGTTTAAATGGGAATTTATCTGTCAAATGTAGTAAACAGAAAAAGAAATGTGAACATTTCAAAAAGATTAGCAGGAGACTCCTGAGTTTGAAAAACAAAGCAAATCTTCAGCTGTGCAGTTTCCAGTGGTACCTCCTCACTAGTGGCTATTGAATAACAGTGCTATAAGGACACTATGAATGTGCATTTTGAGATTTTCTTAATAAAAATAGGAGGAAATCTTACAAACATTTTTGGAAGAAGAGATGAGTTATAATATTTTTCAGATGCCACTACCTAGCTATAAAGTGACACCTGACTTCTCCTTTTAGTTCTCTTGGATTGCTTTTTACTCTCCTCCTAATTATTTTTGACAGCTTTTTTCCTTTGTTTCTGTACTATATTCCCACTGTCGTTTCAGTCTTTCTCTTAGTTGGGTTTATTTTTCTCTCTTGCTTTTTTTGTGGTATGGTGCTTTCATATACTCTGTTTTCACATTTGACTTTCTATCACCTCAGAACTGTATTGCCTCGTATTTTATTTTGAGGTCAGGGAAGGAAAGGAATAAATGGCAGCTGCAGATGCAGGAAATACACTCAGCTCTGTATTCGAACCTGTACTTTTTTGTTATTTCAGGTTTTTGATCAGACTGACTCATGGCAGTAGCTGCATGAAATACACATTTCCTTATCAGATACTCCTAAACACAGGGATTGTTCCATACTTATATCAAGGAATTCAGTGAAAGATTATATTCTATGTGCATACACATTAGTAGAAAGTATATTTTGTCCCTCTGAGAATTTAGGGCTAAAAAATCGTTTTTCAGATTTCAACCAAATATGAGTCTTCCATCATCACATTTTTGTTAATTTTTTTGTTAGATCTGTTCATAATTTTTTTATACTTACTCCACTGGTCTTTATTTCTGTATTGTCATTATAGAATCCCAATCCAAATGTTACAAGAGAATAATCACAAGAGAGCATTTTGTAGGTATGAATTCCCTCGTCTCCTCATATCATCCCTCAGCAGTCTACTAGCATCTTCCACAGATGAACTGCTAATACAGGTACCTCTTCCAAACACAAGCTGAAGAGCATTCTTTCCTGGTTTGGTAAGATGGTCCAGCCTGGAGCTTTATCCAGTATTTTTTGAGACTGTCAAACTGAAATTTCTTAGGACAAGATTTGTACTAATGCACCACAGGAGGTGTTCTCTCTGTTGATGTCCTACCATGATTCATCATTGCTTGGGGTAAATATTGCAGCCACTGAAAAAAGTTATAGGTTTTCTAAGTATGATTAGTCCACTTCTCTGATACACAGCATAGAAAAAGGCAATCATGATTCCTTATGCAGTGTGTTTGACAGGATTAGAATGAAAAGTGCCGCTCCTAATCTGATTTTCCAATTGCACTGGCAAACATAGTTTTCAAAGACAAATCCAGATGCAGAGAAGTAAGCCAAAGTGTTTGAAAAAGTTCACGTAAGAGAATGGAAGCAATAAAAGATGGTCATATGTACAAGAGATTACAAACAGGATAATCTGAAGTGCATGTTAATGTCCTTATTAAATCCCATATTTTGTCACTAGTATATCTGAAGGGTTTAAAAGTTAGATTTGCAGGTAGCAATAATATCAGAGCACAACAAATCATAGTGTGTACTGCATGAAGATTCAGTGCTGGTAGAGACAGGAAAAATATTTCAAAAGAAGTAAAATCAAACCACAGTAACCCCAACTACCGTTCATCATGATCTTTTATCGCATTAAAATGTGTGGTTAATTAGCATATTTGGCAACCATTTTTTATTCATGAACTGTCACTGCCAGAGTAGTGAGTGCCCCAGCTCCCACTTAAGTTATACGTGGTGATAAAAGCCCAGTCACACTGCATCAGAGCTTCTGGGTTTCATTCTTTAATGTACTCATATAGTTGATTCTGACAGTGTAGACCTGATATTCTCATATCTCTTGTAGTGCATTACACATACGTATCTGGAAGCAGGAATCAGTCTTCCTTGTATATGCACTTAGACTTCATATTTTATTTGGTGGTTTGACAGAATAAGGGTACAGATAACTTTTTCTCTGTATTGATTCTCTTATTTTATACCAAAATGGAAAAGAAGCTGTGGGTGTTCAGTGCTAGCAAAAGCAATACACCTGCTAAGCTGGTATGCCAAGATTCTGTGGACAGTGTGGGAACTAATGAATATTCCCTTGTGGTCTCCAGGTAGTGAAGGTTCAGAAGTTATATTCCTTCTTCTCCAGAAAAGGAATGTGTGCCCAGTTTTTAGGAATACTTGAGTGGCCTGTGTGGTCTTCAAGAACATCTTTTCTAAATTCTTTAGGAGTTTTTTGAAAATCACACTGGCAGCCTTCCAGCAACTTTAGGTGCCTAATTCTTTGTAAAATTCTTGCTTTTAGCCCAAACTTTTCTACCCAGCCAAGTTCCATCTGAAGTCAGCAGATTTCACCAATGACCTTATTTGCACCTTCTTCATTAATCATCTGAGTTCTCATCTAATTGTAGTCAGCTGTATTCCAAATAGTAATACTACTGAGATAATATTTGGGAATCTGAAGACCATAGGCATGTGATTAAGTTACATTCTGTTCTTTTTGGAGGTGAGCAATTTCATTTCTGTTGCTACTTGTTAGTAAACTTGTTAGTAAATGAGAATTGTTTCTGTGGATCAATTCATTTCTGAAAGGATCATGAGAGATGGAAATCTCAAATTATCAGTATCATAATCCCTTAGTTACTGCACATTCTGTGTTAGTGTATTTCAGCAATCTCTTCTATGAGAAATGTTTCGATAAGATCTGTTGGTGCTGTTCCCAGAACGTGTTCATGTGGTATCAAAGAATCCTATTGTTCTGTTAGGGACCTTTTTGTCATTGGGAATTTGGACACTGGGTTTGCAAAGGGTCGGCTGAGGCCAGAATACAAAGACAAAGCTTCTGTGCCGTGTGTTCTGGCAAGCCATCTTCAGTCAAAGACCACTGTATTCCTTCATCTACAAAAATTAGTGACCCTTGCTGCCTGAGAAGTACGAATTCTGTCTGTACTCACTGTAGTACTAAGTACTCTAGAAATCACACAAGACCAATGGACTCCACCTTTTTTTTCATCTGTAACCCATGAATTTTCTCCATTGGCCAGACAGTCCTGGGTGAGCTGAAGCTAAGCACGCTGATAGTTTTTCTCACAGCTTTTTCATGGACCTCTTAAAGTCTGCAGCTGTAGACTGTCTATTTTGACTACTGACTAAAAGCAAGAAATCTACCATTGCTGTTCACTGTAATTATTGATAGTGCAAGCTTTCACCACCAGCTTGTAATATACAAAAGATGAGAAATAAGCAGGTTTTTCAGAAGCCTTAAAATTGTAGTGACTAGCTAGCATGTCTTTTGTGCATCCTTCCTTTCAAGAAATTCTGTTTCAGTTAATATAATTAAAAGGTTGTATCAGATGACAGGTATCAATATTCATAACATTCAGTATTTTTTTTCAGAACTTCGGAGGCTGGAGAAAAAGGTAAAACAAGAAATGGAAGAACTGCAGCTTGCAAGTGAAAAAGTGTAATACCATTGATCAGTGATTGCTTAGTGGAGATGAGAAGGTGGGAACATCTTAATATGTCATATTTTACTTTTATTAAAACGTATATAGGCATTTTCTTGCAAGTGTGCTAAATTTATATCAGAAAAGTGGGATTACTCTGTCTTCTATTTCCTTGTATTTATAATTACATTTATTGAAAATTGCTTCATTGTAGGTGCTTGAATAGAAATAGCTAAAAATACTGTTGTTAAGACAAAATGATAAAAAGCTATATTGCATAATGAAACAAGTTGCTTTAGCATTTGGTATGATGTCAGTCTTTTTTTTATAGCAAGACACAAAATTCACAGCATAACGGTTTCTTTCAAATCCCAAGATACTGCTCTGCTTACTGATAGGTAGGTTGTGCAACACCTGTTAGAATGCTGAGACACTGTTTTGTCCTACTTGGTATTCCTTTTTTGTTTTGATGTAACCTTTTCTATCTTGCTCTCACTACATAGTTTCCATGACGATCTGGTATTAGGAAGTTCTTGATTAGGCAAGTATCGTAGGGTCACAGTCATAATTAAGTCCATATCCTGATTTATTTTCTAAGTGGAAATTTGATACATTTTTTTTTCTTAAAGATCAAATTTTACTACGTATTAAAGACTTTTCAGTTTCATTGTGTTGTAACCAGAATGCCTTTTTTCAAAAGATTGCAAAGCTTATTAATTATCTTTTCCATTTACTCTCATCTGTATATATAAAATACAAGTGGTGGACTGTGATTGCTTTGCTGTGAACAGTTTCCCATCTAACTGTAAAGTCTCAGCCCTGTGTTTCATTTAACATTATTTACCCTAATATTCTCAGTTGTTACTGCAGTTGATCAGCAGATCAGCTAGAGAAGTTATTCATATGTATATATGTGTACACGCACACTAATTCATATGTACATATGTGGATACATATGAAAGGGCTTATGCGTAGAGCGCCATATGTTTTTAAGCTTCATTGACCAATACCAGTCATTTAACTACTCACATAAATAGATACACCAAGAATTGAAAAAAGGATACATACTTTTAATTAGATATGAAATAAAAAATGCTGATGCACTTCTGCAGAATCTGCAGAAAAGGTCCTGAGTTTGTGGCTGAGTTGTCAGAGGTCTCCTACCACATATGCTGTCTCACTGTGCTCAGTTTGCAAACCCATATTCTTTAAAGTAGCACATCCATCCTCTTTCAATGTCTTATCTTACATTGGCCAGTACCTGTTACTTCCCAGCTACAGTGAAGAAGGGAAAATTGACTGTATCACACTGTTCAACATAGAAACTGGAACAGTAGGCATTATTTTTTGTAAGCTTAAATGCACCGTTCATGTTGAAAAGTGATTGCTAGATGTAATATTTGTAAAAATAGCCAAGAGTTTGGATTGCAGATATCTGCATGAAACTACTCAGAAATGATCAGCAAAGTAAGAATTACATACTGAATGTGTTCTCTTGAGCGGCAAAATGAGTACACGAATTTTTAGCAACATTTTCTCTCAGTTATCAAAGAAAATACTGTGAAACATTCTTGCTGTGATTCTTGAATAAGTAGAAACCAAAGCACAGTATTGGGGTTTGCTGCTGAAAATACCTGAACATCTATCATATTTTTTGTGAGTGTGAAGAATATTAATATTTTGTAATTAATAAATAACGTACACAACAAGAAGAAAGCAGAACTGGAAGTCTGTTTGAGAGGTCATTTATTTTAGCAGCTCCCAATTTTATTATTATATTATTTCCCTGGGAAGAGGAAGGTCAGCCTTTCACATGGACTTGGTACCACTATGGTAGCATAACCTCCAAGATGGTTCAGTTCACTTTCAGCTAAGGAATGTGAGAAACATGCAGCAGGTGTCCAATCAGCTGGCCATTGGTGATGCTGAAAATACACCCTTATGTACAATGCGTGTGGTGGCTCCGCTCCCTTTCTGTCCTGGCTGAGGGTAAATACATGCTTCAAACAGCTTTCACAGGGAAAATTCAGGGGAGAAGGCAGGAAAAAGGGAAAGATCAAATTACATTCTGCTGGAGCTTTGTATGGAACTCCAAGCATATGTCAGGGCCCTCCCATAGCTTGCTCAAGAACTGCTGATCCAGTCCAGGAAGGGCAGGATCACTTATAATTAAACCAACACTGACATGTTTGTCTAGCCTGTGTTATAGTATCTTTGTCACTGGACATCTTTACTTTCCAAAGTAATACATTCCAGTGCTTTGCTGTCATTGTGATTAGATAATTCTCTCTTTTTTTTTTTTGGTCTATTTTAAACTTTCAGTGCTCAATGTGAAGGGCATGAATTTTTGTACTTTTCACTTAGATTGTTCTTTTCCTGTCACAAGTAAACATTCTAATAACTGAGGACTATCGTTCACTTCAATCCTCTTGTTTCTAGACTTCGTTCTATATTTCATTAGAATTCAATGTCTTCTACAGTTTTTTTCTTGTTGCTTATTTGAACTCTATCCACCATTAAGTGTGGTTTACAAAACTAAATAGAGTAGAAGGTCTTAAAATGTCTTAAAACAGCATTCCTTGTTTTGTCTTTTTTGGCAATATCAGAAATTTAATGACATGTTTGTCTTATCCTTTTCAAATACTTGAAAAAATTGTAATTATTTAATATAGTATAGTAATCAATCACTAAAGAGCTATTCCTTAAGACTAATATCAAATTAAGGGTGGTGTTTTATCTGACACACTATTTTTTCTTAGTTTTAGGTTTAAAAATGGTTGAAAAATTAAGCAAATTGGTACCTCTTGGCAATTGCTGATTATTCCAGTAGAACTGTTTTTGGAGTCATGATGGAAAACAGGTAAGCTCCTGAGTATGTTTGTGTTTTGTTATTATGTGTATAGCACACTATAATCATTAGTTCAAAATCCTCTATGGAATGACTCGCTCAGACAGGAAAAAAGTGAGGAAGCTGGCTAATGCTGATAAAGTTATTTCACATAATACAAAGAGTAAATGAATAGATTTTGTGCTTCTGATGGGGATTAAAAGATGTTGCACATTTGTAAATATTGCTATGAGATGTCTCTTCAAAGAAAATGACCCTTGCATCATTTTCTGCTACTCAGTTGCATCCTATCACTAAAGACATTAAAACTGTGGTTGAGTACCTTGCCAGGCTTTTGCTACCTTAAAAGTGAGACAAATAACAGAGGCCTAGAATAGCACATATAGTTTATATTTACACATTTGGATCTTCCAGTTGTTGTGGTGTTCTATACTGAAAATGAGCAGGACAGTTGGGCAGTCATTGCACAAGGGTTACATGACTATTTTTTTATTAGTCTTTGTTCCGTATCACCTTTTAGATCAAATTTTGAACTGAAAAACTGTTCCAAGGTTGGTGAACACTCCTATTAAGCAGTGTTGTATGTGTGTGTGTGTACATATAGGTATATAAGGGAAAGGCATGACTCGCTTGTGAAAAGCCTCTTCTTTTTCTAGATGAAGTCAGTCCTGATTATTCCATTCCAGAGTATATGCAATACAAACAGCACAGAGATGAAGAAGGTACAATTTAGAAGTCCAAACATTAACCAAACTAAAGATATCCAGGGAGAAGGTGGTTATAATGGCAGCCAGCCATTTCCTCCATCCCCAACTACCCGGTGAGATTCCAGCATGAGGCAGTGGGATTCCTCTGTCTACATTCATACCAAAGTAAGATTTGGAAGAAACTTACCATTTTTTAAGGCTTGCACAGTAGTAATGAGAGACAACTGAATGAAACCGTGCACACAATTTGTTTAGAGCTCTTGGAAGTTTGGTCAGCCTAACTAATTGTGTTGTTTAGTGATTTTAAGTATGACAGCATATGTGGTGATCTCTGATGGTTTTTAAGGTTTAAACAGAAATCTCCTAGAAATAATGAACTGAAATAAAACTATGTCAAAGCAATTATACAGTCAGTATTTTAACAGAGTTGATCAGCACCATGCTCTACTGAAACTCACAGTATCCTGTTAAATATTTTATCTTCCTCTGTTGTTCAAAAGCATGGCAAAAATTGCAATACCATAGTATTCAATTACTTCCCATTGAGTGTAAAAATCTTCACCCTGTTGGCCCTGTTTTAGAACCCGGCAATAGATGATTTTCACCAGAACACATTAGTTAAATGCTTTCAGTTGATGCATTTAAACCTTCAGTAAAAGCCCGGGCTCTTTGCTGAAAGCACGAACAGTATCTTACAGGAATGAGCTTAGTGCCATCTCATTAATCAGTGTTTGCATTGCTGGCTTTTGTTCAAGAGCTTGTACACAGTGTCTCTCATTTTTGCTATGCAAGGCAAAAATAAGAAGTTTCAACATCATTATGTGTTCAACTTTTTTTAATATATATTGAGCCAGTTTTTGAACAGAATCTGCTTTGTGCACCTCAGTCAGTTATTCAGGCTGTTGGACAGGGGCACAGGCTGCTGAAAGCGTGTATGTGCGCAACACTTCTGGAACAATGGCTGAGAGGGAAAGGTGCAAACAGCTCGAAAATGTCAGCAGTTTGTGTCAGTTAGAAAAGAAAAGGTAGCTAAAAGCAGCCAGCCTGGCAGAACTTGCTTCAGTGATAAAGACTTGAATGAAAGCATGTCTGTCATTTTTGTGCTCATCAGATAATTGCTTTTGGAAGCTGTGCTTAATTTAGTGAGAAGCGAAAACAGGACTAGAATCTGGGCACACTCTGCATATCTCTGTGTGGATTTACTTTGGCCATAAGGCTTGAGAAGGAGCCTCACCAAAAGATCTGTTGTTTTGGCAAGTACACAAACACGATCTTAAAATTAATAACTTTTCTCATATTTAGTTTTTCAAGCAAGCTTCTGCCTACAGGCTGTATTCCAAAATATCAAGATTTTTTTTAATCCTTCATGTAGAGATGGAATAGATACAGGAATATTTCTGGTTACAGCCATCAAGTTCCTCCTGCATGCATTTCCAGAGTTTGAAATACTAGGAAAAGTTTTAAGTTTCTTTTAGCTTGGTTTAATCCTAGTAAGTTTTAGTAGCCTTTTACAGTTGGCAGTTACTGAAGCTGCAGCTCATTTTCTCTAGCGCACTCCACAAAATCAACCTTTCAAATCTGTGGGTGCTTTCTTTTTCTGCTGCTGTACCTCCTGCCAGCAAGTGCAGGTGACAAGTCATTAAATATAAGAGAGTTGTTAGCAAAAAAAAAGTTATTTAATAAGAGACTTATGTCTGACCTGCTTCCCCCAAACCAATTATGTCTCCCTGGCAACAGTCACAAGCGTGTGACAAAACAGTCGAGATTTCTCTACAGAAAAATTAAAATACTTAAAATGTCACTTTTCAAGGAAGCATTCTATTTTATACTTAGTTTTCAAAAGTGCATAGCATGCTTATACAAAGACATCACTTTTGGCTCAGTAAAACGTCATCAGCTAATGCATCAAAGTACGCTCCCTACAACAAATAGCCTGCTGCCGCACAGCCGTGAGAATTAACATGTGCTCATAGGTAGGTATTTCTTCTGAAGTCACCTTTAGAATAGCTCCAATATAGTAATCACGATGGCTAAGGCTCCAATTTCATCATAATGTTTTTCCTGTAAAATCACCCTAAAGTACCTTCACAGTTTACCACAAATATTTTAATAATATATAACAATACTAAATAAAATTGTAATAGAGATGAGTTTGCCGCTCTGGTGTACGCTGTCATTAGAGTACAGCACTGAAAATCATAGCCAAGAAAAGTAGGTACTTTTATGTAGAAAAAGTGGTCTTTTTCTGTATGATTTCGATTATCACTATTCAACACTTCCAAGTTCTATGACATTAATATCAACGGTTCTTCACAGATGCAGAAATTCAGGTTATCTAAATGTTACTCGGAAATGCTAGTCACCATTTCTAAACTTCTTAATAAGTCTTCCAAAAGCCATTTGATAACAAGATTATCTGCAGCCAGTGTCTCAACTCTACTGGATAATTGGACAACTCATCGTGTTCAGCTGACATTAGAGTTGTTAGCATCTCACTATTTCATCCTAGGGGGAAAACTCCATAATTTTAGTTTTTTGTTTGTTTTTCAGATAGAATTTACCATCTATGTGTACATGAATTTTTTTTTGTTGTTGTTCCTAGGATTAAAGTTTTGGATTCGAGTGCCGGGACAAAGTTATTCTGGGTTAAGAAGGCTGTGATCATTGTGATCTGCCAACTCCAACTATTGGAAGGAGGAGCAAAAGCATCCCTGTCTGCAGGTCCGTAATACTGATTGTTGTACTGGTAACTCTTCTACAACTCTATTTCTCATCCCCCTACAGAATGTGAAAATAGATGGCCTGTTAGTGTTAAACATTTACAAGGTTATGTCTTTGAGGAGGCAATAATGTAATTACACAGTGGGCTGCAGCTTTAGCATAGTTTTATCATCTTTGTTTTAGTTTTGAAAAATGATGGGTACTTTCTCATTTTAAATGAGATACTGGGGACTTAAACTTTGCTTATCTGTTAAGGCCAAAAGAAGCCTTAGAATAATTTTATGTTTGCACTGAAAAAGTGCAGCAGGGGGCATGCAGCCACTGGTCCACAGACAACAATTAAAGGGACTCTTCAAGGCCTGAGAAGCACATAGTGCAGAAAGGACAGGGTCTCAAGTAGTCAAAGAGCAAGAAAGCAAGGCTTAAGAAATAACAGTACCAGCTAATCTCCATGTGAACAGCAGAAAATTGGTTTTGCTATTGTTTACCATAAATTCCTCTACTCTAGACTTTTAACACCCTTTTTCCACCACTCAAACTAATAAGCTATTTTAAATATCTCAAGCAGCAAGTAAATGGCATTTCCATACAATGTGTCCTTCTCCCTCCCCTCTCCATATCAACAATAACAAAGCAATACTGTTCCCCTACCACCAGCAAATGTAGTTATGTGGTAACCTCACATAGTACCCCTCTGAGTTGCTGCCTCCTCAGTGAACCTTGCTGTATCCTTCACTGGAAGACTACAGTAGCAAGCAAATTCCTGTCTTTTCCTCAAAAGTATGGAACAAACAAATGCATTTAAAATTTGTCAGTTTAAAATTAACTGGCATCTAATTACATAGCACCTTGTTTGCCTCCCACAAAAATCTTTGCCTTGCTGAGACCCTGCAGGGGCAGAATGAAATTTAGGGTGGTATCTATAATCCTTACCATTTCTTCGCTTGACTGGTGACCTAAATAAAACTTTCAGTATTAGGTTTTTCCAAGATGTAATTTATACTATGGCTGTCAGGAGTTAAGATAGCAGTTGCCATGGAGCTTTAATCTTTTTTTAGGCTTTAGTCAAAGGAAGCTGGAAGTCTGCATGGTGAGTAGAACCCTCCTCAACAGAATTTTATTTAAATTGGGACAGGATTTTACCCTAATTTTTCTAATGGAAGTTATTCTCAAAAGTTCTCAAATTCATTTTAGTCTATTCTTTTTCTCAGCAGGAGATAAGAGTTTCTTTTAGGCTTCTTAAATCATGTTACATTCAAACACAGAAGTACCCCGTTGCTTCCCTTCTCCTCCAACTATAAGCTGTAACTTTCTACTAGTTTTATACAAGTGGCTAATCACTGGAGTGGATTCACTTACTAGTTTTACCATTTTCAGTGGAGGTGCTCTGAACAATAAAGCATTTGGGAGAAATTTATTTTCTGCGTGCCCAGGAAACGCTAATCCCTACACTGTAAAATAGGCCATTAGTAAAGAAGTAATTATATTTGAATCTGTATATGTGCTATTTATAACTTCCTTGATGTATATTTAAGAAAAACAGAAGTTTGCAATGGGTGAAGTACCTCTCTGAGAAATATGAAATTGACCATGCTACAGTCAGTGGTGTTCTGCTAGAGTGCAGTGCTGTCTTATTCCTTGCTGTTTGCAGCAGAACAGAAAGCAGCAGTTCAGTCTAATATCTGTGTTTAAAACTTTAAACGTTCCCTATTAGTAAACCGAAAGAATGCAAGAAGATGAAGATCTAGGTATTCTATTTCTAAGCTGTAAAAGACGAATTGCTTTTTCTTTGCGCGTGTATTTTTGTTTCCCTGAGAGGCAATGACTAGATAGGGTGCCTTTTGGGACTAATACATCTGTCACTTGAGTTGAAAACAAGATTCAGCGAGAGCTACCAAGATAGTATTAGCTTTGACATACGCAACAGAAGAATTTCAGATATACTGCCTGACATGATAAAGTGTCTTCAGGATCTGGAGGAGGTTTTATCATAGCTCTGTTAGATACATGTATGCCAGATAGCACAGAGGGGGAAAAAGTCTACGTTAAATCGCAGCATTTAAAGCAAGAGGGGCTTTTATATGAAACCTATGGAATTTTCTTCAACCTGAGGTGCCAGTATCAAAAACTTACTGAGCTAAAAGAGATAAAAGACATGGATGCAGATAAGAGGGAGAAAGAACTCGAGGCCCTTAACTTTGTTAATGTGGCAGTCACTATATTTTTGTCCCACACAGCCTGGATGGACTTTTGGGGAAACTAAACAGGGTACAGTTCAGTCCAACTGAGTCTAAAGAACAAAATCCCAGATTATGACTTTAAAAATCTGATCTGTTATTGTCAGCAGTGGTACAAGTTACGGTAGTGCCAAACTGCTCATTTTTACAATTTCAGGTGAACTGTAGTATCTTCTTTCAAGGTGAAACTAGTGACCTTTAAATGGAGAGATCTTCAAAATTAGCAAATGCCATCTTCTTTACAAAGGCCTCCTTCTTAGATAGAGAAAACTGGGCTTTTCACTTACCAATCTTCTGTACAAGCTTCAAGACCTGGCAGTAGTACATTTACCATTTTGGAATGTGTAGGTAATATGTTCGGCAGAGAAATGGTGAAAAGTAGCTTAAACAGAAGAAATATTGTGCTTTTTAGCAATTAATAGGTATGAACACACAATGGCATGCATTAGACTACATTTAAGGTATTTGTACCTATTGTAACTGATAATCAACCATATTTGAATTCAGGTACCTTACACAATGGATTAAAGTAAGACATAGCAACTGGAAGAGTTGTCTGCGGATCTTCAAGAAAAATGTAGTAAGTGCTGGAGATACCAGAACGGCCTCACAATATAGGTAGTAAATACTATTAAATGGCTCATCTTGCAGTCAAAACACTAAGCTTTCTATTAGTTTTATTTTTCTGTTTGGTTTAAAGTTTGATTAAATGACTATTTTGTCAGGATTAAATTGATCCATGGGACAGTGATCAAGACACACTCTTGATCTGGTGCCATTCTTTATAAATAGTTTATGAGGACATTTTGCTGCTGACAAACTCATTACTTCAAAACCAAAAGGCAAAAATCAAGAACACAGAAGTGCACCATATTTTCATAAACTCAGGACAAAAGCTAGGCTTGACATCTGATCCACACTGAATTAAGATGAAGTATTAATTTTCACACAGGAAGCAGTTTCCTTTTCTACCTTTATACACTTCTGTCAACCCCCAGTTTGTTTTTATAAGAAGCTCATTTCGCTTCATGATAGCTAATACACATTTTCAAGCCTACCTGATTTAACAGCATTTACTTCAACTTCACTAGTGGGATTCATGCTCTTCAGAAAAGGAGTGCAACATCAAGAAGCAGCATATGAGTTCTCCACTTACCTTTGGTTTTGTAGTAGCATCTCATATGTCTTCAGTAATTACCATTGAACTTGCACAAAAACAGATGTAAAACCACAAAATCCAGATTTGGGAAAAAAAGGCAGTGAAATGCTAAATGCCAGATAGAATCAGGTCTTTTCTCATGCAGGTTTTAGCAATGACTTGGGAGTATTTAAAAGTGGTAATTTTAGATGCACCCATGTATATTTGAGGTACCTTGCTAACCTGCTTATAAACTAGTACTGAATTACTGCTGCTTTTGAGTGATCTAAGGTATTAGGAAAACAAATGCTGTTTCCCCAACATATCTTCACTGGGAATCTTAAAAATTCATATGCCCTGGCAGAAGGGCTGTTAGCATAAAATATCTCTAATACAGGGATGCTTTCTTTATTTGAACTGCTTTGAAACAATCCAAACTTTTCTTTCTGTAACACCATAGCATACGCTGTTCATACCTCACCAATTACTTCAAGTGATTATATAAGGCTCCTGAACTTTCTTCTTCTGTCTTCAAGCAAGTATTCTCGATATACCGAGTAGAAATAAAAGCATAATTTTCAAGATAAATTAGTAATGTTAACAGTTGCATTTTCACTGTAGCTTTGTTACTGTAATTCCAGTGCTTACTTGAATGGGTGTGTTTTTTGTCTGGTTTTGTTTTAACACTAGCAAGCATCACCATTTCATATGCACTGCTTACTGCAGTACAGCACTCCCCTGTGAAGCTGGTCTTCATAATAAAACTAACATTTTAGAGCAACAACTCAAAAACATTACCTTCACACTTCCCTGCCATGTTACCTAATATTACTTGCAAATGTTAAGTCCTGTTAAGGAATCAGATTCTAATTGTGGAAATATGCTCAGTATTTTATGTAGCTTCTAGTACTTAATAGTCCTGCACATCGATCAATGCCACATGGCTGAGTAGCACTAAGTGCAGCACACCTAGCCCTTCAACCCCAGCCAGCACAGCCCTCTAGTGGAGATGCAGGTGAGTTGATTCCATTGTGGCTTGCTTTTAGTCCTCTACCTTCCAGGCTGCTCTCAACTCAGTGTAACTGCTTTCCAGTCAGGTTTGGCCAGAGGTGATCTCTCTTCTTCCTCATGCCCTCACAGATGACCATAGCAGCAAAGAACAGAGACCTGCACAGCCTTCAGAGCACTTGCAGCCCACCTGGAGCAGGTGTGCATGTGATCTCTAATTGCCTTCCCAAGACCACCTGGGCACAGGCAGGAAGAACACTGCTGAGCAGTAACTCTAAGTGCAAGCTTCAGTACACCATTTATTTCTCTTTCTCCTATATTAGTGTCTCCTACTGCAAAGGAACAGAAGCAGCTGCTTCCATCATTTTTAATTTTCCAGTTCTGCTATGGGGTAGAGGTGAAAAAAATACATTTTTTTTTTCACTACCAGCCAAGTTTAGGTGCTACCATTATACTTCTGGACAATACTATTATGTAGCCTGTCAGAAACCTGCTGGGATTTGTTAACTGGCTCTATTCCCATCATGCTTATATTTGTTCTTTTAATTATTATTTTTTTATTTGCTCAAGTTCAAGAACTGCAGTGCTGTGCCTAAACCTGGGTGTGGCCACACACACATCAAAAAATACCCTGAAGGAAAAGCAAAGTTAGTGTCCCAGAGAAAAACCAAACATATTTCAGCTCTTTAGAGATTATGATGAAAATTTCATCACATTTGCAATTGCTGTTCCCTGAGTTGCCTACATCCCCTCTCAAGGGATCCTTCTACCACTTCAAGGCTCATATAGGCAGTGGCAAAATAAAAAACATCTTAACAAAGACCACATGAAGATGCTCTACAGAACCCCAACAGAACCCACTACAAATATCCAGTACTGCTTTTACACCACAAGTCTGGCAAATCCAAAAATTGACTCCCAAGTTTAAAGTCACAAAGACAATAGTTTAATATTGACAAAAAAAAAGCTTAAGTTAGTGGTATTTTCTTCCTTGAAATAACAAACTGGTCATATGAGAGTCACTGAAGAGGTCTGTTTTTAGCTCGGAAGACTTTTACAGTTACAGCTGAATTAAAAAACCCTATTTCTAAATGTGTGATGTTAACACAAAACCTGGAAACTTAAGACCTGGGATGAAGAACAAATTCAGTTGTTAAGATGATAGCAGTTAGGTGAGGCATCTCACTGCCTTCTCCCTAACATGGAAAAAGTTCTATGGTATCTTGCCCACCACCATTATTTCAAGATTCACAAGTTACTGTTTTTAAAATACTAACGAGGTTAAATTGAAATCAAGAGCTGTATGCTTGTAACGTCTTCTGTGAAGGTTTGAAGCCACCCTGTTTCAACTATTTGGTTATTCAGTGCAGAAAGTTACAGATCACAGAAGGTATAACAGCTTTTAATACTCCATTAATATTATAGATTAAAAATTATTGCATAGTCTTATGCATCTCCTAAAACAGTGTTCTCTGGAAATTAAACATTTGAATATAAAAGGAACAACTCTTTAAAACATGAATTGCGTTCACTACCTCAATCTTCTATCCTTTTTTGATTTGTCAGTACATTTGTCCATAGTTTTCTCGTTATCTCCTCTGCACTTGGGGCAGTACCATTTCCCCTTTGGTTTATAGGTGAGTCCAACACACGAGAAGTGGAACCACTCAATAGGACACTGTTCATTATCACATCCTATCATTTCGCCGTAAGACACTTGGTTACATAAGCAGTAAGTTGGTTCATTGGGATCAATTGCAAATTCCACAGGTGAAACCTCTCTCTCTTGTTTGGCTTTGGAGCGTTTTTTCTTCTTGGAAGATTTCGATCTTTTCTCTTTAGGTGGCTGATCGTCGCAGTCATCAATCCCATTTGCTATATGGCACAGGTCGCGGCTTTCACTGGTTCGCTGCCGACGAGGTCTCCGTGAAGATCTCTCTGGCTGGCAGGACTCCATCTTTGCCTTTTCTAGAGGCTTTTCATTTTCAGACAGATCTTGAAAACACTGAGAGTGTGCTTCCATCTGTCGGGCTCTGTTCTCTACCAGTTCTAGCATCTGAGTAACTATTTGAATTTTTTCATCTCCGAGTTCCTGACTGTTGATTAAAGCACGCTGGAGGTGCTGCTGCAAGCGTTTCTTCTGAACAGGATCATTTTCTGACTTGTATTTTTCATAGACATCGTCTATTTCTTTTAAAGCTTCTACAAAATGAAGATAATACAAATAATTACACAAGATAGAAGATACATTTCTGTATTTTCTTGAGCATGTTCAAACCGATGTGAAATAGTACGAGTTTTAATTATAGTATACCCTAGTGGGCTCCATCAGGTATTTAATTCAAGTTACATGTGAGTATCAAATCAGTGTTTAAGATGGTAATCCGTTGCATGAAAAGTTTCAAGTTCTAAGAAAAAGCAAGATAATTTTGACCACTGGAAAAGGAAAGGGTAAGACAAGAAACGGTGACCACTGCTGCCAAAGCAAGGTTAGTCCAAATACTGACTCAGCATCTGACAAAGCCGGAATTTTTGTTGAGATTCCTTATTAAGAGTAGTTACAAAGCTCTGGCCTACAAACCAAAGCAGGAGCTTGTCATACTATAGGGAGAAACTTAGAATTCATTATAATCATGTGTAATTCATGTAACCATCATGTAACACTGCAGAATTAGGATATGCAGGTCCTCTGCCTCCTCCTTTTTATACATGTAAAGGTTTAGTGTTACATTTTCAACTACACTTTGTTATAGCTAAGTATGACAATGGAAGTTGCACATTAGCAGCTGTACAATCAGGATTTAAGACAACTGAAACCAGTCAAAGTGGTGTTCATTGTACCAAGAAGTTACAGCAAGTTGTGTTTTCCATTGAGGCAGAACTTTTCAGAATAGGTGACCTGCGGCTTAATGCATCACAGGATGTTTTCAAGCTGCTAGTAGCGAGTGGTTCACAGTTTCACTCCTAGGCTTTCTGCTTTTTCTTGCACGTCATGCAAAATAGCTGTCTGAGCTGCTGCAAATCACAAAACTTAGACCTTCAAAGCATGTTTAATGAACCCAGACACGAGGCTAACAAATACCTTACGGGACTGCCTTTGTCTGTTCTCTACACTTTCCATTTTGATGGATTTTAAAATAATATTTTCCAGACCAAAAGTGACACTAGATCTATACAAGAAAGAGAGGAACTGCTGAAGCAGAAGGAACTAAATCAGTAGAGCTGACAGCGAGATCTGATGGGGTACTAGATACAGCACCGATTCCTTCAGAAATAACTGACAGATTTTTAACGGGTAAGTGAATTTATGAACGATACTCAACTACTTCCACGACCAGAACGTACGCAGAACAATCTCTCTTTCTGCAGACCTCTGTTTTACAAACTGCCTTTCATTTTTAAATTATTGTCTGCTTTGTACAGTTTTGGAATGATTCAAGCTCGCACTAAATGGAAGCCATAGTTATTATCTCAACATTGTTCACAGTGATTTCTTCCCCTGCTGACATCTCGAAACAGCAGCTTAAGAGGGAACAGCCACTCTTTACTATAAATTCTGAAACCTGTATGGAAACAGAAACCAACAGCACTTCGCTCTACTCCAGATCTTCACCAGAGGAAGATAAAGTCAGTGCTCTGCCCATCTAATAACTCACACAGCCTATTTTTCCTCAGTGCCAGTACTCCAGCTGTCATTGAAAACACAGGCTTTGTTTTCCTACAGCTTCAGCTGCATCTGTTGCCTTGACAGGGAAAAAAATTTTGCTCGTGAAAAGTGCAGAGTAAGGCATTCTGTAGTCTGAAGAAATAGAAAGACATTATCAAAGGACAGTATTCTGCTGCCACATTATCTCCTGTCCAGCCCCCTGCAAAGCAAAAAAAAATATATACTGCAGGTGTAGCTACAGATGTCCTACACAGGGAATGCCCTGCCTGGGAGAACCCACAGGCACTAACTGCTTTTTCACAGTGACAGAGAAAAAAAATTCCCTCTGCTTTACTGACACATTTTGAATCAGTCACTCCCTGGATGCAGGTGGTGGATACGCACCGAACACCTTAAATGCATTCACATCAGGACAAATGCCCTCCCATTCTCCAAAGGGTAGCTAAGCTTCTAACAGGTGGAGGGAGGAAGAAATTTTGCACCGACAGAGACATGCGTTCACTGAAATACTTCTTTATTAATTCCTACGATTGGAGAAGGTCCTCCTACATCCAGCTAGGCAGCTTTAAAACCTCTGCTTAAAAAAAGGCTAAAAATAATAAACCAGAACCAAGTGCTCATTACAGTTAATCTGCTTAAATTTAGTGGGGTTGAAAAAAAACTAAAACAGTTCCAACTTTCTCAGCACAGGAGCAGCTTTGCCCCTCCCGCAAGCACCATCAGTATGTTTTACACTAGCCCAAAGAACACCACGGGTACCTTCAGCAGATCTTTGGGCCTGGGTACTGCAGCCCACGCTCCTGTCTCACTAGGACAGGCCCCCACCCGTGCTGTCAGTGGGTCGGTGCCACTGTGCCACACGTTTCAGTGATGATGGATACTTGCAGTGGAGTAGCACGGCAGTAAGTAGAAATATAAATCCCACAGCTGCACAGCCCGACAGCACGAGGTGGAGGGAGCGCAGCCCCGACAGCACAGGCGTTTGGAAGCAGCGGTGTCACTGCCCACAGTTGGGGCTGGCTCCTGCCTGACGGCCCCGCGTGCCCCCGGACGATTTATATACCCTGGGAGACCTCACCCCTTGGTGACTGAGCAGCCTGAATGAGCAGCCAGATTCTCCCAGATTCAAGAGGTCTCCAACCGTTGCAGCTCTCAGCCGCACTCACATCCACGTTAGCCCGTGCTTGGGCACAGGGAGCAGTAAGGGCTGCGCTTGGCTATCCATTGCTCCTTTGCTGTCCCAGATGCTCAGCCTGAGCCTGCACCAGCGAAGTCTCTCGCAAAGACAGGGCCTGTCCACTGCCAGGGAGCAGCGACCTGCGGCTCTGCAGCACGAGCATGGCACCATGGGCAGAGGGCAGCCTTGGTGGGGAGTGTCGCTTGTGACAGCACTTGCTAAATAAAGAGCCCTTTAAAATAAATGCCAGAACATGCATGTTCCTGAACTCGGACCCATACTATTTAGGGACTCTGCAAAGCAAATAAAATGCCTATTACAAAATAACTATTTAGAGAAAATACTGCAGAAAGATCTAGAGAGAACTATGTGTTTTAACATGGTCTGTTTACAGTGCATCATTGCTGGTCTGTCTAGAGCTGTGCTGTAACACAGCAAAAATGCATCTGCATTCCTCTGGTGCAAAAATACTCATGTACAGACATCACAACAGTATCACAGCTATTTTCCTTTCTCCTTGGCTTTTTGTTGTGTTGTTGTTGTTTTGGGTTTGTTTGCATTTTGGTACTTTCCCAGCTTCTAGAAGATTGACCTAATATATACTTGGCCCAGGCTAGTACTGTTAGTCAAATCACTAGTAATTAGCTCTGCTGCTAAAGTGCTGGGGAGGCTGGTAGCTAGGGGACAGATCATCGATGCCTTTGTAGCACTGTAGCCTGGGGATGCTGACACGGAGGCTTTATGGCACTGCAAGTAAACAGCAAGCAGTGACCCGTGTTATTCCTCCTCCAGCACAGCTCATCCCTCCTTGGGGAGAGAGTCTGGAGCTGGGACATGCTGTGTCCCAGACTTACTGCCGGAGCCCCTTCAACCACTGGCACCAGAGTGGGAGAGGGGAAGCAGATGAACTCTGCCCTCGGGGATCTGCTTTGAATAGATGGATGAGGAGAAACACTTGCCAGCAGGTGTAAGTTCAGGTATGCCAAGGAATCAGCCAAACTCTGGAAAAACATCTACAAGAGAGTTTTGCATTCGGGTCATTTGCCAGGCTGGATAAAGTAGGTGGTGATAGTGGCAGGGAAAAGTTGCTAAAATGACTTGGCTAAGACAGTTTCCCAAACACAGACATCTCCATCTCCACCTCCACCTCCACCTCCACCTCCATTAAGAGATGGGCAGATGGGCAGGCAGATTGGTTCTGTCTCTTGATTTTAGACAGCCTGGGGGCTGTAATGGGAAAGCCTGGAGAACTGAAGGCTTCTCACCCTGTTTTCTAGCCATGAAGCTGTTTGGACAAGGGGGACTGAGAAGGAAAGGCAGCAGAGTGCTGTGTTTCCTCAAGCTGCTCCCGCACTCCCCAACAGCCCTCAGGGAGACCTCTCAGCTCCTTCTGACATCTCTCGCTGCCAAACTGCATGCCAAAGGCCCCAGCTACTTCCAGCACTGTCAGAGGCAGTGGCACAAGGCAAAACCCATTCATCCGATCACCTCTCTCTAGAGCTGGCTACTGCCCATGCACCGCTCTCGGCAATCTGCCCTTGGCTCCTGGGTGGGAGTCGAATGCCCTCCCAAGCGGGTGGGTGTGCATGTGAACAGAAGCTTGCAGGGAGTTCAGCTACATCATCCTGCGCTTTCCCACTTCTCAGTTCTTCTGGCTCTATATCCCTGTAACATCCATGCCTTTTTGTTCCTTCCCTTTTGCTGGTTTATTGCTCCCCAGCCCACTCTGGGTGAGCAGAGCACTTCTGGGACAGATTATTTACTAGAAGGTATTTGGTACATTGCTTTAATAATGAGAACAATTTTTTTTTTCAAAGCCTTACAAATATGTTTAAAATCTAAATACAATGAGGCAATGCAACATCATTTAATAGTTCCAATAATATGCCAAGCCTGAGAATGACAAAAGCTGCCAGCGGGGTGCTACAAAGCAGGGTTCAGAACCCCACCGCTTCCCAGCTAAGCAGAAACAGATTTCCAGCAGTAAGACATTTGTTAACCATTTTCAAGGCAGCAGGATGGGGCGCGGAACAAGCCCAGCCGCCTGTGTGTCACTGTGTTGCAAAATCCTTGGCACAGGCGTGCATCAGCGTCCTTGGAATTAAGGCCCTTGTGAAGACTTAAAGGCTTAGTGGACTAATATACTTAAGATGGATATTTCCAAATATTATTCTAAGTCATTCAGAGACACCGTGTCCTGGTGCTGATAAGTGTGAATGAACGTAGCTCTAGGAGTAGAGCTGCCATGTTCCAGCAGCATTTCCTACAGGGCTGCGCATACGAACAGATGAGATGGGGCAGTTGGGACCCAGCCCCCAGGGCTGTAGTGGGAGGCCAGGGCCATCCGCCTGCTCAGAGATCCTGTGAAGCGTGGTGTGCCCCAGCCTGGATCTGACCCTGGGACTGCTCGGTGCCTCCAGCTGCACTCTCAGGGTCGCTCCTGACTCAGGGCGGAGCAGGGATACAGATGCTGTCCCAGGCAGGGCACCCAGGAGCAGGTCTCATCTGCACCCACGGATGAAATGCCACTGATATGGCCACAAGCCTGGAACCACCGTGCTGTTGCTGGGGAAGGGACTGTCACCTCCCCCTCCAGCACAGGCTCCTCCAAGCAGAGATGTCAAAGTGTCAGGATTGGGCCCCAGAGAGCTGGTGAGGATGCTCACCCAGAGCGTATGTGCATCTTGTCTGAGGACAAGTCTGGTAGTGACAGCCTTGACTCAGCGCAACAAGTTTACACGGCCCCAGCGCCTTCGCTACTGCAAGGCTATGGGTTGGGCACTTCCTCATCAGCTGGGCTCATTAGCACCGGCCTCTGGGGGGGCACTGGCTGGGAGCACAGGGAGCACGAGCCCACGTCCCCTTGCACCGCCCCGTACCACCATGCCCTCCACAGCCCCTGCAGCCCTGCGTTGGGTCAGTCTCTGGCTCCCTGCCACGCAGCGCTGCGGCCCAATCCCGCTCACGCTGAAGGCGATGTTAGAGTTGGCAACCTGACCCATAGGCAGAGTCCCACCACACGCTGCAGAAATTGAGATCCTGCTTGTGAGCAAGGCGCCACTCTTTATTTCCCAAGAGGAAAAGGAGGAGAAAATAAAAGAGCGACTATTGACAGCAGTGTGAGTGAGCCAGCGGAGAGGATGGAGACCTAATGTAGTCTTCAGCAATCAAAACCAGCCACAGTTTGGTATTGGTCTCGCATAGACCAAAAGTCCTAATAAACTGTTAATGGGAAAAGTGATCATATTTATTACAGGAAAACAAGTTTATGATTACTACAGAGATGACATCATAACCCCCCGTGCCAGTTTAAACAATATTTGGAGAATTCATTTGTTTTGTACTATTTAAAATTATAGTGTGGGAGCCTATTTTAAGTGCGCGTGTGAGCTTGTATGTGTGTGTGTGTGTTGATGTATCCATGCTAATGTTTATTTAAATCTTTTATTTATAAAATTGATGTTCCTACGCCTAAAATGGAAATTTTCTGCTCTAAAACATCTCTTAATTGCGGAAAATTATTGTATATATTTACATTTTTCCTCACATTCACATCTGTATGCTTATCACCAGGCACTTGCACGTACACATCTACATGGTGACACACGTGCCTGGACCTCTCTGCTCAGCAGCTGGTGCTGCCACCCATGCTAAATCCCCCACAAAATGGCAAACACAAGGAAGTGAGCAGCACACACCCCCACCCCAGACACACACCCGGGTGCTCCTGCATCTGCCGACCAGCGCAACGGGCAAGGGACAACCTGGCTGCAGCAGGGCCTGTCCCCTCCGAGCCTGCCACCGGCAGGGTCCTGCATCCCTGCAGCTGCCCCGCTTAGCCCAACCCTACAGACACCGGTAGCGTAGCACTGACGTACCACAAGCCATCTGCCAGCAGGCTGAGGATATCTGCTGGTACCAGGACTTTTGGCTCCCACCTCCCATATAGGGGAGAAATGGCCCCCTGCTTCTGCTTCTGCCACTGCTCCCAGCACCACTGAGCATCACAGCCAAGCATCCCTGCCCTTTCAGACTAAGCTGCCTTCCCTTTCCTTGCCCACATTTGCAGGGAGGATTGCTCCTTTGGTGGTCTCTCGTATCCCTTTGCATGTGGGCAGCCTGGGGTTTTTGCCTGCTCCAGCCCTTCTACACTTCTCCCCAACCCCACGCATCCAGCCCAGCTCTGCTCCCATGGGGCTGAGACCCCCGG
>JANHGO010000001.1:47943650-47956881 GCA_024606505.1 Aquila spilogaster
CCTACTGTGATTTTTGAATAAACTTCTGCCTAGAGGCTGTATTCCAAAATATCAGGATTTAATTTATTTTTTTTTTAAATCCTTCATCCAGAGATAGAATAGATGCAGGAATGTTTCTGGTTACAGCCAGGACGTTCCTCCTGTGAGGGACTCGCATGATTTCAATTATTAAGAAAAGTTTTAAATTTCTTCTTAGTCCATTTAATTCTTTTAACAGCCCTTTACAGTTGGCAGTTACCGAAGCTGCAGTTCAGTTACTCTGGTATACTCCACAAAGTAAAGCCTTTGAAATCTGTGGGTGCTTTCTTCTCTGCTGTTGTACCTCATGCCAGCAAGTACAGATGACAAGTCATTAAATACGAGAGAGAGGTGTTAGCAAAATAAAATTTTATTAAATACGAGACTTATGTCTGACCTGCTTCCCCCAAACCAATTCTGTCTCCGTGGCAACAGCCACAAGCGTGTGACAAAACATTCGGGATTTCTCTAATGAAAAATTTAAATACTTAAAATGTCACTTTCCAAGGAAGCATTATATTTTATCCTCAAGCAGGTTTCAAAAGCGCATAGCATGTTTACAGGAAGACAAGCCTTGTGGCTTGTAAAGCTTCATCAGCTAACGCATTAAGTACACTCCCCACAGCAAGCAGGGCCAACTGCTGCACAGGCGTAAGAATGAATACATACTCTGTTAACTTACCTGATCTGGCAGTGCTTTGGGAATGGGGAGGTATGTCTTCTGAAGTCGAGTTTAGAATAGCTCTGGTAAAATAATCACAAATTTTATTGCAACGTTCTTTACATAAAATCATTCAGAAGTACCTTCGCAGTTTACTACTAATATTTCAGTAGTGTAAGAGGGGAAAGACTTAAAATTATTCTTACCTTCTATTGCTAAATAAAATCTAATCATAACATAGATGAATTTGCCACTCTGGTGTATATGATCATTAGATTACAGATTACTGCACTGAAAATCATAGCCAACAAAGTATGTATTTTTACTTAGAAAATGCTCAATGGTCTGTTTCTGTATGATTTCAATTATTATTCAACATTTCCAAGCTTTATGAAATTAACATGAAGAGTTCTTCACCGATGCAGAAATTCCAATGATCTGACTGATACTCAGAAATCCAAGCCATCAACCATTTTTAAGCTTCTTAAAAACTCTCCCAAAAGCCATTTAGTAGAGCAATTATCTTGCAACCCACGTCCCAGTGCTACTGGTTAACTTACATAGCTCACTTTGTTCAATTGACAATAAAATTGTTTGTTATTACACCTTTGGGGAAAAAACATATTTAGGTTTTTTCTTCTAGAATTTACTGTCTGTATGTATTTGAGTATGTTTTTGTTATGTGTTCACAGGATAGAAGTTTGGGATCCATTTGAACACCAACATACCATTATTCCAGGTTATGAAAGCGTACATCATACTGTGATTAGCAAACTCCAGCGGCTGGAGGAAAGGGCAAAAGCAGTCCTACTTGCAGGTCTGTAAAACTGATTAGTATGCTGGTAATGCTTCTACAATTCTGTTTCTCATCCTTCTCCAGTACTAGATGGCATGTTAGTATTAAACATTTACAAGGCAAAATTTCTAAGTAGCAATAACATAAGTATACAGTGGGCTGCAACTCTAGTATGGTTTTGATGCTATTGTGGGTTTATTTTTATCTGAGAAATGATGGGTGCTTTCCTCCTTTTAAATGGGATACTGAAGACTGAAATTTTGCTATCTGATGAGGTCAAAAGGAGCCTCAGAATAATTCTGTGTCTGCCCAGCAGCAGCTGACAGACTAGGGAGCATGCAGCCCCCCTTTTTGTCCCTGCACTGCGGAGCAGAATCCATGATCCCAGTCACCAATCTCTCCCTGTCTCACGCACCAGGCTATTTTAATGGCTCCGATAAAGTGTTCCTCAGACAACAATTAAAGGCATTCTTCAAGGTCTGAAAAGCACACAGTCCAGAGAGGACAGGGTCAAAAATAGTCAAAGAACAAGGAAGCGAAACTAAGGAAATAACAGTACCAGATAATCTTCATGTGAATAGCAGAAATTTGGGGAGTTTTGTTGTTGTTGTTTACCAGAGGTTCCCTTTACTCTAGACTTTTAATGTCCTTTTATATTCATTTCCACTACTCAAAATAATAATCTGTTCATTGTTGACCTCAAACAGCAAGAAAGCAGTATCTCCATACAAGCCCAAAAGGGACATATAGCTTCCATGGCACAAGTATGAATGCTGGGGCACCTGTGGGCAAATGAATTAATTGCACCACCTCTGGCCAGCTCCCTCCCCTCTCCAGTAAAAAAAAAAAAAAACAAAAAACAAACCCAAAAAACAAACCCCCAAACCAATAGTGTTCCTCCACTGCCAGCAAATGCAGCTACCGTGGTAACCTCACATTGTACCTGTCTGGGCTGCTGTCTCCCAGATGAACCTTCCTGTATTCCTCACTGGAAGGTTACAATTTCAAGTATATTGCAGTCTTTTCCCCAAAAGTATGAAACAAATTTACACACCTAAAACTTGTCAGATTTTTTAATTCATACTGCATGTAATTATATAGCATCCAGTTTGCCTCCTGCAAAAATTGCTGCCTCACTGATACCATGCAGGGGCAAAATGAAGTTTGGGGTGGTATCTATAAGCCTACCATTTCCCAGCCTGACTGGTGACCTAAATAAAACTTTCAGTATTAGGTTTTTCCAAGATGTAATTTATACTATGGCTGTCAGAAGTTAAGATAGCAGTTGCTATGGAGCTTAATCTTTTTTTAGGCTTTAGTCAAAGGAAGCTGGAAATCTGTATGCTGGGTAGAACCCTGCTCAACAGAATTTTATTTAAATTGGGACAGGATTTTATCCTAATTTCTCTACTGAAAAGTTATTCTCAAAGGTTCTAGAATTCTTTTTATTTTATTCTGTTTCTCAGCAGGAGATGAAAGTTTCCTTTTAGGCTTCTTAAATCACGCTACATTCAACCACAGAAGTACCCAAGTTGCTCCCTCCCCCTACTCCTCCAACTATAAACTGTAACTTTCTACTAGTCTTAATGTGCGCAGCTAATCACTGTAGTGAAATTCATTCACCAGTTCTACCGTTTTCAGTGGAGGTACTCCATAAATATGCAGAGCAAAACTTTGGGGAGGGTTTTATTTTCTATGTGCCCACTAAGCGCTAATCCCTACACTGGAAAACAGGCCTTTGGAACAGGAGAAGTAATTACAGTTTGAATCTGTGTGTATGCTATTTATAACTTCCTTGATGTATACTTAAGAAAAAAAGCAGCATGCAATGCGTGAAGTGCATCTCTGAAGTACAAAATTGGCCATGCTATAGTCAGTAATGTTCTGCGAGAACACAGTTGCAGCAGAACAGAGATGCAGTCCAGTCTAATACTTGCAGTTAAAACATTGCTGGCTGACTTAAAACTGAGCTTGCCCTACCAGGTTAACCAAAAGAATGCAGAAATAGGTGGAAAAAAATGCAGAATTTGTCAAAATAAGCTTTTAGAACTCTTACTCTACCCCAACCAAAAATTAGAAAGGGTTCAGATGCAGTATGAGCTTTATCTTAAGAAGAGACTTGGATTCAAAGGCAAATGACAGCTTCATTTAATGAAAAAAATGCCAGAATTTTAACTAAATAGAACTGTTTACTGGCCAGATGTAGTGGAAATCCATAATCCTTGAGCTGTTCCAAAGACTGCAGGGTAATCAGAAAATTGGCACAAAACAGAGGATTTAAAACTTTTTCAACTCTTTCATGGCATGTATTACAAAAGAGGCATGATAATAGTAAAAAGAAATATTTTTTCCTTCTAGGATATGTAAGTCTGTGGGACTTGAACAGTTGCACAGTAACATCTGGTTTTACCACTGACAGCAAAATGTCTTACCTAACTAGCACTGGACAGAAAAACAATTCTTGTGGGTTTGAGTAACACCCCTGCTCATCTTGATAGGATCAGATGCAAAACCAACCATCCAATCCACTGAAAAAAGACTTCTTTGGAGAAGTATCCACTAGCAGCCAGGAAGAACCTGAAGAAAACTAGACTGTCTGATGATTAAAGACACAAGTAGCATCTTGGATCTCTTAAAGACAGCTATTCAGAGACGTAATTGTTCACTGTGCCCAATAAAAGCTGTGCACTGCTAATAGGATTCAGAAAGCCATAATGGTCGAGGAAACTGCTTAAAGTAGTTCAAAAGAACTTTTGACAGGTGAGGCGAGTAAGATAAGAAGCGAGTATCTTCAAGAACAGATGCTTTACTCTGAATTGCAGGGGGATGCACATCTCCGTTCAAGGTTTTCAACCTTTCTTGAGTTAGGCTTCTATAGGAAACTCACAAAAGAGTAAGCGCTACTGCTTTCCTAACTTCATCTGACTGGTCTAGTGCAGATCTTCCCAACATATATCTCAGTTAATTTATTTGGTCTGTGGCATTCCACAGGTCAAACTATACTTGGCTTGCCTCAAGTCTCCTCTGCAGAGACCAGCCAGGGTTGCCTAGCCAGTCCTGACAGAGGGAAGATATGCTACTTCTAAGCTATAGCATAAACAAGTTGCTTTTTCTTTGCCCACAATACCTTTCTTTGCCGAGACTCACTGAGTAGACAGACTGCCTTTCAGGACTCATACATCTGTCATTTGAGTTTAAAGCAGGCTTCAGCAAGCAATAGCTACCAATATAGTATTAGCTTTGAAATATACCACAGAAGAACTTCAGACATACTACCTTGCGTGATAAAGTATCTTCATGATTTGCAGGGGCTTTTATCATTGCTCTGTTAGATTCAGGTATGTATGAAAAAAAAAAAAAAGGTCTAGATTAGATTGCAGCATTTAAAGCAAGCTGGGCTTTTATATGAAACCTGTGGTATTGTTTCAGTCTGAGGTGACAATGTCAAAGAATTGCAGAGCTACTGGAGTTGAGACCTCTTAGTAAAAGAAATATGTATGCAGACAAGAGGGAGAAAGAACTCTAAGCCCTTAACTTGCTGATGTGGCGATCACTGCAGTTTTGTCCCAATAGACTGGTTGGGTTTTAGGGGAGACCAAACAGGGTGCAGTTCAGCCCAATTGAGTTGAAAGAATAGAAACCCAGAATAAGACTTTAAGAATCAGATCTGTTGCAGTCAGAAATGGTACAAGCCACAGAAGTGCCAGACTGCTCGTTTTTAAGTATGAATTCAGACAAATTGTAGTAGTTTCCTTCAAGCTGAAGTTAGAAGCTTTTAAATTAAGAAAAAGTTTTCAAAGTTAGGAAAAGCCATCTTTACAAAGGCCCACTTCAGCTCTAAAAGAACATCCAAAATGGAAAATCCTTAGATAAATTCAAGGAAGAATGGGGCATTTCACTTACCGCCCTACCAGTTTCAGGACTTGTTGGTACCACATTACCATTTCTGGATGTGTAGATCAGTTAATGGTCGGCAGGGAAATGTAGTAAAAACTAGTTTAAGTACAGAGGTATTGTTGTGCTTTTTAGCAATCAACAGGTGTGAACATACAACAGCATGCAGAAGACTACACTTAAAAGAATTTGTACCTATCATGGCTGGTAATTAACTGTATTTGGATTCAGGCAGCTTACACAGCAGAATAAAGTAATACACAGCAACTGGAGGAAGCCTGTATTACTCTTGTGTACTATTCCAGACGTGCCAGAATTCCAGAACCCCCTAAAAAACCAGTAACTGCTAGAGATAGCAAGATGGCCTTATAATATAGACAGCAAATATTATTAAATTGCTATTTTTGCTTTCCAAACAGCAATCTTTCTATTAGGTGTATTTTTTGTTTTGCTTTAAAGTTTGGTTTCATTAAATTATTTTTTTGTCAAGATTAATCAAACTGGTCCATGGGACAATGATCAAGAAATACTCTTGCTCTGATACCATTCCTTTTAAATAGTTCACGGGGACCTTTTGCAGCTGATGAACTTGCATTACTTCAAAACTGAAAGGCAAAAAGCAAGAACCTGGAAGTGCACCATATTTTTGTAACCTTCAAGAAAACAAAATGTAACCTACGCTGAATTAGGATGTAGCATTAATTTGCACAAAGAGGAAGCAACTTCCTGTGTGTTATATACACGTCTATCAACTTCCAAAGTGTTTGTTGCCCAGATATTTTTTTTTTTTTTTTTTTTGCAAAAAGCTAGACTTACTTCATGACAGTCAATACATATCTTGAAGATGAACTGGTTTAACAGCGTTTACTTTTAATTTTCACTTCGCTAGTGAGGTTCATCCCTTTAAGAAAAGGAACTCAACATTAAGAAGCAACGTAGGAGTTCTCTACTTACCTTTCTGATTTCATACTAGCATCTTATGTGCGTCTTCAGCAATTACCATTGATCTTCCATGAAAACAGATGCAAAACCACAAAATGTGGGTTTGGTTAAAAAAGGTGGTGAAATGCTAAATGCCAGATAACATCAGATCTTTTCTCATGTATGTTTTAACAACAAATTAGCCAGAGTGTTTAAGAGCTAATTTTAGATGCACCCATGTATATTTAAGGCACACTGCTAATCTGCTTATTAACTGAGTTATTTCTGCATTTGAGCAATTTCATGTATTAGGCAAGCAAGTGCCGTTTCCCCAGCAATATCTTCACTGGAAACCTTGAGAATTCACGTTCCCTACTAGAAGGGCCATTACCATAAAAGAAAGCATCCCTGCATTAGACATATTTATCTGAACCACTTTCAGAATCTAAAATTTTCTTTCTGTAACACCACAGCATACACTTCCTACTTTAGCAATTATTCCAGATTAACAATTATATAAGGCTCCCAGCTTTCTCCTCTGCCTTGGAAAAAAGTATTCCTGATTTAGCCTGTAGGATTTCAAGCAATAATTTTAAAGATAAATTAGTAATGTTAATAGTTACAATTTCACTTGTACTTTGTTCTGCAACTTCAGTGTTTACTTAAGTGATGGGGTTTTTTTAATACTCGGGAGCATCACCATTTTAGGTAGACAGTAGACATCGATACAATCCCCAGCCCAAGGCTTCCAACCACTCTTCCCAAGAAGGAAATTTAAAAAACATTAAGCCGTAAAAAATAGAAAAAGGAGTAAAATGCACAGAGGATGACTTAGAACACTTGTCTCCAACAGCTGCCTGATCATTCTCCATCAGTAGCCATGATCCAGCCCCCTCAAGAAGCCTATACTTGCAACCGCAGATTAGCCACTAAGCCTGGAAAGCAAGACAGGGCCTTGGGTAAGGTTTACCTTATCTCCTACCCTGCTGATGGTCAAAGCCCTTACAGTAGCTTCCTGCAAGAGCTGTTTGCTTACTGTGGTACAGTTCTCCCCAGTGGAGCTAGTCTACTTAATAAACCTACAATTTTAGGGCAAAAATTCAAAACACTGGCTTTAGACTCCCCTGCCATATGTTAACTAGTATTACTTGCAAATGCTAAATCCTGTTAAGGAATCAGATCATAACTGTGGAAACAGGCTCGGTATTTTACATAGCTTGTAATATTCAGAGTCCTGTGCATTGATTCATGCCATCTGGCCCAACAGCACTGAGGCTTTCTTTATGCCAAGTGCCATGCATCCAGCCCCGGCCGTCACAGCCCTCTAGTGGAGATGCAGGAGGGAGTTTTGTTGGCATTCATCCATGGTGGCTTGCTTTTGCTCATCTGCCTTCTGGGCTGCTCCCAACTCAGCACAACTGCTTTTCAGTCAGGCTTGGCCAGAGATGGTGTCGCTTCTACCTCTGTGCAGTCAAGGGAGATCTTAGCGGCAAAGAGCAGAGACCTACGGGGACTTCTGAAGTGCCTGCAGCCCACCTAGAGATAAACCCCACACCTAGCCCTGCAGGGCTGCTCTGTCTGCCTTGCCAAGCCCACCAAGGCACAGGCAGTCTCAAGAAGAACACTGTTGAGCAGGAACCCTAGGTGCAACCTTTGGTACACCACTCGCTTCTCTACTAGCATCTCCCATTGCAAAGGAGCACAAACAGCTATTTTCATCTTTTTTCTACCTCCTCTATGGCATAGGTGTGAGGAAGTTCACTTTTAACAACCACCCAAGTAGTGTTTAGACACTACCGGCATACTTCAAGACAACACTGTTACACAGCCTGTCAGAAACCTGCTAGGATTTGTCTCCTGGCTCTGTGCCAGTCATGCTTATGTTTTGTTTTTTATTATCTATCAAAACTTTTATTGAAAGCTTTTGCCTTCAGGCTTTTTAGATAGTTGCCCAAGTCCAAGAACTGTGGTGCTGTGCCTAAACCCAGGTGTGGCCACACACATACACAAATACCACTTCAGGAAAACCAAAGTTTACATCCCAGAGACCACCAGTCATGTTTCAGCTCTCTAGAGATCGACTATGATGAAGATTTCATCACATCTGCAATTTCTGTTCCCTGAGATGTCAGTATCCCCTCTTCTCAAGGGATCCCTTCTACCACTTCAAGGCTTATATAGGCAGTGACAAAACATGAACAATCAAGGAAATAGTTTTGGCATTAGAGACCATCTTAAACAATAACGACCACATCAGGATGCTCAACAGAACCCAAATGTACTAAGAATATCCCAAACCGTGTATACACCATAATTCTATCATATCCAAAAATTGACTCCCAAGTGTAAAGTCACAAAGACAAGAGTTTAATATTGACAAAAAAAAAAAAAATTAAGTTAGTAGTATTTTCTTCCTTGAAATAACATACTGGTCATATGAAAGTCACTGAAGAGGTCTGCTTTTAGCTCGGAAGACTTTTACAGTTACAGCTGAATTCAAAACCCCTAATTCCAAATGTGTGATGTTAACACAAAAACTGAAAACTTAAGACCTGGGATAAAGAACAAATTCAGTTGTTAAGATTCTAGCAGTTACGTGAGGCCTTTCAATGCCTTTCCCATAACATGAGAAGTTCTTCAGTATCTTTCCCACCACCATTATTTCAAGATTCACAAGGTTCTTTAAAATACTAATGGGGTTAAATTGAAACCAAGCGCCATATGTTGTAATGTCTTCTGTGAAAGTCTGAAGCCACCCTGTTTCAATTATTTGGTTATTCAGTGCAGAAAGTTAAAGATCACAGAAGGTATAACAGCTTTTAATACTCCATTAATATTATAGATTAAAAATTATTGCATAGTCTTATGCATTTCCTAAAACAGCGTTCTCTGGAAATTAAACATTTTAATATAAAAGGAGCAACTCTTTAAAACATGAATTGCTTTCACTACCTCGATCTTCTATCCTTTTTTGATTTGTCAGTACATTTGTCCATCGTTTTCTCATTGTCTCCTCTGCACTTGGGGCAATACCATTTCCCCTTTGGTTTGTAGGTGAGTCCAACACACGAAAAGTGGAACCACTCGATAGGACACTGTTCATTATCACATCCTATCATTTCGCCGTAAGACACTTGGTTGCATAAGCAGTAAGTTGGTTCATTGGGATCAATTGCAAATTCTACAGGTGAAACCTCTCTCTCTTGTTTGGCTTTGGAGCGTTTTTTCTTCTTGGAAGATTTAGATCTTTTTTCTTTAGGTGGCTGATCATCGCAGTCATCAATACCATTTGCTATATGGCACAGATCACGGCTTTCGCTGGTTCGCTGGCGACGAGGTCTACGTGAAGATCTCTCTGGCTGGCAGGACTCCATCTTCGCCTTTTCTAGAGGCTTTTCGTTCTCAGACAGATCTTGAAAACACTGAGAGTGTGTTTCCATTTGCCGGGCTCTATTCTCTACCAGTTCTAGCATCTGAGTAACTATTTGAATTTTTTCATCTCCAAGTTCTTGGCTGTTGATTAATGCACGCTGAAGATGCTGCTGCAAGCGTTTCTTCTGAACAGGATCATTTTCAGACTTGTATTTTTCATAGACATCATCTATTTCTTTTAGCGCTTCTATAAAATAAAGATAATAAGAATAATTACACAAGATGGAACATGCTCAAGAAAATATAGAAATGTATTTCTAACTGATGAGAAACAGTACAAATTTTAATTATAGTATTCCCTAGTGGGCTAGATCAGATATTTCATTCATGTTGCACGTGATCATCAAATCAATGTTTAAGATCACAATCTGTTGCAAGAAAAAATTCTCAAGTTCTAAGAAAAAGGAAGCTTATTTAGGCATTGGAAAAAGAAGGGATAACCCGAGAAAGGGGACCACAACTGCTGGAGTATGGATAGTCCAGATCCTGCCTTCATCTGAAAAAGCAGGAATTTCTGTTAAGAGTCCTTACCGGTAGTTCCAAAACCCTAGTCTACTAACCAAAGCAATAGCTTATTGTATCACAGGAAGAAACTTAGAATTCATATAATCATTATATATCATGATATATAACACTCTGAAATCAGGATATCCAGGTCCTCTGCCTTCCCCTTCTTATTCATCTAAAGGCTTGGTATTACACTTTCAGGTAGACATAGTTATAAAAAGAGTATGACAACTGAAGCTACACAATATCAAATTTACAATGAGGATTTAAATCAACTTAAACCACTCAAAATGCTTTTCCTATTACCAAAACAAATTACAGCAAAAGTTGCATTTTAAATCAAGGCTGAACTTTTCAGAATAGGTGATCTACTGTTTAGTGCATCACAGGATATTTTTAAGCAACTAGTAATGAGTGGCTCACAGTTTGACTTCTAAGCTTTTCTTCTTGCAAGTCATGCAAAATAACTGGATGAGTTGCTGTGAATCTTTCATAAAATTTAGTTCTTCGAAGCAAGTTTAATGAACCCAAATATGAGATTAACAAATCTCTGGCCTTACAAGCCAGTCTTAGTCTGTACTCTATTGTTCTGTATTGCTGGATTTCAAAATAATATTTTCCAGACCAAAAGTTACACTAGATCTATACATAAAAGAGAGAGAAATTGCTAATGTGGAAGGAAGTAGATTAGTAGAACTGACAGTGAAACCTGATGCAGTGTTAGATACAGTACTGGTTCCTTCAGAAACAACTTAAGGATTTTATTTGAACAGGCCAGGGAATTTATGAATGATACTAAACTATTTACTTCTAAAGCAAGAATATGTGCAGTACAATCTATCTCTTACTAAAGACCTGTGTTTCACAAACTGGCTTTCATTTTTAAATTTGTCTGCTTTGTACAGTTGTGAAAGGATTCAAGCTTGTGCTAAATGGAAGGCATAGATATTATCTCAACATTGTTCACGGTGATTTTTTTTCCTGTTGACATCTTGAAACAGTTCCTTAAGCATGAATGGCCGCTTTTTACTATAAATTCTGAAACCTGTATGAGAACAGGAGCCAACAGCATTTTGTTCTATTCCAGACTTTTACTAGGGGAAGATAAAAATCACTACTCTGCCTGTCCAGTAAATCACTTAACCTATTTTTTCTCAATACTACCATTCCAGCTACCAAGAACGCTACACAAGCTTTGTTTCCGTGCACCTTCAACTGCATAGTTTGCGTGTTGCCCTGACGGGGGGGTGGGGGGTGGAAATCTTACTCTCTGTTCCCGAAAAGCACGGAGTAAGGTCCTTTGTATGCTGTTGAACTAGAAAGGCATAACCAGAGTACAATATTCTGCAATCACATTATCTTCCACCCAGCCTTTTTTTAGGGGGACGTGGGGAGAATGTAGGTACAGTTACACAGATTTCCCATCTTGAGAATGCCCTCCCCAGAAGAACCCACAAGCAATAACTGTTTGCTTTTTCACATTGTGACAGAGAACAACATTCACCCTACATTGATTATTCCCTAGATGCAGCCTGTGAAAATATGCTGAACACTTTAAATGGATCACCATCCATTAAAAAGAGGAAATAACTTTTGGACTGACAGAGGTGCAAGTTCACCAAACTCCTTGTTGGTCCCTAAGGTGAGAGAAGGCATCCATTCGTCCAACTAAATAGCTCTGAAACCCCCGTTAAAAAAAAAAAAAAAAAAAATCCACACAAAACCCAACACAACACAATCCAGGGCCAAGTGTTTATTACAGATAATCTGATTAAGTTTGGTGTAGCTAATAAAAGCTAAAAGGATTTCAGTTTTCCAAGCACAGCAGTGGCTTTGTCCCTCCTGCATGAACTATCACTACCTTTAAATTAGCTGAAATTATATAGCACTGCTTTTACATCTTCAGACTTGGGCCTAAAATATTTGTATCCATTTTTTAGGGTTGGGGGTTTTTTTGTTGTTGTTTTTTAAAACAGTGGTAAAACTAGCAACAAACTTCTGCTTTGGCCCAGAACTGTATTAGTGGCTGGAAGAATACTTATAGGAGATACAGCCTAAATAGAAGATTTAATCTATTCAAGACAGATGTGGAACGTTGGCTAGTCAGCACAGATCAGGTAAAGAGCCTGCTAGGCAGTCCAGCCTCGACTAAGAATTCAAAATGCTGCAGACAAGTCTATGCCCTTTAGACTTTAAAAGCCCAGAAAACTTACCAAAGCCTGTTCTTATGTATCTTCCTGGGTAATTAGAAAGATAATTGAAAGAATCCTTTTACAATAGCCGTCTTCTGAGGTGGCCCGTTTAACGTCTGAAAGGCCTTAACTGTCCCCTCCCACCCATACCGAAGAAAGCCTCCCTTTAGGAGGGGAGGGAGATACGGCTCTAGTTCCTACCCACGGGACCACTGCGGCCGTGGGTCCACGCCACTCGGCCTCTGCGGCATACTTCAAGCAATAACGCTCTTCAGGAGCAGGTCCCGTCTCACGATTAGGCGGTAGGGCAGTAATTGGAAGTAAAAGATACCGCAGCCGCGTAGCCCAAGAGTGCGAGGTGGCACGGATGTAACCGGTATTTAACCCGCATTTCGGAAGAAGCCGTCTCTTTGGCTGAAGTTCAGGGTAACTTCCCGCTCGACGGACCCTCTCCGTGACCCGAGGGAACGCAGCTAACACTTTATGGAGCCCCCCCGCCGGCCCTCATCGCCCCGGGCCGGAGAGCACCGATTTACCGTGGGACGGGGGCACGGCTCCGCCAGGACGCGGCACCCCCACCCCCGCACGGCGACGGGGCAGAGGGAGCCGTAAACCCGATTCCCGTGCCCCCGCCTCCAGCAGCACGGCCGACGGTTCAGCCAGCGGGGGGGGGGGGGAGCGGGGCGAGCCCCCGCGGGGAGCCGGGGCCTAGCTCCGGGCAGCGAGGAACCGGCTTGGTTAGGCTTTTTTTGCTCACCATAACTTGGGCCTCCGACAGCTACTGAACCACCTGACCTTTCAAATGAGATT
>JANHGO010000001.1:47958028-47968325 GCA_024606505.1 Aquila spilogaster
TGGCAGGAAGTGATCTTGTGGCTGATGACTGTTAATGATGGTAAATATGGCTGCCATTTTGACAGAAAGGCACCTCTAGGCCCACCAAGCAGCCGGCGGCGCCCCCTCGCCACGGCGCTCGCCGCCTTCCCCGAGGGGCGGCCGGGGCCGGCGTGTGTCCCCCGCTGCGGGCGCGGCCCCGTTGCACCTGTGTGAGGTGAAGGTGAAGGTGAAGAGAGCGGACATGACCGCCAGGTGTGAGTAGTCCCGTTTTACCTGCAGCTTTCAGTCAGCTTCTGCCGCTGCAGAGTCGTTAGCGGGGCGGGGAGCGGCGCTGCGAGCTGGCTCTGAAGACCGCGAGGGTCCCTCAGGCGTGCCTCCTCCTGCTCTCGTGGGCTGTGTTTGTTAGCACTGATTAACGCCCTTCTTCGGTCAGGCCTCCCCCCCCACCCCCCGTGTTTATTCGCTCTTCCCAAAATGTTTTCTTGTCCCAGGAGACGTCGAGGAGTTTATCTCGAGGACGTGTCGCGGCTGTCACGGATTACACTTCTTCCCGGTATAGGCCGTCCTGTCCTGCACTGTATTTTCAGTCCTGACCCTGAACCTTCCCACGTTTTCAGGAAGTAATACAAAAGATATTTGAGCAAGCAGAAAAGTGCAGAAGTTTTACGTTTCATGCTGAAGCCTCACCCTTTGCACCATCCTCATTTTCTTGCAATATTTTGGCATACAAAATAATCTGTCAGCACTGATGGCACTAAGTCTCTCGAAACGCACCTTTCCAAAGGCATTGTGTCTGACAGGAGGAGAATGCAAGCAAGTTTTATTGCAATAAAATGTATATACACATTAAATTGTTTGCAGATGGCTTGCGTATTTCTCTCCCAAATAGTCTTGTGAGCTATATCTCCAACAATTTATTTCTAAAGAGCAGTTTTCATCATGAGGTGAGGTTTGTACCAATAGCATAGTGACGGGCTGTGTGCAGGGAAGGCAAGTTTATGTCTGGTACGTGAGAGTGTGCTCCATAGTCAAGCTTTTCTCACTGTAGCAGTTGATGGAGTGAGGCATCTAATTAATTCATATTCTCCAACTGCAAGAAGCAGCAGTTTAGACTGTTCTCCCCATAACAAGAGCTACCTGATTTAGCTTTAAAGAGCAGCAAAATGATTTGTGATAAACTATTACTTAGGGAAGCTGGGTGACATTTTATCCTGAGGAATCGTTTCAGAGAATTTTAAATAAGGCGTCAAAGAAGTTTAGCCTTTTAAAACCCACTCGCCTGCCAACAAATCTCCCAATTTTGACAGACTATCCTGTCTTTCCCAAGGCTGTTGCAGAATTTGTGTCAAATGTTGGCCACAGCAAATATAATAGGAAGCAAAACTAGAAATATACTTTTTAGCTATGTACTTTTTCCTACTGGGAGAATGATGAAGCAAACAGAATTACTAAAAGGTTGAGATTTCATCCCCACGTCTCTTTCAGACATTTTTCTGATCTTTACTACATGAATAATAATGGGTAAGCATCAGGAAAAAAAAAAAAATCTTGTGTGAGTCTTGAAACATCCTGAGGAGACCTGTATGTTTTGCAGTATGTTGCATTTGTATTTCAGGAACCTGAAAAAAAGTGGGAAAAAATACATCATCTGGCAAACTTAGAAAAAACAGCATCAGAGACGATTGAATTCAAGGGTAAAATGAAAAAAAAAAAAAAAAATTCCAAAGCCCCTTCTGTCTGACATTCCTACCTGTAGGTGAGTGGCCAGCACTAAAAGAGTACCCATACTAACCCTGTAGATAACATTTCAGGATGGCATGATCTAGAGTAGTAGTTAAGCAGCAGCACAGGTTATATAGTCTTCATCCTTGGATATTTTTGGAGCCTAACTGGATGAGGCCTGGCACAACCTGATCTGTCTTTGAAGCTGGCTCTGCTTTGGTGGCCTCCAGAGGATCCCTTCCAGCCTGTGTTTTTTTCTACAATTCTGTGAATACGTGATCTGTGCCAGATGGCTCCATGGCTAGTCCTACAACAAAATTAGTGTGTTGAACTTCACTGACGTCATCTGACCACCCCGCAGACCAGCATCTCACGTGATGGCAGTCTGCAAGTAGTATTTTCTTAAGACCCCAGCTCATGAAAGTATTTAAACACATTCATAACTTCCAACTCGTGCAGCTGCTAAGCTGGTATCCTACATGACAGTGATTTTCAGATGGCTACATCTAAGATGTTGAGTCATTGTAGTTGTAGATGGACGGCTTTGCCCGAGTCATCAATGCGTTGGCAAGTTCATAAAAATGAATGAAAACAAAGTTGTAGGCAGTACTTTCAAAACATTCTTTATTACGCTGATGGCACTCTGGCCAAAAAAACCAGGAAGTCTGCAACTCAATGTGTTCATGTTCTTAAGAGGACACCTTCATCTTAAAATACGTAACACCAGTAAAACCAGCCGCCTCTTTTTTATGTATTGCAACAGCTCAGATTAATGAAGCTAAGCCTCAGATCATTTTATGCTACATGTCTCATTTTTGCACAATAGCTTTAGAAAGTCAAAATAACCTAGTTACTTTCACTTCCATCAGCAGTAAACCACTGACGCTTTATTGTATGGTGTTCATTGCTGTCACTTCTGAATGACTGAAGCCTCATCAATTGAATTCTTTCATATAATATTAACAGATAACACTTACTGTACAGGCAAAACCCACTACCTGTATACCAGTGCAAAAGGACCTGGATTAATGTAAGTGATACTATATTCTTTAGAAAGATGTTGGCTGTTTTGAGGGGTTGTGTTTCTGCTTATAGCAAATTTGAATAGCTGTATTGTTCTGCCACCTCATGAAGAAATAAAGCTGAGAAACAGAGATTTCCCCTACGGAGCAGAAAAATAAAGCAAAAATGTTCATTAAAAATTAACATGTTATTTAAAATTAAAAATTAATTACAATTAATGTTAATTTAAAAATAACACTTTGACATCACTTTTTTCCCAACAAGAAACTATGTATGCACCACTGGTAAAGAAATAGCCAAGAAAGTCTTTTTAGAGTAATTAGCAACATCTGTTACAGGTGGTTTCTGTGCTATAAACTTGCTGTTTGTCACTATGGGGGAAGCAGTATCTAAGGTACAGCAGAGATCAGCTAACGTTTCCTGACTTTAAATGTTGTCTGCTGCTTTCGAACACTAAAAGATTTAAATTTTGAGTAGTCTTAACAATGCAGCAGTAATGTTAGACCAGATTTCCCTAGGAAAAGAAGCCTCAGCTTGCTGCATGTTTGAAGCCTCAGGGGGGAGGAAAGCAAGAGTAGCAGGATGAATTCTCTGGTTTGAACATGCCTCAAAATGGCTAGGAGCAAGCACTGGAGAATTTTGATATATTGAACTCAAGTTTGCAGGTTGATAGCCTCTGTGACCCAACCATGTCTCTTCTTTCGATGTCTGTTTGTGAGAATAATCTGGAGATAAGAAGAGGCATGGTAGAGCAAAACCCCTGCTATTTGTAGAGGTGGACAGGCAGAATGACCATACGTTTCCACCAGCCCTCTCCACTAAGTGGAGAATTGTCAGCTTGCGGTTGATACAGTGGTATCAGGGATGTGTTATTAGGGTGTATTGCATAAAACCCACCTCAATGGTTGTCTTCCAAGAGTAAATAATACACAGACGTCCTATGTTCAATTTATTTAGATTTATTTATATGTCTCTAAACTACCTCCACTTTTCATGGAGAATAGATCCCAACTTTATCATTTCCCAGTATAGTTTTTTAAAGTCCCAATCAGAGTACTCCCCTTCTTTTTGTGAAAGATTATTTCATTATATTATAGATTTTACTATGCTAAAATATTTCTAGATATTTAATCCAAATCTTATTTTCCCCATTTGCAGTTTTGCCTCTCATCTTTCATAATCCTTATTTTACATCCTGAAATCATAGCTGATTCCTGCCCTGCTTCACCTAATAATACACAAGTTGGTTAGACTTTTTTTTCTTCCCATTGATACCCCAGGAAGAGTTTCAGCCTGTGGAAGAAATAATAAAAAGCAGCATTATTGATGAGGACAAGTCCATAAGGAGCTGTAAGTGTGAAAGACCTACTTAGCATTTAGTGGAAATGCTCAAAGGATGATCACAGGGTGCTTCTTTTAAGTAAATGGAACAGAACTGATTTTTCGATGATGTATATTTCTTGGCGGGTATGCTTCTCTGGTTTCCATGGGATGAAGAGGATGAAGAATTCTCCAAGATACCAAGAAGAGAAATGCAAAGAAAGAAAGAATGAGTACAAGCCAGATGGGCTTTTTAAAAAGTCAGCTGAAGAAAGCTATAGGCCATAGAAAGGTTGTATAGAAAGGCCATAGCTGACCTTTATATAGGTGATATTCCAGGAAGAGGCTATCCTTGTCAGAGCTACAGATATAGTAGCGTGTTTGTCCGGGTAAGCTATTCTTGAAAACTTCTCTAACAACAGGTCATCTAAAAAAGATACTTCCCTGTAATGGCAGTCATCATCGCTTTTGATTTTCCTTAAATATTAGCCTTGATTTATCTGGTGGAACACAAATCATACGGAAACAACCATTATTATTTTTCTCTTTCATTTACACAAGTGTAGGACACCTAAAAAAAAAAGACATGGCCTAACATCAGATCATTTCAATAAGGTGATAAACTAAACCAGTACATTTCCTGAAAACACTGGCATGTGGTTTTTTCCCCAGCTAGCCTCATCCTCAGCTCTATCAAAGAGCTCTGTAGCAACAAGTAACAAACATCCCGCACTGACCAGGAGATGTATGCTCTTCCTCATCCAAATGCAAACATCTTTTCAAAACCTGGAGACGTTCCAAGTTTTCTGTCAATATGCTCTAAAAGAAAATCTCTTCCTGAGCCCAAATTAGTGATCAGTTGACTTGTATTAACATGGGGAAGAAGGCAACTGCAATATCCAGCTCATCTTTTTTCTTCAGACTGATGGGTTCTGTTTATCTCACCATAAGCAGAGTGAAAAATGGAGTAAAGTGTGCAAACTATGTTTACTTTGTGCTTTGTTATGTAATAACTATTTACCTATTTTTACAGTTCTTCCCATTCAGCTTCCATAATCTCATCCCATGACTGTACCCAAAAGTGTTTTGAGAAGTTGATAGGGCCAAGGCTGGAGATATTAAGGAATTCACTTTTATATGACATCATTGCTTCCATCAGAGCAGACTGACATATTGTCACTTTGTTTTGAGCAGAACCTCACTGCTCCTTTTTGAGAGTATCTGCTCTGTTCAGAATGCCCTCTGGAAGTCGGCAGGAGCTGGACAACAACAACTTCTCATGGGTGCTGTGGAGCATGCTGACTGGCATAGGAACTGCAGCTCTTTAGAGGAGGGAACCAGCTGAGGGGCAGCATCTGGCTGCTGCAATGGGTAGAGCCACATGGATCATTCCCTGACATTTACAACACGGATCTGTCCACTCGTGGCTGAAGTAACAAGTCTCTGTTCTCCTCTCCAGGAAGCAGCTTTCAGACAGTGACTCTTCTTCCTTACCTACTGTTTTAAAGCATAAATGATGGGTGGATTTGCTTTCCGGCTTCAGAGCCAATCACCACGCCAAACAACTCACGAAGTGTGCAGATGATGTTTAGGGAAGACAGGTGAGGAATGGTAACAAGTTAATCTTATGCAAATATGTGGCAACCGTCTTTATTGTCTTACTTGAGCTCTGAAGCTTGATCCTCTTCCATTCAAGTAAATGGAGGAATCCAGGTGACTTTAATGGAAAAGAACTGAGCCCCTTTTTCCCCACAATAAACAAAGGATTTTTTGTGTGCTTTTACCTGAGATACACACTAACATGTATGCTGCATTTCTGTGATTCTGCTACTCAGCACAGGTCATGTGAAAAACACACTCTTAGTTCTTCCTTTTGTGAGGAACAAACATACACAATCACAGCTTTGTAATTAAGATTGTGAAATGAGGGCAGGTGGTGCACCTACAGGAAGTTTCAGTAGTTGATGGCTTAAGATGTTCATAATACTTGCCTGCATGTGTATGTTGATTTTCCTTTCAAACTCAGGAAATAAAGGTGAGAATCATCCAGCCAAATACGTCAAATGAGAGACAATATCAGTATAAATAGGTCTTGCCCTAAAAACATCTCCATTGACTGTAAGGACAGCCCAGGTCTGTTGTCAGAGATGTCAGTGAAATGAATTCCACTCCATATGCGGAAATGGGGTAATTACATGCCTATAGTTACCATTTATGAATTTCAGAGTTCCCCTGAAAACTCGAATAGAGTTTTGCCATACATCATTAAAACTTGACACCAAACAGGAGGAAGCCTCATTTTATTTCCCTCCTAGTGTGGATTGGTTTTTTTCTCTTTGGAATCTGCTTATTGAAACCTAGTATAAATGATTCATCTCTAGTGCAACTGAAAAGTCACTGCAAATAGCACCAGAGAGTAATTTCATATCTTCAAAACAACTCTGTAGCACCAAGTCGTCTGCTTTATGTGTTTCTTAGGGGTGCTGCTGCTATGCAGATTTTTCAGTGCCACCACTTACTCCAAGTTACCAAAAATTAGTGTTATTCTATACTACTAACACATGACCGATATATACTTTTTTCCAAGAACTGACAGAGTTTACATTTGCTTTATTATTCAGTTGTAATTGTGAGAAAAATTATTGGTTAAACAAGATAAAGAGATCCCTAGCCTCTCAACCATCCTCTTCCCCAAAATAATAAACAAAAATGTGACATTTGCTCCAAATTAAGGAAGGATTTGGGGTGGAAGGCTCTTGTCAAAATATGAGCAGCATCTGACTGAACATAGTTTGTGTCCTAGACTGCAGCTAAAATGCAAAATACCAGAGGATTTAGAAAATGGGGCAAACATTGGTTAGATCGGCTTTCTTACTAGTGACAAAGTATCTTTTGCCCAATGTGATTAATCTCTGAGTATTTAAATCTCTGGTATTTAAAACAAGTCATTTTGCAGTCCACTTGGGCCTAACAATTAATGTTACTTGACCATTAGTGACAGTTGAAACTTTAAAGGGCTGTAGGCTCAGATGTCGGAGCTGAACAATGCTTTTTTAGTTGCAGGAATGTTACTGGAGGAAGAAAATACCTAACTGGTAACCACTGGAACTCAATCTCCCATTGCCTTAGCAACAGGCAGTTGTGCTCAGAAATTATGATGTGCCATTTTCAAAATCAGCCTACGACCTATTTGAAACTATTACCAGGTATCAACATAAAACCTGTTTTTCTGAATGCTTGTATATGCGTGTATCTTCAGTGCAGGTGGAAACCTCTGCTGTCACGTACGAAAGGCCAGCCATATGTCTGAATAGTCACGTGCAAGTGCTGGTAACACTCTGCTTAGGCCAGCCTTACACTGGCAAGTAGCCCAGCTCAGCCACGTGCAGTAGCTTGTCTTCCTGTAATCACAGGTTTAAATTCATGCAAGGAAGAGGAGCGGAATTAATCACAACCTAATAATTGATACTTCCTGACAGCAGATGTAAAATGGGGGGTGGTGCAAGGGTAATGGGCATAAATTACAATATTTTCTTAAAAACACAGAACCTAGTTAATGGCAATACCTTTGCTGTGGCAGTGGCAACTAATAGAACCATCTAGAAGGCACACAAACACAAGTTAATTGCTGTTAAATAGACAAAGGTCATGGCATATTATACACTATGCAAAACATGGCAAAAATGCACATTTTGGCTGAAAGAAAAGCTTAAAAAAATTCTACAAAGCAGATATTGCTGTTATTTTCTCTGCAGTTTGCAGCTTCTAAAGCTGGGGGACAGATCAAACTAGTGAAAGAGAGAGACAGCATCAAAACTCTTTCAATGGGTGCTTTTTTCCCCTCAGTCTCTGGACCACGTCAGGCCAGCTTATTGTCATCTACAGTCAAGATGAGTTTGATTTTTGATGTATTCTCTCCTGTTAACAAATTTGAAGACCAACATTTACCATAAACTACACGTGAGAGAATTTTGTCCACACACAAACAAAACCATCCCACATTGTTAAGGCGCTGTAGTGCAACCTTTAGAGCCAAAAAAGAAAAACAAACCCACATCAGTCACTGCACAAGCTTCAGCTTGTCTACGCAAGCTTGTCTGCGGTCTTCAGCCTGCACTGCAGGTGCTACCTGCACTACAGAGGGATGACAGCTCATGAAACGTTAGCTTCATAGAGCCTTAGATATATCCTTTTTAGCAGATGAAACTAGGACACTGGGATTTCATTACAGTTTCTCAACCAAAAAAATGGAGAACTTCATAGAGGTGTGCCCTAGTTTAGTTGTTTCTTTTGGGATGGGTTCTTTGATAGCATTTTAATTTGAAATCTCTCTTTTCCCATGTATGTGTAGCTGATCACATGAAGAATTACGGGAGAGAAGAGAGAAAGACACTGAAGTAGTTCAAGTGCTAAGACAGCAACCAAAATGACAGCTCGAGCCAGGTGGTTTGTCAGCCCCCCTGCATCCTTTACAAAGCTCTTGTGCGAAGCAGTCAGAGCTGTCGTAGCCAGTTCTGCGCAGAGCTACTCCCCACTCTGCAAGCTGGTCTCCTCTGCCTAGCACAGTGGTCTGACACGGCTGGAAAGATGTCACCGTGAGGATATTGCTGGAAGAATGGCAGAGGCTTGAAACCAGCGGGGTTTGCAAACTGTACTGTGCCTACACATAGGCCATGTGCCTGTTGCTCGACCAACAAGACAGACACTGCTAGTTTAGCAGACCTGGGCTCATCACAGGAGCTTCAAAAGTACCAAGAGAGCATGAGCAGAAGGAAGTGTTGGCTCTGGGCTGCTTGGGTAAGGGGAGCATTAATCGTGTTTTTTGAGCCTGAGATGCATCAACTTGATGTTATTTTTGGGATCTCTGGCAGTGCTCTTGTGTCGCGTTTCACACCAGACATGACTGTAGGGCAGCGGAGAGCTTAATTCCACGGAGTCGAGCACGGTGATGTGTTACTTGCTCGACATGCTAGGGGCAAGAACGGCACTGCTTACGAAATTAATTCGGTTTATCAGCATTGCTAGTGCTTTCGTGCAGGCAGCAGCATCTTGCCCAGCATCAGGGAGCGTCTGCCTAGCGTGGGCAGGTAACACCGGTCGCGCTCGCTGGTCAGAGTGCCGGCCTTCCCCGAGGAGGTGCGGGTGAACAGGGGAGAGCCGGGGTACGCCCTCCACGGCAGCGTGCGCCTAAGGGACCGCCGCGCTGGCGAAGCGTGGTGTTTGCGCTGTGTCAGGTTTTGTGCGGTCACTCGGAGACGCATCTGACTCCGCCGTCTTTGATGTTCAACTTCTGCAAAGGAACGTGACAAGGTACTTCCGCCCGGCCTCTTGCTTCTTCCTGGAGCAGGGAAGGAAGGAAAGCACTTCGGGCAGGGATAGGCGCTCCGTCGGCCGACTGCCTCCCCGACCGAGTCCGTACGTCAGGAGGCCCCCTGCAAGCCCAGTGGGCACGAGGAGACGGGGGGCGCGGGACGGCGCCTCCAGCCCGGCGGAGCAGCACTGCGTCCCCACGCGTGCTTTGCTCTTCCTGCAAACAACTCTGCTACGCCGGAGGAGTTACCACGCAGCGGTAAGTTCTTCCACGGGAGCTCCGCCGCCAGGGGAGTCCAGCCCGGCCCACCGGGGCTCAGGCACCGCCCCGGCGAGGGGGAGCCGGGGCCGGTAAAAGGGGATGGCCTGAGAGTGAGCCCCGTTCTGTTAGTGCGCCTGCGCACTACCTGCGTGTCTGTGGCCGTGACGAGAGCCCGCCCCGCGCTCACCCGCTCGGCCCGCGGGCGTCTCGGCGGGAGCTGCGTGAGGTGGGGGCGGGCGAGAGCGCTGGCAGCGCCCGGCACTCTCTGCCGGCGGTCCGGGGACTTTCCCCTAGGCGGGCGCGGGGCCCTTGAGGAACTAATGTCCTCCGTGCGTGGCCTAGCGAGCAGGTCTTCAGAACATCCCGACGTCCTATTTTCGCCCCCGCCGCCTTATATGAGGCGCCAGGCGGGAGGCCCTCAGGGACAGAGCGAGCTGTGTCCGCTGCCCCGTTTCCCTGCTTGCTGGTCTCCGCAGGCGGTGCACAGGCAGGGAGGCCGCCGGCCGCCCCGGAGGAGCGCCACGCTCGCGGATGGGCGCGATACCGACCCCACGCAGGGAACGGTGCCGCCCCGGGAATATATTAAGCAAATTGAGCGCCGCGGCTCCGCCCCCGAGGCGGGCAGCTCGAGCGGCTGCTGGGCGCGGAGCCGCGCCCCCCGCGACGCCGCCGGCAGCG
>JANHGO010000001.1:47977567-47992569 GCA_024606505.1 Aquila spilogaster
CGACCTTCTACCACGCCGACTATGTCCTGCCCTGGTGGGCGTCGAGCCTGACGCGGCTGGGGGGGATCGGGCGACACATCTTTTATCGGCTGCCCGGCGCGGTGGAGCGGATGGTGGGCGCGGGCGCGGCTTATGCGGGGGTTGAGCCGGGGGCGCCGGCGGCGGGACGCTCTAGCGCCGCCTTGTGGCCAGCGCCCCGCGTCACCTCAGTTGCCTGCCAGCGGGAAAACGGGAGCTTTTGCCGGTTGCCCCCCGAATCGGCGTGTACCTCGTCACCCGGTAACGGCCGCCAGCTGGGCAGCTGTCCGTAAGGAACCGACAGCACGTTCTTAAGCTGTTCTAGCAGCCCGCAGAGGAAACGGGAGTAATTTCTGATGACTGCAGCTTCCTGTACTCCCGCAGAAAAACAGGGCCGGTTTTCCTTTCCGTTGGTTGGTTTCTTTTGCACGCCAACAGCGTTCGTGCGTTTGCTCTAGCCGGTCCTCGTCAGCGAGGTCTGACAATCCAAGACCAGCATCCCAATTGCTAGAGACCAGGACAGCAGCCGGCAGGCGGACCCAGAGGTTTCAGAACTGACAGGACTGCACAAACACTTCCTGCCACAGCCGGTTCTTTGAAATTCTTTCTTTCTTCCCCTAGGGTTAATGAAACGTTAATAAACTCTCATTCATTCAAATACTCAATGCTTATTTTTACTTCTATGTTAGAATCTCCTTGTCGAGTCGCTTTCCATGCAGAATGTGAAATAAAAATAACACACTTCAACTTTCAGTTTCTATTAAGAGTAGCTACAGACTCATCCTTTAATGAATCACAACCAAACATCAAAGAGGAATAACATTCAAAAATTTTTAAAAAAAGTAAGCTTAAGTCAGGACTTTAAAAAAAGGCATCTGGCACCTCAGCCTTTTAACACAGTTACCCTAACACCCCCTTGAGGTCAGTAAATACCATGAGCTTCGCTTTACAGACGGGAAACACAGGTTTTTCACATTGCAAGACATGCTGCAATTCTCAGCCAGAGGTCTGGAGATGCCCGAGCTAACAGCCAGAAAAGCTGTACTTCAGAGGGCATAGGATGCAATTCCTGCCCCACAAAAACAGTCATTCTGTGTCGCCACCTGAACAGAGCGAGGATTTGAAAACAAATCTCACACTTCCTGGCATGAATACCACGACTCCTAAATACAGCACAAAACTCGCTCTGCACTAGAAGCACACACCAGTTCTTACGCCCTGTAAGACGCAATTTAATGCACTGCGTTCCGACCGCCAGGTTGGTGCTCCAGAAACACCGAGGGGGAACTCCTGAGAAACCTAACTAGAGCGAAGGGCGACCGAGGGCACAGAAGCACAGGGGTCAGACGGAGGAAGTTCTCAACCGGCCATCGGGAAGCGCGAGCGCCTTGCAGGCTTCAGGTGCTACGGACTGGACAGCCACTGCTGTTCAAATCACGTAGGGTACAGTGTAACAACGCCATTGTGGTTTAGTCCCAAAAATCACAAAAGAACTTGAAGTCTTTAAGTGGACATGTATACTACCGAGATCCCAGGAATTCCTATTCACTCCTGCAGTACTCGATCAACGGATCTGTCAGTCAAGTGTAAGGTCGCCACTAAATGATGCCAACTACCGTAATTGGACAAGATTAATTCAAAGTAGCACTGAAGACATTATGTTTTTACAATTACATGTCATTATCCAATATATCAAAACATGCAGTTTGTGCAGGTATTTCAGTAACATTGAAAATAAAAGGTAATCTCCCACTTTCTTTGCTTCATACCATTCTGTACATGGCCTAAAAATGTAGCAAAGGAAGGGCTAAATTAGTGTGAATGCTTTACAACACACTGGCTGCCTCCAGCAGACAGCAGCATCTTCATTTTGCTTATCTTGCCATTACAAAAGTAGAAATAGATATTCTATCAGTTTTACAGTATTTCAGCTACGCATCCAAAGAAAACAACTCATCCTTGTGGGATTACACCTTGAAGCCACTCAAAGTAAAGCTTTTCTCAGGGTGTTGCAAAGTTATTGAAATGGCTGGAATATTTAATGGCCAAAACCAAAGTACTATAAAAGCATATCCCAGAGGTTTTATTGTTTTAGTAGCAGTCAAAATATGCTTAGTGTAGAAATCCATGTTTATTTGAAAAAAAAACTGTAAATGATATTTCACAATATAAATTAAATCTGCTTACAGACTTTTGGTGGCTAAAGTAGCTGTGACTTGACTGCTAATTGATAATTTGCCAGTATAACGTTAAATGGGATCTAACCTGCTAGTATAATGTTAAATGGGATCAGGGAGTCGTTTATATTGCGAGTGTTACGAAAACATCCCATAAAAATAATCAACTATTTTCTCTCCTAGTATGAGCAACAGTGAACATTATGAGCAACAAGCCTGAAACAGATGATTCAACTTTTTGATTGAAATTTTTAAACAACTTTCAATCATTCAAGTATTATGGTCCCTATATACATAATTCTATGTGGCTAAAAAAGACATGGTAGACAATTGAGCACACTGCCATCAAATCGTAAGAATTACAAAACTGTCAGGTTTTAAACAGCAAATTGTACCTTAATCATTTAATTAAAAATAGAAGAATTAGGTAGACTATTTTGCAAATAAAACAGCACACTAGTGTGCTATATATTAAGGCATACCTTAAATGCGCACTTGTCATCTCTGACAAGTTTTTTATACAATTGCTACCAAGTGAAAGGACTATCATTGTCTTGCAAAACTGAGAAAGAAATACAAAATATCTGGAAGCCTACATTTTTAAAGTACAAAATTAACCTTCAGTCCTTGTGTTGAAATACTCTACAGGGTACAAACAGCGACTCTCCCCTACAAGATCTCACGAGGATTTCTTAAAGCTGGGGGTAAATTTGAAGGTTTTGATTCTTCATCCAGAAGTACCAAATCTTCAATTTCGCTACCTTTGTATTTTCTTTTACAGATCTTCACAATAACTTTCTTCTTGAGGAATAATTTCAAAGCTTCTCTTGAAGCAACCGCTTTGGCATTTTCCATACTTTTACCACAGCCAGTACCCAAGTAGACAGACTTGCACCTCAGTTCACAAACTATATTTTCTAGAGAGCTCTTATTTTGAGGCAAGTCTGCAAGCTCCTTCAGGGGAACAAAAGCAACATCTAACGTAGCTTTTACAGACTGAATAGATGAGTTTAGAAGTTCTGCGTGATTTACGTTAGGACTGAAGCCTCCAACAGCAACCAGTTTCCAGGCTACAGCTTTGTACAGTCTGTTGAAAAAAGGTTGTCTTTCCTTTGCATCTTCGCTGGTTAATGGTTTGCACAAAGCCTTAGCAGGGCTTTCACCTGCCTGTGAGCCGCTCTTGGAGGCAAGCTGTGGTGAACCAGCCTGCGTGCCACCCTTGGAGGCCAGTAGGGAAGCACCTGCCTGAGCTCCACCCCGGGAGGCCAGTGACGAGGGACCTTGCTGAGCACCACTCCGAGCGGCCAGCAGCGAAGCAGCCACCTGAGCGCTGCTCTTGGAAGTCAGCAGCGAGGATCCCTGCTGAGCACCGCTCCGAGCGGCCAGCAACGAGGCAGCCACCTCAGCGCTGCTCTTGGAGGCCAGAAGCGAAGAGCCCGCCTTAGCAGTGCCCTTGGAGGCCAGCAGCAGCGAGGTGCCTGCCTGAGTGCTGCTCTTGGGTGCCAGAAGCAGCGAGCTGCCTGCCTGAGCGCCGCTCTTGGACACTGATGCTGGGGCACTCACTTGGTTTTTGGAAGACAGCAATGTAGCACTCGTTTGCGCGGTGCTCTTGGTGGTTGGTGGCACTGTTGCTGCCTGCGAGGTGCTCTTGCTGGTCGGTGGCACTGCTGCTGCCTGTGGGGTGCTCTTGGTGGTGGGTGGCACTGTCGCTGCCACCGCCGCTGCCTGCGGGGTGCTCTTGGTGGCCGGTGGCACCGCCGCTGCCACCGCCTCCGCCTGTGGGGTGCTCTTGACCACCGGTGGCACCGCCACCGCCTGCAGGGGACTCTTGGCAGCTGGTGGCACCGCCGCTGGCACTGGCACCGCCTGCGGGGCACTCTTGGCAGCCGGTGGCGCTGTGCTTACTGTAGTTTTCTTTTCAGGTGACGGCACATTTTCAGACTTGCTTTCCTTAGGCAGATTTGGGCAAGGCTTCTCTCCTGACTCTTTTTCAGATGCAGATGGATTTTGCTCAGTAGTATTTTCAGCATTAGCAGATTTTCCTTCCGTTTCTGTGTCTGATGCTGTGACCATTTCTTGATTTGAACTGCAAGTTGACTGGGAGCTTTCTGGACCTTTGCTAGTATCTTTTTCCTGCTTTTTTGGCAATGTGCTCTCTGTTTCCTTTAGGGCTTCTGCCTTAGTTGTTTTCACATCCTTCCCAGTATCCTTAGAATCTTTACTTTTCTCCACAGCTCGCTTCTTGGAGGGCTCCTCTACCCCTTCTGCAAAACAAGTGAAGTATGTTATCCTCTTTAATTTCTGCACTATGAAATATCCATCTAGAGACAATTTATCTATTTTCTAAAAGCTTCTAGCAATAATCTCTGTGAATTTAAAAGGTATATATTGGAAATACACTTTGAACTGTAATTTGAAGTATTAACCTACTATTTCTGAATATTTCAGTATTTTTTGGACAAAAACCTAAAAACATTCAGGTGCAAGATTTCACGTTTTGGTTTGGGACCCATAGGCAAGTATGTATTTCTATTCTTGAAGCCCAAACCAAAAATGACCGAAGTACATCAAACAGACTATCTGACCTAAAAACAAACAAACATGTGTATTTTGTCTACTAATAGCATAAAAACATCTTTTACAACAGCACTTTAAGAATTTCTTTAAAAAAACAGGTTTCTCACAAAGCAATAACGTCCGACTAGCACTAAAGGCAAAGAAGAATACGTTTGAGCTGGAGCACAATAGTCTACATCGCCTTAAAAAAATAATCAGCTTAAAGTGCACCAGTTGCAGAAATTCAAAACAAGAGCTCTACATTAGCAACAGGATATGTATGCGTTACATCTATTTTACAGGTATACAAGGAAAAAACAGCACAGAGAGGGGAAACGATTAACAAGGAGTTTAAGGAGTAAATTATTTCCACTACTTTCTAAGCCCGAGCAAACCGAGAAACATTCAAAAACAAGCATTTTCTAGACTCCTATGTATTGTCACAGCTATGATCTGCTAACCATTGCTACTTGATATGCCTCTTTTCTTCACCTTGGCAACCAGTTCATCTCTCGTGGTGCGGACAGGCGCGCCGGTCACTTGGATGCCTTCGGCCATTTCCAGCGCCTTCTCCATGACCTGCGGCGGGTACCTGGAGGGGCGACAAGGGGAGAGGAGAGGAGGGGAGGGGAGGGGTGCCGTCAGGCGGCCGCGCCGCCCGCCGCGGAGCCCGCCGCCCCGGCCCGCACTCACCGGCAGCCCAGGAAGACATGGTTGGCCCACACCATGGAGAGGGACACCAGGCGCTGGAGCTGGGCGCTGCCCGCCGCCGGCGGCTCCCCCACGTTGCGCAGCAGGAACTCCCGGCGGTGCCGCCAGTGGTGCTCGGGCTCGCAGGCCCCGCGCAGCGCCTCCGCCCAAGCCACCTCTTCCGCCGTCCGCCCCAGGGGCTCGGCCGCCGTCTTGCCCACCATCGCCGCTCCTTCCGCCCGCGCGGGGCCCGCTCCTCCCCACCTCGCCAGGCCCCGCAGCGGAACAACGGCTCGGCTACCGCTCGCTGCTTCCGGCCGCGCGCGATGACGTCACAACCGGCGCGCGCCCCCCGCCCCAGGCTGCGTTGCGGCGCGGGGGGCGGCCCCGCCCAACGGCTCTAACGGTCGCGGCGCCGCGTGGGCGGGGCTGTGAGGAAGGGGGCTCCTGCTTCCTCCGTCCTCTTGAGGGCGCTGTTGCTGCGATTTTCCCTTTCGCTTTGTTCGTTTCGTTGCGTTGCAGCTGAAACGTGGGCTCTTTAAAGGACGCGTGCATTCAAGCGGGTTCCCGCTTCCAGGAGCTCTTTGTCCGCAGCGCTCAGCTCTTGAGTTTGTCAGAGTGGCGTTTCTCCCTCTTCTTGCGGCCCTCCATAAGTGAGGTGTGCTAAGCGTGGGGGCTGCTGGCTGTGAGCAGTTCACACAGCTGCTTGTGTGGCGTTGTATGCTGTCTTCACACTGGGCAAGCTGAGCCCAGAATTCATTCAGAAATAATCAGAAAATTCAACAAGTGCCTTGCAGCAGTGCTCTAAGCCTTAGTCTGTTGAGGTGGTGCCTTTAGAACCAGCGCCAGAAAAAAATCACAGTTTTCTCAGTACCCATTGTCTGAGGGGAAGTGTGCCTCCTCTATTTTCTTGATTAAGCCACCCAGTGTTCTCTTTTGCATGGCCAAGAGCAAACAAACAGCCATGAGCACGCAGGGACCCGACACAAGGAGCAAGGGAAGGGCAACAAGTTGTGTGCTGTCCGGTGGGGGTGACTCAGTGCTATAGATTTGTTCAGTAACGATGTCGGGATGTTCAGAAACAACGCTGTGGTCATCACCGCTGTGGTGTCACTCATCTGTCTCCTACGCCTCTGACACCGTGCTACCATGATTCTTGACTTCAGGGTTGATACAGAAAGGCAAAGGTGAATGGAATCCAAGGTATACAGGACTGAGATGATCCATGCGGCTGGCCTTTCTGGTCACGCTCTCAAAGGAACCAGTCCTCTTTCTAACAAACAGCTAGGGCTTGGCCCTGACTTGAGGGCTGCCCTCCAGGGATTGCAGGGATTCAGACAGGCCTGGGTAGCTGTAACTGAATTACTGGTCATCTTGTGAAGGTAGCAGAGCACGCAGCACAACATTGAACACTCCATAGCCAACTCAGCCGCCAAGTGAAACTACTGAGGACCAGTCCACACTGAATTGGTAACTTACCACTAAAGAGTAGCAGTTTGGGTGAATTAGACTCTAGAGAGTGATAAGGGCAATGCCGCATGCTCGGAGGGATTCTAGAAGTGGTATTTCTGGAGTTGCTGGCAAAATGATGCCTCTTGGTGCCAAACGTCAGAGATAGCCCTCCACAGCATAGAGTTCTGTGTCTGCTCTTGGTCACTCCATGTGTGTAAGGTAATGTGGTCTCACCTGTGAGACCTGGGCCCCTCCAAAGGCATCCTTCTGGGGAGTGTTGAAGACCCAATACAGAGGACTCAATACAGCTACAAGGCCTGATGCATTATCTGGTACTAGAGTGACTCAAGAACTGATCAGAACAACATTTTGTTGCCCAACTTGAGAGGATGCTTCTGTACCCTCTGACCATATGGGTGAACACAACCACAGATGACAGCTGGAGAAGTCAGAATCCTTCACGCTTCTATTCCACAAAAGTTTTTGTAAGCATCTTCTGGGGTCTGGGTGCCTTTCTGGCACATTGTGCTCTTAATTTGTAGTTAATTAACACTCCTTGTGAATCAACATAGCCTTTTTCTTGGGACAAAGGTGACCAAGTACTGGCATCATGCTGGAAACAGGCCAGATCCCAGCCCCAGAGCGTGGAATGTTGCGCACGTGCCCGCACAGACACATAGTCATCTACCCGCAGTGCTCTCTGAGAACAAGACACATACCGTGTCGTGGGTTGATTAAAAAAGTGTGTTTAGTAGAAAAGAGAGAAAAGCACTGCTGTTAATTTTAAAAAAGGAAACAAGTGGTGTTTTCATTCTCACCAGGAAAGGCAATTTTGAAGTTAAACACCTCATTGATGGTGCTAATACTGTGCATTTAATTTTAAGATTGGAAGAAAAGAGATGTTTTTGTTCCCACCAGGGAAGGATCTTCTAAATACCGCATTGATAGTAGTGTTGTTAGAGTCATTTGGGGCTTGATAATAGCTTCTTTTGGCAAGATACAACTAAAATCTCAAGGTGAATTGTACCAGCATCTATATTCACAGTATTTCACCTGCACTTGCTGTATAATAAAGTTTATTTCTGCCTTTGTAAACTAGTGAATTATTATTTTTCTGGAGTCAAGTCCTGCTGAAACACAGAGTGCAGCAGCCCCAGTGAGTTCAATTATGTTCTGTGCAGTTAAGGTTAATATATAGTGACACTCATTATTCAGCTTAATATTAGAAGTGTACCCTTAGCATCACAGCAATGTTAAAGATAAAACTCAGAGTTATTGCCATAGAAGAGTAATGTCAGTGGGACCTTACTGGCCAGGCCAGTGAATCCTCTGAAGACCAACTGTAGGTTGGTCCTTGTAATAAGTAAGCACTTGCATGCCCTGGCTTGTGTTCATTAGGAATGCAGCTTGTTCTGCTGGAGGAGAACATTGAAGATCTCTTAGACTGGCTAGGGACGGCACTTGCAGAGGGACATATCTGCATGTGCCAAGGTAACCTGTCTTTACTGTTTGGTGAGCCAGGGGAAGTGGCGCACATCTGCCTTCTGATCTAATTACCTGAGATTGTGGAAGTGTGTTAGATACAACTGTTCATAATAGCCCTTAGAATGGGAGAAAATACTTACTGAAAGAGCATTAATGACTATGTAAGCTTGCAAATGGGAGGAAGGGTAGAGTAAATCTGTGTTTTTATTTCACCACAGTTATACTACCATAAGCAGCTCTGGATTACAAAGCCACCCGCTCTCCTGAGACTTCTCCACTGAGGAAAACGTACTGAAGTTGCAATGGATAAAAGTAAAGGTAAAAACAAAGAGCTGGACTGATAATCATTTTCATTTATACCTTGCTCTTACTATTAGCTTGAAGTAGTATTTCGCATTTAGTAGTACATTATACATGAAATACATAGCAATGCCTACACTAGGGTTGTCAGTTATTTCCCATGATGTGAGTTTGTTAAATTAAAGCATACAACTTGCTAAATGTCCATTGCTTGCCATTAAATTTTCCATGCTATGGGTGGAAGCTTAGGATGGCTTTCCAGATAGAAAACATGATCTAAGAACAAAGGTAGAGGAAAAAAATTGCTGTATCTAGGTTAATATATTGTGGTGATCTTTGAAGAGCTTAAATGTCTTTATGCTCTGGAACAGATTTGGAATTTGTCATGAAAACCTGAATTGGAGGGAGTCGATGTGGAGGGTGTCCGGTCTTCTGAATACACTTGGCAAAATTTATAAGTCTTTGGGGAAATGAATTTTCTGCATTCCTGACTTAGAATGCACCCTCACCACCCTTGCTACTGCAGTTGAGTCTGCTCCCCTTAGGAGTTTGCAGGGGCACAAAAGAGTCCTCTGTTTGCCACACTGGACTGGGATGTGACAGGGGACTGGAAGTGAGGCTACAGAGAATATTCCCTGTGCTCCCAAAAAGCTGCTGTTTTCTTCACTGGCACTTGAGTGTGTCAGATGGGAGCAGTGAGAGGACAAGGGCCTGACTGAGGGGAGGGAAGTACTAAGTATTGAGGTATAGGATATGGTGAGATTGAAATTGCTAGGAGGGCGAAAAGGTTAACCTGTGAGAAACAGGAATCAGACGTTGCAACTAGGTGAGGGAGGAACTGAATTCTCAAGGAGAAATGAATGAAAAAGAGTTAAAGGCAGTGGGACAAGTACATGTAGATGAGGGAAACTGTATGCCAGCAGCCTAGAAGTAAGAGAAATGAGAGAATAGACCTCGAGGCCAGTGAGGAAACCAGAAGAATTGGTAGAGCAGAAAAAGACAGAATCAAATCTCAACTCTGGGCATAGGGACAAGCAGTGATGGGAAGGAGAACATTGACAAGGGAACCATTGAGATTTGAACGGAGACCCAGAGAAGGGAAAGGGAAAACTGTGTGCACAGAGACATTAGCATTTCAATCGATTTTTTCCATTGCAGTAAGCATCTACTGGGGTAAGTAACAGGAAGAAAATACTCTTTTTTTCTAATGTTGTATAAGGTGTTTTGGTGCTTTCTTGTCTTTTCTGTGTGCTATAAAGAGCCAAAAGAAACAGAACCCGTTTGTCTGCAGAAATCCATCTTGTGAAACCACCTCTAAAGAGTTTTTTGATAGGAAGCCTTAGGCCTTTGGCAGACAGCTCTGCCCTAGAGTTGGAAAAAGCCAGAAAACAGCATTAAGAATCATAATGCAAATACTAGTGGGAGTTCATTGTGATTCAAGAAGAATCTAAATGCACAAGAAGACTTTATTTGAAAAAGAAAAAAAAAGAATTTATAATGATCTGATAAAATTTATACTAAACTTTTATTTGTGTGCATCTCCATATGCAAACATATGCATGTGCATGTCCATGCAAACAACCACACCCACACACCCACCCCTAATACAATATAGTTATATGTGATTATGTTTTAAAACTACCTGCATTATTGAGAATGTAAGCACCTGTAAATCTGGTTACCCTTGCTCCTTCAGTCGAACTATTCATGCCTTGGAGAAAGAGAAAAATTACAACTAATATTTTATTAGCTTGGGCAGTGGATAGCTGCATTGCACAAATGGATGCTATTAAATCTTTATACCGTGCAGTACCAGTATAAATTTGGTATGTACTACATATTTTAGAGCCACAAATAACTATTTTAGAAATGATACAGGGAGCTCTTCTGAAACTTCAGGCAACAATGTCAAATCTAATTTGAATTATTGCTATTGAAAATCATGGCTCTGTTTTTCATTATTGTTATAGCAATATCCCTGACAACCTACAATTTACCTGGTATGAACAGCACCTCCAGAAAATGCAGAGCTGTTTAGTGAGCTGTGGTACTTTTGTATATCCGTTCCGTGCATAGCCGTGATATTTCCCGTTAATTCCACTAGATGGCACTGAAGGAGGCAAGATTGCGTGGAAATACCTGTAGAAGTTCAATATAACTTCAAAAAGTGAAAATGACTTACTTTTTCATTTCATTACTGAAATAGACAAATGTGATCTCATTTTACAACCTGATGTAATAATTTTTCACAAAAATCAGCTCTTAAACACTCTTAGCTGTAGTTCTAGTTTTTGGCAGTGACAAAATTGCAGTGGAAGCAGTCTAGTTTTCTGAGTTTAAGTACCTCTTCTACCATCAAAAAGCTAAAAACTGAAATATGCAGCTTTCACTTATTCTGCATTCTTATGTGATTATTTGCAAAACATCTGAAGAATTCTTGGTCCTTTTCCTCCATGGCAATGTTGTCAATACTTGCCACTTCTAAAATTATGGGCAGGTACGCTTTTAAGTATGTTAGGTTTTATGCTTATTTTAAAAACTGTGTAGGAATTAATTCAGTATTATAAGCTTCCACCTGTTGAGGAACTGTTGCATAGTGTTTCAGAGTCCATGTCAGTTGAAACTCCATCTGCAGTCCCTGTACAAGGACCCCTGTTTTTCCCTGGGTGGGGACTTAGATCCTGGCAGGAAGGCACACAATCACTGTCATTCAGATCTATAACCATCTTGGAATCCACTCTTTTTTTTTTTTTTAACCTGTTTATCTTGATACATATGAATTTTGTTTCCTTTTGTTCTGCAAAGTCTCTTCTTATCTCATAGATACATTGCAGATCATGGATTTTTTTAGGCTTTTGTTGGCTCTCATCCTCCTTGCGACAGTTTTTTTTTTCCTGCACCAGACCTGACCTGACCTGTCAAAAAGGTCCCTTGAAACAGTGTTGTTCTTATCTTCCTGGCCTATTTCTGCAGGTCCTTTTTGTATTTCCTTCTCTGGCATACCTCCACAGATTTCCCTGACTCTGCAAAGCCCTTTAGCCCTTTGAGAGCATAGTTTGACAATTTTTTGGGCAGCCATTCTGGTTCTGGCCTAAGACAGTCTCTGCTTCCAGCCATTCACTCCTGTCTCTTTGACATCCTTGTTAGTGTGCTGGCACAATTGTTTTGCTCAGTTGTGTGATAATCCAAGTTAGGAACTTGATTTGGCTGAAAAGCAGTGTTGGGGAAGAAGGAGAGGCACCTTTTTCAGCTGCCTATTTCTCCAGTCTGGTCTATCAAAACAGTGCTTTTGCTGGTACCACTGAGGGGGATAGGTCAGGGGCAGATAAAAGTGGCGAGATGTGTGGTTGCAGGGCAGTAATGGCTTATGCTGATTCAGATGGTACTGTTGCTAGCTGTTGAGCCATGACCTGATCTTGACAATAGAGATAAGTCAAGCTAATAGCTAGCTTCTGCTGAAGGGTTAATTCTGTGTGTCCTTCCTCTTCCCTTGTCCTGGGTTCCTGTGACTTTCCTTGTGCCAACACTGATGCTTACCTCACTCCACAGTGAGCCAGATGTGGGAGCCAAGCTATGACAGACGTATGTGTTTGAAAGAATGTTACATTTATGAATATCTTAATCACTTGTTGCCTGGGTGCCCACAGAGCCCCCTCTCAGCAGCAGCTGGCTGCTCTGTCAGATCAGCTGTGTTCTCAATTGCACCAAAACACTTCACAACCTTGGTCTTTTCCTGTCATCTGCTGTCCTCTCTGTTTCCTTATCTAGTCCATCTGCTTTTCTTGTAATTGTGTTAATGAAGTCCTTTTGGTCACCCTCAACATATGGAATACCCTGCCTGAAACAATCTCTGCGTCCTTCAATTCTCATAAGATTTCTTCTACCACGACACAATAAACTGCAAGTTGATAATGCATGGTTTAATTGCTTGTAGGAATTACGGATTTCATTACTGCACTGAATGCGTCCATGTATTAGTTTGAGGTGGGCATACAGTTTATTAGGGAAGCTAAAAGAATTTTTTTTGGAAAACAGAAATTCTCAAAGCTATACCCTGAAGCAGATGTACTTCCCTAAGGTCAAATATAAATAGCAGAGGCTGATTTGCTGTTGCTTCACACCTTGGATCATCACTCATGCTTGTGCAAATGGACACAGCATTGCTACTAAGCAGTTTACAGTAACATCTTACAGAATTGTAAATTGCTACCCCAGAGACAAGATAGCAGAAAGTCAGCACTTACATGGGCAGCTGAGCATGGAGACCTAGGGATTTCTTTTCACCTACCCATTCTTGTTGTTTGGGTTCTTTTTAGAAATGTTATAAGCACATTCTGAACTTATTTTATTCTAGTGTTTTGGTATGCTAAGGAATTTTTTCTATTCATTTATATAGAAAATATAAGGGAAAATAGTGAGTAAAGTTTAACATTGCCTTGGAAACAATAAAACGACCTGTGTTTGGTATGGAAAAAGACACACATGTGACAGAGGTCATCTCTACACCATGCAACAGAGCACAGGACTTAGGAGAGCACAGGAAACAGCAGCTGTAGACTTGCATATAAACATTGCTGCACCCAAAGCACTTAACCCTGTTGGTAGGTGGTGCTAATTAGGTTGGACACTGTGCTAATAAGGTTGGACACAACACTGCAAATTCGCAGTGCCTGTGACTCTGATTCAGACCTGGCTGGAGGATTCCGCACATACAGCCGCATCAAACCATATGTGCATATTGAGGGAGAGAAGTTGTTGGCCCATGGCCTTTCTTTCATTACCCCTGTAGGGTTTAGGTGCAGTAGCAGATGCATTTTTTCACATACAGGTGTCAGATGTGGCTTTGTGCCAAGGTTTACCTCCCTCTTGGTAAAAACAGAAGATGCCATCTTAAATGTATATTTCAGGCTGTGAGTGGTTGGTGTGAAATAATGGACATCCAATCAAGCTGCTCCTTGAAACAGATCTGTTTTACTTCTTAATTAGGGCAGTAAGTACTGATGGAGAAGCAGGAAAGACACCAGGATGATGGTAATTTTTTCAGCTGCCATAATTTTATAGAAATTATGATTCTACTGCAAGGTCATAGAAGCATACAGCAGAGTGGCAAAGAGAAAAGCACGATCTCCTCCAGTACATTTATCAGGAGACCTACCTTTCACCTTCAGTGAGACAAAGCAATGTTTCAGGTTAGAGATACAATCATAACTAAAGCATAAATTCAGTGTCTATGTAACTGGGTGGTGAGTATGTTCCCAAAGCATTGCCTGCAGAATTGTGGTATTGTCAAATGACTGATATATACATCTGTAAATGTAACAGTCTTTCAAAATAGTTTTAAGATTTGAGTTGTTGATTGTGTTAAGGCTGTTGCTTATGAGAAAGAAAAGATTAAACAGAAGAAGCAAAACGAAAGCATTATTCAAGAGGCAGTGTCCAGAATGACCTGTGGGATGGAGGAAATAGAACATCTTTCTCTTATTTTTTTTTGAATGGCTTCAAGTAGTCATTTTGGCAACTTCTCTCTGTTATTTCATTTCCATTTGACAGATGGATGAAATAGAGGTTTTATTAGAATGTAGTGAACCATCAGTAATTAGTCCATGGCAAGTCAGCAAGGAGCTATGCCACATAATATATTTGGGCATAATGGATTAAGATTTGACACCTGTGAAATTACGAAAATGATGAAAATTAATAGCTTCTTGCTATTTGAATGGTTGTTCCTGGTGCTTTGTAAATTGTTTAATGTCACAGGGAAGGATCTGGTTCCCTGAAGATCTGTGCAATCACTGCAAACTTTATAATGCCATCAACCTATTTTTTTTTTTTATTCAAGGTATGACAGTTATAGTGAACATACAATAGCAGGAACACAGAATTTTAAAAAATGATGTTGCTGCAAGACAGGCACAGAATAAGTAGTCATGAAAATGAAGTTGGGTATTTTTTTCTTTTTTTCTTAATTCTTTTTTATGCTGTCTCCAATTAGTTGTTTTGTTTGTTTGTTGTTGTTGTTTTTTTTCCACTCTGTCTGCCAGGAAAATTTATGCATGCACAGCTAGATTTCTCTGAATTTTAAAGTCATGGCACTTAGCAAAACGCTATTAAAGAGAGACGTACAAAAGCCAACATTAACCGTGAACATTTCGTAAATATTTATAGGCATTGTATGTTTCATTTCTGTTTTTGTTTGTTTGTTTTTTCTTTTTTTTTTTAATTTTAAAAATCCATCTGCTGCTAGCAGATGATAAATATTTTGATCAAATTTGTGCCTGGTATATGGAGACGCTATTTTTTTTCCAGAAGGGACATTATAAATTT
>JANHGO010000001.1:47992669-48004393 GCA_024606505.1 Aquila spilogaster
ATGGCCTTCCCCGCCGCCATGGCCCTCCCCGCCACGCCCGCTCCGGCTCCGCGCGCGGGGCCGCCGCCGCCGCCGCCCTCCTCCTCCTCTTCCTCCTCCTCCTTCCCCCCCCACCAACGGAAACAACCGCTCCGCTCCTTCCGGCCGCGCGGGATGACCTCACAACCGGCGCGCGCGCGCGAGCGGCAGCCCGCCGCCGCCCCAGTCCGCTTTGCGGCGCGTGAGGGGGAGGAGGGAGGGAGGTGGCGTTCCTGCCGCCAACGGCCCGAGGCGGCGAGCGGCGCGCGCCCCGCCCCCGCCCTAACGGTCGGCCGTGCGGCGGAGGTGCCCCCCCGGGGGTGGGGAGGTCGGTACCTCACGGAGCGGCGGGACGCTGGCGGTGGGGTCACGGCGAGCACGTCGCTCCTCAGACCCCTCGCTTCCCGTGCCCGTTTGAGCGCACTCCACTATAGCGGCCCACGGACTGGGTTGGGTTTGGCTTTTTTTCTTCCCTTTTTAATTTTTTTTTTTTCCTTGGTACTGCAGCTTGAAGCCTCAGATTTTTCGCAGTGCGTGTGTGGACGCCGCACACGAACTGTTGCATTCAGGCTGATGCTCACAGGGGTGTCAGCTTCTGGAGGGGTGCTTACGTGCCATCCTCAGCCCTCGAGCCTGTGGCAGACTGCCTGTTTCCTTCTCTCAGATTTTTTGGGGTGCCGGGGGAAAAGAGATGGTACGGGCATGGTTACCCACTTTGCATTCTGCCTCGTGAAGGTGTGAACAAAAGTTATGCTTACAGACCTGTTTGGGCTTTGCTGAGGTCAGAGTTCATGGGATCAGTTCATGTTTTTACCTCCTGGGTGTGCGATAGGGAGGTAGTGGCAAGGGAATGGGTTGTGGTAGCGTTTTGGAGGAAACATTGAATGAGGGGTCCTAAGTATGAGGGCTGCTGGCTACAAAGGGTTCAGATAATTGCTCGTGCCACTCTGTAGGCTGTCTCTGTGTGGCAGAAGTTTACCCCTGAATTTGATTCAAAACCAGTTGGAGAATTCTGTGTGAAAAAGTAATAAGCATGCTGTGAAAATACCACAAGGTTTGGTCTGCCGAGATGGTGCTTGCTGAATTTGTGCGACAGAGGAGAGAGGTTTGAATTCCAAAGGGGCTGTCCCAGGAGAGCTGTATTGATTTCCCCCCCTGAATTAGAAGTCTGTGTTTGCTTAAGTTTTCAATTTTTAACACCTACGTGTCATCATGAAGTGGACTACAAGGTAGATTGCATTTAAGGAGGGAGTGTTTCTCCTTAAGTGACTTCAGTGTCTTATTTCATGGAAATTGTTAGGTAGTGGTTTATCTTGTAGTACCTCTATGGTGCAAAACCAAGTGATTAAGGAAACTAAGCCAGAAAAAAAACAGTCTAATGCACTTTTGCTCTGTATCCATTAGACCGGAAGTGCTTTTCCTTCACTTGGTTAGCCCACACGATGTTAGCTTGTGCATCAGCAGGAATAATTCAGTGACAGAGAGCGAGCGAACAGTAATGAGTGGGATGGGACCTGACAGACTCACCATTGTTTTGTATTTGCATGTAGAGGAAGAAAAGGGCAGAAAGTTTGTATACTCTCTGGTGTGGGTGTCTTGGAGCAATGGGTTTGTTTAGAAACAATGTCAGAAGGTTTAGAAACAGCACTGTGGTCACCACCAGTGTACTGTTACCCATCTGTTTCCAGGCATTAGTTGTATCAGTCCTGCCTGTGGTTATCTGGTAATGTAGGCTCAAATACATGAGGGGCATGATCTGTCACACTAGGATTTCCACTTAGAAATGAAGTGGGCCTCTCTCCTAGACCTCTGAGTCTGTGATACCATGATTCTTGACTTCATGGTCAATACAGACCCTAGAAGGGAAGGGTGAATGGAATCCCTGGCAAACATAGGTTTGAGTTTGCACTCGAGTTAAGATCATCTGTGCTGCCAGCCTGTTTGTTCACACTCTTCAATGAGCCAGTTTTTCTTTCTAACAAAGCCAGTTGGGTCTTGGCCCAGGCTTGAGATCTGCCCCTCAGGGACAGCAGGAATTCAACCAGGCCTGAGTAGCTGTAGCAGGACTGCCTGTACTCTTGCAAGGGTAACAGAGCAAACACCGCAGCCTTGAATGCCCTGTCCTCCTCCACAACCATCTGAGCTGCCAAGTGAAGCAACTAGGGACTAGTCCATGTTGAGCTGCTCAGATACCAGTTAAGAGTAGGAGCTGGGGAGGGTTAGACTCCAGAGGGTGGTAGGGGCATCCTGTACACTCAGAGGATCCCCAGAAGTCATATTCTGGTGTTGCTGGGTGAATGACAGCTCCTGATGCCAAACATCAGAGGTAGGCCTCCGCATCTCAGAGTTTTGTGTCTGCTTTTGGTCACCCCATGTGCATAAGATTATATGGACTTACCTGTGAGTCCCGGCCTCCTCCAAAAGCATTGTTCTAGGGAAATGTTGGAGACAGCACAGCTACAGAGCGTAATACATTATCTGGTCCTAGAGTAGCTCAAAGACTGATTAGAACAACTTTTTCTTGCCCAATTTTAGAGGAGAAATGGACTGAGAGCCATTTCACTTCTTTGCCCACTGACCATATATGTGAACACAAACATAGGTGACAGCTGGAGAAAGGTCAGAGGACAGTCTTGCACACTTCTGGAATGGTTCACAACAGTTTTTGGCTGTAGTGAGCAACTTCTATGGTGTGGTACCTTTCCGGCACCTTATGCTGTTAATTTTGGGTTAATTTTCTCTAATGCTCCTTCTGCATCAACATAGCCTTGTTGTTGGTACAAAGATGACTTAAACCAAAATCGAGCCTTTTGTCTTCACTATGTGTTTTTTCCAGACATATTTTCCTACTTTGTTATTGTATGCTTGAATCATACTGGCAACAGGCTAGATCCCAGCCCCGGAGCATGGGATGTCACACACATGCATGCACAGAAAAACATAGGTGTATACCTGCAATGCTCTCTGAGCACTAGAGACATACTGTGTCTCAGGTTGATTAAACAAGTATGTGTGGTAGAAAGGAGAGAAAAACACTGCTGTTAATTTTAAAAAAGGAAACAACTAGCATTTTCATTCTCACCAGGAAAGGCAATTTTGAAGTTAAACACCTCATTGATGGTACTAATACTGTGCATTTAATTTTCAACAGTGGAAGAAAAGAGATGGTTTTGTTCCCACTAGGGAAGGAACTTCTAAATGCCACATTGATAGTAGTGTTGTTAGAGTCATTTGGGGCTTGATAATAGCTTCTTTTGGCAAGGTATAACTAAAATCCCAAGGTGAATCATGCCAGTGCCTATAATCACAGTATTGCGCCAGCACTTCCTGTATAATAAAGTTTATTTCTGCCTTTGTAAACCAGTGAATTATTATTTCTTCAAAGTCAAGTCCTGCTGAAACACAGAGGGCAGTAGCCCCATTGAGTTCAATTATGTTCTGTGCAGTAAGGTTAATATATAGTGACACTCTTTATTCAGCTTAATATGAGAAGTGTGCCCTTAACATCACAGCAATGCAAAGATAAAGCTCGGAGTTATTGCTGCAGAAAGGCAATAACAGTGGGATCTCACTGGCCTGGCACAATAAATCCTCTGAGCACCATCTGTAGGTTGGTCCCTGCTATAAGTAATAAGTAAACACTTGAGAGCTCTTGCTTAAGTTCATTAGAAATGCAGCTTGAAGAAGGATGGGGAAGAGACATTTTGCTGTTTCTTAAGATAATGTACATGTTCTGCCAGAGCAGATCGTGGAAGGTCTAGCCAGGCAAGAGACAGCACTTCCAGGGAGATGTGTCTGCATGTACCAAGGTTGCCAGTCATTACGGTTCAGTAAACTAATCCTTGGAATAAAAGAAAATACTTGCTAAGAGAGCATTAATCACTATGTAGGCTTGTCAGTGGAAGGGAAGTTAGAGTAAACCCGTGTTTTTATTTCACCACTGTTACGCAACTGTTGTTATGCTACTGTAAGCAGCTCTGGATTACAAAATCATCCACTCTTCCGAGATTTCTCAACTGAGGAAAATGTATTGTGTAATTGCAGTGGATAAAAATAAAGGTAAAAATGAAGAGCTTAACTGATAATCATTTTCCTTTATACATATGCGCTCTTACTACTAGCGTAAATACTATTTTGTATTTAGTAATGTGCTATACTTGAAATATATAACAATGCCTACAATAGAGTTGTCAGTTGTTTTCCTTTAAATGAGTTTGCTAAGCTTTAACTACAGCTAAACGTAGCATACCACTTGCTAAATTTTGCTAGCTAAACTATGCTTTGGGTAGTATACCACTTGCTAAACATCCATGGCCTGGCGTGAAATTTTCCATACCGGGGATGGAACTTTAGGATGACTACCAAACATGATTTAAGAAGAAAGGCAGGAAGAAAAGGGCTTTGTCTAGGATAAGATATTGTGGAGATGTTCTCTTTGAAGTGCTTAAATGCCTTTATGCTCTAGAGCAGACTTGGAATTTGTCATGAAAAACTGAATTGGGAGGGGTGTGTCTGATGTTCTGACTACACTTAGCATAATTTATAAGCTTTTGAAGAAATGAATTTTCCACATTCCTGACTTAGCATGTGTCGCCACCATCCTTGCTACTACTGCAGTCAAGTCTACCCTAGTTGCGGGCTGCAGGGCCAAAAATAGACCTCTGTTTGCCACTGTGGACTGGGGTGGGTCTCTGTACTGAGAGTGAGGCTGTGGAGACCATCCGCTGTGCTCCCAAAAAGCTGCTGTTTTCTCCTCTTCACAGGAGCTCGAGCGTGTCTGATATGAATGGTGAGGGGACAAGGACCTGCCTAAGGGGAGGGAAACAGTAAGTATGGAGGCAGGGGATAATGGTGAGACTAAAACTGCTAGGGGGTAGAAAAGGTTAACGTGAGAGTAATAGGAATAGGATACAGGGATTAGGTGAGGAAGGAAATTAAATTCTCAAGGAGAAATGAAGGAGAACGAGTTCAAGGCAAGGGGACAAGTACATATAGATGAGGAATCGGAGCGGGACTGTATGCCAGGAGCCTAGGACTAAGAGAAATGAAAGAGGATAGACGTGGAAGCCAGGGAGGAGACCAGAAGAATGAGACCACATTGGTAGAGCTGATAAAATCAAGCAGAATCAAGTCTTGACTCTGAGCAAAGGGACAAGCTGTGATGGGAAGGGGAGCACTGACAGAGGAACTACTGGGATTTGAACAGAGACTCAGAGAAGGGAAAGTTAAAACTCAGCAAGCACAGAGACATTAGCATTTCAATGTTTTTTTCCACTGCATTAGACATCTGCTAGGGTAAGTAAGACCAAGAAAATATTCTGCCATTCTAATTTAGTGTAAGACATTTTCTTGTCTTTTCTGTGTGCTATAAAGGAACAAAAGAGGTAGAAATCCATTTGTTTGCAGAAATCCATCTTGTAAGCCACCTTTGAAGAGTTTTTAGGTAGGAAGCCTTAGGCCTTTGGCAGACAGCTCTACCCTAGAGTTGGAAAAAGCAAGAAAACAGCCTTAGGAATCTTAATGCAAATATTGGCATGAGTTCATTGTAATTCAAGAGGATTCAGGAAAGCACTAAAAGGGCAAAGAGGTCTTATCTGAAAAAAGAATCTATTATGAGGCTATAACTACTGAACTTTTACTTGTGTGTGTGCATATATATATGTATACAACACAAATGCATGTCCACGTATGCACATGTAATACAATATAGATATGTGTGAATAAGTTTTAAAAATACTTGTATTATTGCGAGTGTGAGCACCTATAAATCTAGATACCCCTGCTCCTTCAGTCAAACTATTCATGCCTTGGAGGAAAAGAAAAATTACAACTAATATTTTATTGGCTTGGGTTTTGGATAGGTGCATTACACAAATGGATGCTATTAAATCTTTATACCATGCTGTACCAGGATGAATTTTGTATGTGCTACATATTTTGCAGACACAAATAACTATTTTAGAAATGATATAAGGAGCTTTCCTGAGACTCCAGGCAACAATGTCAGATCTAATTTGAATTATTGCTATTGAAAATCATGGTTCTGTTTTTCATTATTGTTATACCAATATCCCTGACAACCTGCAATTTACCTGGTATGAACAGCACCTCCTGAAAATATAGAGCTGTTTTGTGTGCTGTGGTATTTTTGTATATCCTCCTTGTGCATAGGCGTGATATTTCACATTAATTCCACTTGATGGCACTGAAGGAGACAAGATTGCCTGGAAATATCTCCAGAAGTTGAGTATAACTCCAAAAAGTGAGAGAGGCTTACTTTTTTATTCCATTACTGAAATAGACAAATGTGGACTCATTTTCCATCCTGATGTAATAATTTGTCATCAAAACCAACTCTTAAACACTCCTAGTTGTAGTTCTAGGGTTTGACAGTAGCAAAATGACAGTGGAGGCAGAGTCAAGGCTCCTGAATCTGAATGCCCCTTCTCCCCTCATAAATGTAAAGGCTAAAATATGTGGCTTTGGCCCATTCAGGATTCTTATGTGAAGGTTTACAAAACATCTGAAGAATTTTTGGTCCCTGTTTGTTCTCCATGGCAATGCTGTTGATACTGGCCACTTCTACCATTATGAGGAAGTGCAAGGATGTTAGCTTTTAAGCTCATTTGAAAAAACTACATAGGAATTCATGCAAAATTAAAAGCTTCCACCTGTTGAGGAAATGTCATATAGTGTTTCAGAGAATGTCACAACTTGAAACACCATCTGCAGTTCCCACACAAGGACCCTTGTTTTTTCCTGGGTAGGGACTTAGTGATCCTGCCTGGAAGGCACAGAATTACTCTCTGTCAATCAGACCTATAACCTGGGAGTCATCTTTGACTCCACTCTCTTTTTTGACCTGTTTATCTTGATGTATATGAATTTTGTTTCTTTTTCTTCTCTAAAGTCTCTTCTTATCTCTGTCCACATCACAGATATGCTTTTTTAGGTTTTTGTTATCTCTCATCCTGCTTATGACAGCTTTTTTCCTACGCCTGACCTGACCTGTCAAGAAGGTCCCTTGAAACACTATTCTTGCACTTATCTCCCTAGCCTATTTCTGTGGCTCCTTTTTGTACTTACCTCTTTAGTATATCTCCATAGATTTCCCTGTCTCTGCAAGCCCTCTAGCCCTCTGAGAGAGCAGTCTGACAATTTTTTTGGCAGCTGTGCTGGCCTAAGACAGTCTCTGCTCCCAGCCATTCACTCCTGTCTCTTTGATGTGCCTGCTAGTTTGCTGGCACGGTTGTTTTGTTCAGCTGTGTGGTAAACCAGACTAGGAACCCGATTTGGCTGAAAAGCAGCATGGGGGAGGGAGGAGAGGCACCCTTTTCAACCAGTTTATTTCTCCAGTCTAGTCTATCAGGCAGCACTTCTGCTGGTGCAACTGAGGGGTTGGGTTTGGGGCAGAGACAAGTGGCGTGCGGCACGGGGTTGCAGAGCAGCAGTGGCTTATGCTGGTTTATGTAGCACGGTTGCTAGCTGTTGAGCCGTGACCTGATTTTGATGATAGAGCTAAGCCAAGCTAATAGCTAGCTGCTGCCGAAAGGGTAGTGCTGCGCTGCCTTCCCCACCCCTTGTCATGGGTTGGTTCCTGGCACTTCCCTTGTGCCAACACCAGTGCTTATCTCACCCAAGTGAGCCAGTTGTGGGAGCTAACCTGGCACAGAAGCATTCACTTCTAAGGGTTTGCCTGGCTGTTCTGCTGAGTGTCCATGGAGCCCACCCGCTCAGCTGCAGCTGGATGCTCTGTCAGCTCAAATGCGTTCTCAGTTGGACCACAACACTTCACAACTTTGCCTTTTCCTGTCATCTGCTGTCCTCTTCTCTCTCAGTCTCCATATCTGTTCCATCTGCTTTTCTCGTAGCTGTTTTAATGATGTCCTTTTGGTCACCTTCAACATATGGAATACCCTCCCTGAAGCAATTGCTGCATCCTTCAAATCTCTCAAGATTTCTTCTACCATGACACGTGTTAAACTGCCAGCTGATAATGCCCAGTTTAGTTGCTTGTAGGAATTTTGGGTTTCATTACTACGTTTAATGTGTCCATGTATTAGCTTGAAATGGGCAGACTCTATCAGTTTACTTGAGAAGCAAAAAGGAATTAAACTGCCACAGAATCTTTTTTTGGGAAAACAAAAATTCCCAAAGCTATGCCCTGAAGGAGATGTACTTCCCTAAGGTCATATATAAATACCAGAGGCTGATTTTCTGTTGCTTCACACCTTGGATCATCATTCATGCTTGTGCAAATGGACATAGCATTGCTACTAAGCAGTTTACAGTAACATCTTACAGAATTGTAAATTAGTGCCCCAGAGACAAGATAGCAGAGAGTCAGCGCTTACATGAGCAGCTGAGCACAGAGACTTAGGGATTTCTTTTCACCTAGTTGTTTTCATTCTTTGGGTTCTTTTTAGACATATGTAGAAGCATATCCTAAACATATTTTATCCTAGTATTTTGGTATGCTAAGCATTTTTTTCCTATTCAGTTAAATAGAAAATTTATGGAAAACAGCAGTGAGTGAAGCTTCACATTGCCTTGGAAGCAGTAAAATAAAATTATCTGTGTTTGCTATTTAAAAAAAACATGACAGAGGGCACCTCTACACCATGCAACAGAGCACAGGATTTAACAGAGCACATACTCATCCAGTTACTTGCAGAATAGAAAGCAGCAGCTGTAGACTTGCATATGAGTGCTGCTGCACCCAAAGTACTTAACCCTGTTGGTAGGTGGTGCTAATTAGGTTGGATATGGTGCTAATTAGGTTAGATACAACACTGTGGTCATGCAAATACACAGTGCCTGTGACTCTGGCTCAGGCCTGGCTCGAGGATTCTGCACATACTGCTGCATCAAGCCATATGTGCGCGTCCAGAGAGAGAAATCGTTTGCCGGTGGCCTCTTGTTCATTAACCCTGTAGGGTTTAGCTGCAGTAACAGATGCATTTGCCACACAGAGGTGTCAGATGTGGCTTTGTGCCAGGGATTACCTCCCTCTTGGTAAAAACAGAAGATGCCCTTTTTAAGTGTGTATTTCAGGCTGTGAGTTGTTGCTGTGGAATAATGGACATCCACCGTAGCTGCTTCTTAAAACTCTTCTGGTTTACTTCTTAAGACTGTAAGTACTGAGAGGAGCAGGAAAGAAGGGCACAGTTATTTTTTCACCATAACTTTACAGAAATTGTGAATCTACTGCAAGGTCATGGAGGCAGACAGCAGTATGGCAAAGAGCAAAGCACAGCCTCCTCCAGTACATTTATCAGGAGACCTACCTTCCCCTTCAGTGAGACAAAGCAATGTTTCAGGTTAGAGATACAATCGTGACTACAGCATAAATTCTGTGTCTGTGTAACTGGGTGGCAAGTGTATTCCCAAAGCACTGACTGCAGAATTGCTGTCTTTTCAAATAACTGATTAATATATCCATAAACATAGCATTCTCTCAAAATAATTTGGAGATTCAGGTTGATATTTGTATGAAGGCTGGTGCTTATTAGTAAGAAAAAGGTAAACCGAAGAAGCAAAACAAAAACATTGTTCAAGAGGCAGTGTTCAGAATCACCTATGGGATGGAGGGTAATAGAACATCTTTCTCCTCTTTTATATTTTTTAAAGGATCTCAAGTAGTCCAAGAAGTTGGCAACTTCTCTCTGTTATTTCATTTCCATTTGACAGACAGATGAGATAGAGGTTTTATTAGAATGTAGTGAACGATCAATAATTAGCACATGGCAAGTCAGCGAGGAACTGTGCAGCATAATATACTTGGGCGTAATGGATTAAGATTTGACACTTGTGAAATTATGAAAATGACGAAAATGAATAGATTCTTGATATTGGAATTGTTGTTCCTGGTGTTTTCTAAATTGTTTAATGTCACAGGGAGGGATCCGGTCCCCTGAAGATTTGAGCAATCATTGTAAACTTTATAATGTCATCAACCTATTTTTTTTTATCCAAGGTATGACAGTAATAGTGAGCACACAATAGCAGGAACATAGATTTTAAAAAATAATATTGCTAAGCAAAAGGCTCACACAGAGTAAGTAGTCAAGAAAATGAAGTTGGGTATTTTTTTCTTTCTTTTTTTTTTTTTTTTTTTAATTCTTTTTGATGCTATCTTCAATTATGTTTTTTCCACTGTGTCTGCCAGGAAAATTTATGCATGCACAGCTAGATATCTCTGACTTTTAAAGTCATGGCACTTAGCAAAATGCTTTTAAAGAGAGACACACAAAAGCCAACGTTATCCATGAAAATTACGTAAATATTTACAGGCAGTAAATGTTTGATTTCTGGTTTGGGTTTTTTTTTGGTTTTTTTTTTTTAATTTAAAAAATCCATCTGCTGCTAGCAGATGATAAATATTTAGATCAAATTTGTGCCTGGGATACAAGGGCACTATTTCTTCCGGAAGGGACATTATAAATTTGATACTGTAGGCCCAGCCTCAGTTCCCCAACTCAAACAACATAGCAGGGACTCTGTTGGGGTACATTCATAGACTTGTATGAAAAGGCTTCCTGGCTGGAAGGCTATAAGCAACCTTAGTGATCATTTTGCCTAATCTTCTTCAGGAGTTTTCCTAGAGGCTGGACTGAAGTATGTCTCCTGGAAAAATAACCTCATTTTGCCTTAAAGACTCCAAGCAATGGTGACTCTACTACCTCCCCTGGTAAGTTGTTCTAGTGTATAGTTACCCGCACTGTTAAGAAATTGCATCTTATTTCAATCTTGAATTTGTCTAACTCCAGTTTCCAGTCATTAGGTCTTGTTGTGTTTCTGTCTGCAAGACTGAAAAGCTCCCCCTGCTATCAAGTATCTTTTCCATATGTATATATCTGTGCACAGTGATCCAGACACCACTCTTCTCTGAAAGATTTGATAGATTTCTTAAACCCTATACCCTAGAGATGGTTTTTCAACCTCTGCATCATTTTTGCTGGCCTCTGTCTGAATTTTTTCTAGGGTTTACATATCCTTCTTGAATCATGAGCACTGTTTTTTCTGATGCTGTGTGTACAGCAAGGTCACATCCTAATAGTTACTTCCTTTTTTCATACAGCTGATAAACAGTTATTATATATTACAGCTGGCATTTGCTGGATACATCGCGTGTATCAATGGTAGACACTTAGAACTGTGGAGGTGTGACACTTGCACTCTGAATGTGTGTTTGCATTACCTAATGTGTGCTGTAAGTTAAAGGAACAATGCCTGCCAGACCTTCTGTCGTATTATGTCCCTTTTTGCTATTTAGATGATCCATAATCCTACCAATAAGATGGTAGATCCCATATTTTCTAAATAAAGAGGGAAAGGCTACGTTGTAAAGAGTGAATTTTGTCCTTCCTGTAGGAGAGGTCCTACATTAGGAAGAGAAGCAGAGGAACTATTCTCTTGCTGTGCTCAGAGTAGAAGAACTAAGGGAAGAATAAGGACAAAGAAGAACTGAGAGAGCGCAGTGGCAGTCTTCTGAGAAAGCTCTGAGTAACTGCTTTCCTGGACAGCAGGAGAGTGGAAATAGGACCCAGTTAGGAGTTTTCTCCAAGAACAGCTGAAATTTAACAGAGCTGGCTGCCTTAACTCTGGACACATGAAAAACTGGTAAGAGAAACATTGTCGTTAATAGGTTGTGTAGGTTTAAAATACACATAATAGTATAGTTCATTTAGCACGTGTACAAAAACT
>JANHGO010000001.1:48006609-48040198 GCA_024606505.1 Aquila spilogaster
TTAACAAACGTCTAGACCCACCTCATTAACATCTCAGCCAATGTTCATCAGACTGCTGTGGAGCCTGGCCTCTCTCCCTTCCCCAACTCAAACTGGATAGCTGGCACTCTTTTGGGGTGTTTTCATCGGCTTGTTTGAAAAGGCTTTCTGTCTGGGAAGCTATCAGCAACCTTAGTGATAGTTTTGCTAAATCTTCAAAAGTTTTACTAGAGGGTGGACTGCATTATGTCTCCTAGAAAAATGTCTAATTTTGTCTTAATGACTGCAAGCAACAGTGACTCTACCACTACTCCCCTGGTAAGCTGTTTCAGTGTTTAATTACTCCCACTGCTAAGAAATTTCATCTTGCTTCAATCCTGAATTTGTTTAAGTCCAGTTTCCAGTCATTAGACCTTGTTACATTTTTGTTTGCAAGACTGAATAAAAACCAAACCAGTATCATATATCTTTTCCATATGTATATATTTATGCATAGTGATACAATCACCACTCTGACAGATTTAATAGATGTCTTAAACTTTATAGCTATACATTTGTCTTTCACCTTCTGGGTTGTTTTGCTGCCCTCTGTCTGAGTTTTCTCCAGGGTTTACATATCCTTCTTGAATCATGGGCACTGGCTTCTCTGATGCTGTGTGTCAAGCAGGGTCACATCCTAATAGTTATTTCCTTTTTTCATACTGTCAATAATTGGTAATTATGTATTGCAGCTGTCATTGATGGATGTGTTGTGTGTATTGGTAGATTAGTGCATATAGTCCCTAGAACTGTGGAGGTGTGCCACTTGCACTCTGAAGGCATGTTCACGTTACTCCTGACTTGTGCTGTGAATTAAAGGAATAACACTGTATCTTTTGCCATGTTATGTCCCTTTTTGTTACTCAGATTATCCACGAATCTTACAAATTAAACTGCAATCCCAAATTTTCTAAGTAAAGAGGAAAAGGCTAGGCTGTATAGAGTGAATTCTGTCCTTCCTATATGAAGGGTCTTACATTAGGAAGAGAAGCAAAGGAACCTAATCAGGGAACACCCCTGACTGGAAAACAATGATACTTTTTTCTTCAGACTTTGTCAGTTTGATTGGGTCTTTGATCCTGTCCATCAGAAGGCTATATGACCATGTGGGCTGGCACACAAATGGTATTTTTGTAATTGTTATTACTATAGTATTACGGTCATTTAAAGATAACTGCTTCTGCAGTGCAGCTTTGCAATACAGCCACACAACTCCAGCAGTTTGCCAGTTCAAAATGGATTCTGTTTCTTCTCCTCCTCCTTGGCCATGCATTCCTTCTACTCCAGTTACAGCGGTGAGCTGAAATAGAAGAAAACAAGCTCCACCATAAAAAGTGAATGATTTTTGAATGGTTTAGTGAGCAGCACTTGCCAGTTGGGGCAGAATTGCATGGAAATGCTCCTTTCAGCGGCAGCTGGCCATTTGGACAGCTTTACTGCTAAGAGTAATTTCCTCTCCAGAGTACAATTCCATAGCAGTTTATCCTTATCTAAGTCAGAGCTACCATGATCCCTCCCGGTATTTGTGCAGTTGAGCAGTGCAGCTGAGCAGTGGGTTGGTCCAGGAAGCTTAGCAGACAAGAACTAAGCTTGCAAAAAAAAAAAAAAAAAAAAAAAAAAAAAAAAAAAGAAAAACCAAAAAAAAACAACCAAACAACAAAAAAACCTGCTTGTTCTTGACTGGTTTCAGGGAATTGATGTTGCTGAAAATGAATCACTAGTTTATACTGGGAGTTTTCAGCTAAGCCTGTAACTGGATCAGCTGCAGCATTCTGCTACATGTGGTGAAAAGAGGGGAGAAAGGCTGGATGATGAATCCATGTCCTTGGGCACTGACAATGTCCATGATTTCAGCGATTTGTTTCCTGACGCATACTATTAATGTGTATTAATGTGACATTTTGTTTTCACAGTAGGTCTTAAGATTATTGTATGTTGAAAGAGGCCTGTTGTGTGTGGAAGCATGTGGAGTCAGTATTTTGTGGATCATTCTGGACTCAAGGACTATTGAATGGCAGCTTGTGTTTGCAGGGACTGACTCAGTGACCCAGCTGGTGTCTTTTGGTCTTATGTTTCCAGTTCTATCCTTTCTAAAAGCACCCTATTGCTGAAACTGTTGAAATGTAATTTTTATTTACCCTGTATTTTACTTTAGCCAGCTTCTAATTTGTAGCATTTGCTACCATTCAGTTTTATATTTCTTTAACAGCAGAGCCAGAGAGAACGAAATTTTACTCTTAGCTATGCGAAAGATTTTCCTCAAATGTAAGCCATTAGAGACCAGCTGCAAACAAAACAGCACAGACATTTGGTGTTTTCAACAATATTACATTTTGAGCTCCTGTCTGCGGTAATTAATTAGTATCATTGTTGAGCTGACTCCCCGCAGGTTTGTATGATCTTTACTGCCAATGCCAGGAAGGGAACAGGAACTCTCAAACCCCTGAGTAGGCTGCTGAAGCAATGTTGGCATCTATAGAGCATTTCAAGAACATTTCAAGTGACACTGGTGGAAAAGGCTCACTGTCTTATCTGTATGAGAGGCTTGCCCAGATTCAGTTAGGCCGCTGGCTGAGATAACATTTCAAGTGACACTAGTGGAAAAGGTTCACTTTCTTATCTGTGCGAGAGGCTTGCCCAGATTCAGTTAGACTGCTGGCTGAGATCAGGCAAATCCACTTTCTGGGCAAGTTTTTGTCAAAGGCTATCTAAAACCTGAAGGGTTGCTATCAGCTGGTTCATCTTCATTTTGCTGATATGCATAGAGAGGACTTGAGAGATACCAGAGTACAAATCAATGAAGATGTACGGTACTGGGGTTGCAGTGTCAGAAGCTAGCCCAGAACCAAAAATCTGTCAGCTAAAAGTCAAACTTGAGTCCAGTAGAGATGCAGCTGAATCCAAAGAAGGTCTTGGCACCAAATTAAACAATTTCCTTCAGGTGCAGAAAAACAGCAGACACTGAGAGTATTTACAAGTTGCCTTTATTAAATATTTTGTGCAGACTTGGGATGCAGTGTAATATAGTTTAATCTCTTCTCTCATCCCTTGTGCCTGTTTCAGAAGAGAACAAGAAATTTAATCCAAACAAAGGATTAGGAAATTTCAATAACTGGACTGCTGCCATTATCCATACAATGGGTCAGCTCTTTAAATGCTTGTTCTTGATTGAACTGAAGTCAATGACTACATCAGAGGGAGCAGAATTGGAATGCAGAAAAGAGGAAATGAAAAATCTAGAAGAGCTACCTAATTCTTTTACTTACTATGCCCTTCCAGCAATGCATCCTGTAAACAAAGCTGCTCTGAGTAAGGATCTCTCCTCACTGGAGAATAAGGTTAGAGGTAACTTTTTTGAGATGGACAGAGGAAAGTGAAATGAGATTTAATATAGATAAATGTAAGATAATACATCTGGAAAGAAATAATAATTATTATATATACAAAATCAGGTGCTGCTGTTTAGAAAACAGTGATAGAGAAGAAGGTCTGGGAGCAATGGCTTTTAATTAATTACTGCAGACAGGAACTCAAAATGCAACACTGGGGCAGAAGCCAAATGCATATTTATTCCACACTAGTGCTAGAGGTTTGTTTCAGCAGTGACTGCACAGAGATCATTTACACAAGCAAGAGGACTGGCAAGAGCATGAGCAAAATATTGAACTTACGGCTACCATGTCACGCATTTTATTTGAAGGCTAGAGCCTTCGCTGCTGATATCATAAGCACAAGCTTGTGGTTTTCTATTTGCTGAATGCAGTAAAACAGTAAGATAAATCATCTTCAAGATGCAAACTTCTGATGAATTGAAGAATACTTTCTCTTTTATTCCCCTCATGCTTAAATGCAGAACAATGGCTTAAAAGCGTTCAGATTTCATCTTGTCAGGGTTGAGGAAACAAAACTCCTTCCTTAAAGAAAAGCACTATGGCTGAAAACAGTATAGAGAGAATTAAGGCAATATAGCCATTCCACAGTTGAATAAGAGAGAATCTATTGGTAAGAAATGAATATATAGTGCTATACTTTCAATTTAGGTAAGATGTGTTGTTCAAATGCACTTAGCAGATAATGTACAAAGATATAAAAACTGTCTGTGTTTCATCAAAGAGCAGATGAAACATTACTATGCTGAGAAGACAGTGTCATGTGAAAGCCTGCCAGACAACCCAGACGGTCTGTCATAAAGAACTGTCTAATTGCAAGACCTGATGGCTATGTATTTAGAAGTTCACAGACTTTAGGTCAGAACAAAACAGAAATTGGTTCCAGTCCTAGGAGAGGAAAGGGGGAAAACCCTAACAAGGCACGAGGTGAAGAATATTAAAGGTTTACAGGACTATTTCATCTTGCTAATGCTGTGAGCTACTACCACAGAGAAGTCACATCTTTGATTCCTTGTAGGTCATGCTACAAAGGTGCACGTTTCCCTATTTTAAAGCAACCTTGGGGTGGTGCCATTTCTCCCCAGGCTGCTTACAGCTTGGGCTCAAACCACCAGGCTGTAAGCAAGCATAGAAAGAGGCAATGATTTATATCAGGGCAGCTTTTTCTCTCCCTAGGAAAAGGGTGATAGACTTGGAGGCATATATCTCAAACAGCATTTGTTTAGATAAGTGCGAAATTGGTTAACTATTTTTCTGAAGCTGCAAAAAGTACGAGACTGTATAACAGTCTTCAAAACTGAAATTTCTTTCACTTTTCTCCCCAGAAGTATCCATCTGAGAAGGCTATGTAATTAGTCAGGGAAGGGTCACTCCCCTTTTCCTCACAGCCTCTGGAGGATAAGCTTTTCAGAAACTGCAGAGGTTAAACTGCTGAGGGTTTTAGTCTGTGAAAAAGGTTTGGAGCACATGATAATTAGCAGCTCACAGTGGAAATTGCCTACCTGTCAGAATATTCCTTGCTATCAACACGTGAAAGTATTCCTTTAGATTCTCCTGAGTCTCCTTAAATGTGTGTTGTAGTCTGATTTGCCCATATAGAACTTTTTAATATGAAATCGGTCAGTGTATTACTCTTAAAGGCTTATAGCAAATCCATTTTTTCTTGGCAGAACAACATCTGGACAGAACTAGAAAAGACAGTTTTTTTTATTGGACAAAGCAGGAATGTCATATGTTTATCAATGTTCTGGGAGAATCCACAGGTAGCATGCTAATCCAAAAATACTTTGTGTCCCCAGATCAGTTCTCAAGAGTTCTTGCAGGAGATAGACATTTTCTTAAAGTTGTCTTCTTTGCCTGCTCACAGTTTTTGACTTGCAGTGTGGAAACTACAGAGACACTGGGAGAAAAGTCATAACTATAATGAAATTGCTTTAACCTTAATTGGGTTTCACATCTGTTTTAAGAAAGCAAGCACCATGAACTGTCCAGCTTGAACTTCAGTGTTTCAGGACTGTTTCTGAGTGACAGTCTTTATTACTGCTGCGTTCCAGACTGCAGTCTCAGATTTCTTTGAATTTCTTAGAAAATATTTCTAACCTTTAATTATGGGACACTTTTTATGTGGTCTGGTAGTGACAGGACAAGAAGGAACGGCTTTAAACTAAAAGAGGGGACATTTAGGTTAGATGTTAGGAGGAAATTTTTTACTCAGAGGATGGTGATGCCCCGTCTCTGGAGGCATTCAAAGCCAAGTCGGATGGAATCCTGGGCAGCCTGATCTAGAGGTTAGCAACCCTGCCCATGGCAGGGGGCTTGAAACTAGATGATCTTTAAGATCCCTTCCAACCTAAGCCAGTCCATGATTCTATGGTAAGTTATGTGCATAATGGCACTTAACAACACTGTAATTATCTTTCAATCCATTTGCAAAGGTCATTTTCTTGGCTCATTGTCCCAGTCCTGTCACTCCTCTTTTTTTTGCACAATGCTATTGGCTCCCTTTTCTTCACTGTATGATATACAGATGATTTCTCTTTACTTTTCAAGCTGTCTCTTCTACAGTATCAAGAAATAGTCTGTCACTGCCATTATATAAATCATGTCAGTCTTTTAAAGACTGTGCGTATGTTGTACATACAGTTTCAGGCTTTCACTCACGCACAGCACAAAATTTCTGTGAATACTCACAAGCCCACTTTCCTCTGCTTTGTCAGGCATCTCTGCCTCTAGGTTTGTCAGCCTGAACATAGCTACACAACAGTTTTGCTACACACTTTCATACAAATCAGTATCACATTCTCTTCTTGCTCATCTTCTCCCTGTGACCCAAACATTAAATAAAAAGCTCTTCCAAGTCTAAACAGCCTCTTTGTGCAGTGCAAGCTACAATGTAGGTAGGTTTAGGTGCAGCAATTTAAAGCACAGTATTAATAATAAAAGCAGAGTAAACCAAATTATTTTTCTTCTTTGTAAGTCCAGAACTTCCAGAAATAGCTCAGGATGTTTAATTCTCCAAACTGAAGTTTCTTAACATCTGTTGATTCTAGGAACTTTTTCTTTAGAGAGTAAGAGAAAAAGGGAGACTACAGCTGTGTCTTTCATGGCAGGTGACTGTTGCTGGCTTAGCAGTATTACCAAATTGCACACTGAGGGCTTGCAGCCACCCTGCTTGTCTCACTCATTGAGGACCATGCTCAGGAAGGTGTGATGGGAGCACATTGGTATTTTTTACAGGTTCCCCACCAGTATCTTAGTCATACTCATCCACAGTGCTGACTGGACAAACAGTGGCCACATCTGTGTTTGTTGTTTTGGGTTTTTTTTGCATTTGAAATGAGGTTCTGCATAATTCAGTTTTATTTTATGAAGAACTAATACGAACTGGGTATTTGTTTCTGTTCATTTTGGAAATGTTGTGATTTCATCATCTCACATGTAGGTAAAGTAAGCATTCTGCTGTAAGTTATACCTTCAAAAAAGCAGCTGTAAGTGATGAGACTGGAGCAGAATGTAGGCTAATATGCAGAGTATGCAACTAGGATTTTTAGAGATTTACAACATCACTGAGAGGTGGACAGAGCTGGAAAACTGGAAGATCTACATGCTTTCAATATTTAGCAGCCAGAATACCACATTTTCATTCATGACCATGAAGTGCCTGTTTTATTCAGGAAAATCAGGTCTTGTCAAACAACTTTGAAAATTTTCTGTGGCAAGATTATGAGTACAGTTGATAAAGATGACTCCATTAATGTAATACACTAGCGTTTATGTAGGGCATTTGTTTTATTCTGTGTGGCAGCCTACATAAAAGAGGTGTTGTGTGGGAAGCAAGCAAATGTAATCTGGTTTTCTGTATAGTTGTTTACTATGACACAGCTCCTTGCAGTAAGCTTGTCTCCTTTCCATGTTTTCCATGACTTCATTCCCTCCTAATGCCTTTAGTTTAAAGATGTCCAACTGATTGAGACATTCATAACACCAAATAATGGGTATGTGAACCAAAGCAGTTGGTCAGGGATCTGTCCTTTTCTATTTACACCCCATGATTATAACTTAGACTTGACTTTTATCTATTTTATAAAATAAGTATTGTCAGATTCCTACTTGAGTAACACACATAGATCAGTGATGCAACTGTAGGAATAAACTCATGAACTTTTAATGGAGAATGAACCCAGTGTGGAGTATGACTCAATCTAGTTCACAGTGAACAAGTGAGTCTGTAAAAATTCACAGCTATCATTTGCATGCTGTTAGACTAACCTCAAGATAGCTTATGGAATGCATGGAGAAATAGACAAAACTACTCTCAAAGCCCTCAACAAGAATATCTGGAGTCCAGCAGTGTGAACGTACGTGCCAATTCAAAAATGGAGGTCTTCAATCCCTCTGATGATGATGATCAATCCCTGGTCCTATTCACTGTTCCTAAGTTACACAAGGGTTTGGAAAGAAGTAAAAGATGATAACCTCAGTTAAAAAGGTATAAAAAACTCTGCTAAATAAAGCTCCTCTCTCCGGTAGCTCTATATCTCTCTTGTACTGGGGAGCTCAGAACTGGACCCAGCACTCTAAGTGTAGCCTCACAAGTATTGAGTAGAGGGCAAGGATCACCACACTCAAACTGTGGGCAGCACTCCTCCTAACTCAGCCAAGGATATTGTTGGCCTTCTTTGTGGCAAGTGCACATTGCTGGCTCATGTTCAGTCATGTCCACTGAGACTCCCAGATCCTTTTCTGCAAAAGCCGATTTCCTGCCAGTCTTCGCCTAGCATATATTGGTGCCTGGAGTTGTTCCTCCTCAGGTGTAAGACTTTGCACTTCTCTTTGTGGAACTCCACACAGTTCCTGTCATCTCAGTTCTCCAGTCTGTCCAGGTCCCTCTGGATGGCAACAAGACCCTCTTGTTGTCCATATCAGCCACTTGTACCACTACTGTGTCATCTGCAAACTTACCGAGGGTACGATCTGTCCCATCATCCAGATCATTAATAAACATGTTAAACATGACTGGAGTACACTGCTAGTTAGTGGCCTCCATCTAAACTTTGCACCACTGATCACCATTCTGTGGTCCCATCCATTCAGCCAGTTTTCAGTCTACTTCACTGTCTATTCATCTAGCCCATACATCATCAGCCTCTCTATGAGGGTGTCATGGGATACAGTGTTGAAAGCCTTTGTGAAGCCAAGGTGATTCTCAGTAATTTCAGTACAATTCACAGCACAATTCTCAGCACAGTTGTTAGTACAATTCTAAATGATATCTCCATGCACTTAATGAAAGTGCACAGAAGCACTGATAATAAAATGTCTCTTTAGTTGTCTAATATATTTGGTTAATTATTGTGGCAGGCCATGAAGTTTTGGGATATTTATGCTTTTAAATGGTGAATTATACACCCAATGAATACCGCTTTATATTTGGTTTTAATATTCAGAATGACTTGATTTGCTGCCTGCAAACCCTATTAATCATCTGGATTTTAGATACTGATTCTAGCAGGTACATAGTGAAAGTGTTTTTGACTTAAATCATTCAATTAACATACACAGTATATGAATAAACCATACACGGACAAAATCTCTCTGACTAAATGTAAGAAGGGCTTCCTCCTTCTTTATGTGAAAAAGATTCAAAGTCATGACTGAGCTGGGGCCCTGCATAACTGTCTGTTTTGTGTAGGAAACAAGGCAGTTCAGAAATTATTTTGTATACAATCAGTTCAATTCTCAGCAGTCAAAACATTTTGTATTCTTCAAAAGTATATTTCAACTGAGAAAATGCAGTGAGGAGATACTGATTCTTTATTTGGCTTTATTATTGTAATTTGCTATGAAAGAGGGAAAATTAAAAATAAATTGTGTTTAGTCATCTGATCACTCATGAAGTAACAAAATCCAACTTGTTCTTAAAAAATTTATTGGGATTATGTGTATGGCTCTAACAAATGACTAATGTTATCAACAGGCTCTACTGTGACAGACTTGTATGACTTCAATAACAAATTCTTGAGTATCTCAGTCCATACATCTTGAAGAGAAAGCTACTATTGTCGTAACTCACTGACAAACTAGATAAGAATCTTTACAGGGTTAACATGGGACAAGTTAATGATTTCACCATGTTAATTACATTCTAAGGCCTATCAGTTAAGCAATTTTAATGTATTCTACATGGACCACATAGTTTTGTGCAATACTGTTTTACTTAGTTTTATATTCTTGGTCTATGAATCTGTTCATAACACACTTTGAATCTATGGACCAATTTCAGTCAAGCTTGAGAGAAAAATTGTTTTTAAATATCGCAGACATAATAGATGCTGCAAGTTTTGTGAATATTGTTAGGTGTACAGAGAGAAATTCACATGTGTACTCCTATGGTGAAAAGGTTTTGAAAACAAACTCTGCTGTTACCATTTCTGTAAGGTAAATGCCAGATTTCCAATCGATACATGCCTAATAGAGAAGTTGCACATCATGTGCCACCTCTTTTCAAGCTCACAGGTAAGGGGCAAGATAGACTAAGGAGTACATGCAAATGATAATTGTGTATTTTTACAGGTACACTTACCTTCTGTGAACTTGATTGAGTCATACCCTCCATTGGGCTTATTCTCAATTAATGGTTCATGAGCAGCATCATATGGTTGCATCACTGATTCATGTGTGTTTTATACAAGCAGGTATCTAATAATACCTCCTTTACAGAATAGAGAGAGAAGGCAGGTCTAACTTACAGTTTTTTGTATATAACTACAAAGGGATAGATCCCTGACAAACCGCTTCAGTTCTCGTGCCTATTATTTTGGTGTTCTGAATACATCAAAGCATTTCAGCTCACGCAAAGACTGGACTTTTAAAAATATGAGTTCATTGAGCAGTGAGTGCTTGCCAGTGTTTGTAAAGGACTCTGACATCCAGTTGAAGTGCTGACATCAGTTTCAATTAGTGTGTGATGAGTCCCTTTGTTGTTGAAAGCATCGTATTTAATGGTATAAATAGACAGAGCAACTGGCTAATAAAATGTAAGATGAAATAAAATCAGTTTTAATATGTTTGTAGGAGCTGGGTCATGACTTTTTTCAGCACAACAGTTGGAGTCACAGCTTGGAGAAACTTGAGAACATCTGTTATTTCTGTTGAAAAATTCAAGTACATTCAGTAGCTCACACCTTTGAAATTCCTTTGTGGGGGAGGAAGACAACTTGTCTCAACACAAAGCCGATTGACTCAGGATTTGGAGAACGTTTGACTAGTTCATCTTGTAGGTCTGTCATTATTGAGACGTGAACATTCTTTGGAGGGAAGCTCTGAAAAGGTTTTTCTGTTGTGTAACTCATCAGTGAAGTTAGTTGATTCCAGAAAGAAAGGATAAAGTGTCTTACAAATTTGCAGTACATAGCAATTAATTTTGCAAGTAAGCTTATTTATTGTGTAAAATAATAAAGTTGCTGTCTTTAAAAAAGCCAGAACCATAGTTACAATTGATCTGTGATATGAGTGAATCTCTTTGTACATTTTAAATGTCTGTTATCAGAACAACTAGCTTGCTGTACTTTTTTGTAACATTCTTTTGGAAATATGTTTTCTTCTATAACAAGTCCTAGGGGTGAGGAAAAGATCAGCAAGAACTGAAAACATTTTTATCATCAGCACACTTATCATGTGCACACACATGTTGAACCCCTGGACATACACATCACAGCACGTAACTGAAAAATGCTTTCTTTCTTTCTTGTTCGTGAAGTTCCTTGTTGTTACTGAGTCTGTTTGTTTGTTTTGTGACATATAAATATGCATTATTTGTGCCAGCACACACCAAGAGCTGTATGTTTTACAAGCACACTCACATTCTCAACTGACCCCTTAACTAGCACTGGCTAAGAGGCTTGTTTTCTGGGTTTGTGGAAAGGGTCTGAGTGACAGCCATTTGAGAGTGAAGATTCCTGGACAGGTATATGTGCCCAAAATAACAAGGAGAGCAAATTACCTTTCACAGTAGACATACTATTCTTCGTAGCAGACGAAGTGTCTAGTAAGTAAAGATTAGTAAGGGAGAAAAGAAGGGAGTAATGTGAAAAGAGATGTGGAAATAGTGATAAGAGATAGTGTGGAGTTTAGGAGTGTCTTTGGGTATGAATGAAGGTGAGGTCTGGAAATACAAAAACATGAGGATGCAAACTGGAACAAATAATGAATACAAGTGGGAAGAGAGCTCCACACAGGAAACAATTCTATGCCTCATTCCCATTTTTATCTGTGCCTGTTTAGGCCACGTCTCCAGTGACATAGTGTTTTTCTTGCAAGTAGTGTATAGTGTAACAGTTTTGGCAGATGGGAGGCTGCAATCCTGTCTGGGAAGGTTAATCCATTGAAAAGAATGTGGTCGTTGAACAATAACTTCCCAGAAACCCTACAACAATTCACAAAGGAAAAGTTTAGTTATAGATTAACCCAAAATGAGTTGTTCTTTTTTTTTTTTTTTTTTTTTTTTTGATTGGTTGGGCAAACTTAACACTGATTCAGTTTAACTCCGAATAACACATTTTGTTCTACTTTTCCTAACAGAATGGGGACATTTCAGGAAAACAATTGTTTGGATGCTTATTTTCCAGGGAAAGAAAATATTTTGAAGAATTTTCCTAACTTCCTGTAAATAAAACAGAAACATTGCAATTTAAATTACCTTTAGTACAAATGAAAAAAACAGCAGCCTGTTTCGTGTTTTTGTTTTATTTTGTTTTGTTTTCCTTTTTCTATCCACTGTTTTCTTAGTACAACTTAGTGAATATTTTGTGGTAATTTTTACTACTTCTGCATCTGCAACATTAGTACTCATCTGTTCATCATGTATTTCTCTTTCTTCCTCATGCTTTTCCCTTACTCTCTATATTTACTTCCCTTTGATGTTTGGTCAGTCACCCTTATTTCTATAAACCTTTCCTTGTCTTCATTCTACTACATTTTATCCATTCATCCTTCTCATTCCTCTTCACCAATTTCACCGAAAGCACTCCCCCATGCTTTTTTTGAAGTTATTTTAAACTACAGTTCTCCTCTGCCATTAACTTATCTCCCTCATAGTTGCATACTGAGATATGTTTTCTCTCACATTGTTGGAAAACATGTCCTTCCTTTTCCTTCCCTCTTCACCCCACTCAGCAGTACCATGAGTTTGTTTTTCTAGATCAAGACTTCTTTTTTTTCTGTCCTCAGTTATTTTTCTTCCAACTTCAACTTTGTACATAGGAGAAAGAATAAGATAGTAATTGGATGGCATTCCTCTCTAAATGAGGAAGGTTACTTCTGTTCCTGTTGGTGTTTAGTCATTAATAAGGAGAGTTTACTTTGCAAATATTTGTCAGTAGTTTAGTTAAATAGTAACAAAAGGTATTTGGATTACAAATCCAAAAATTCCTTCTCCTGTGGTGGTTCAGGTGTTCTAGGTCATACATGAAAGGGAAGGTCAGGATATAGAGTAAAAGATATAAAACTGGGTTTTTTAGTGTAAACAAGTGTATATGCTACAAGAACAATTACAAAAATATTCCTATTAAAAAGTACATGTAGAGACTAGAAAATAAAAATTAGAAATTACCTTATTAATACTTTAAAATATATTAAAACTAACTGAAAGGACACACACATTAAACTTAACACAATACAAAGCTTATTTTTCCCCAGAGGAACAGAAATCATGGCCAGAGTACAAAAGTAGAGATAATTAGAGATTTGTTTCTTCTCTACTTCCCAAGGTAAGGCTTAATTCTACAGTAATCTCTTTATTAACAACCAAATGTTAGTCAAGGATCCACACAGATTTGAAAACTAGCATTTAGTCCATATTTTCAGTGTCCGAGAAGGAGCTATGCTACATATAGATTATATTGTTTTAAAGATGTATCTTGGTATGTTTTTTATTTTATCCTATACTATAATGCAAGGGTATGACTTCATGGTACATTTGCTGGGTTATGTTATGACATAGAGCAAGACTTCTCTTTCATGAGCAGTAAACCTCCAGAGCCCTTCTGTCTTCTAGTTAAGAAAGGGAGTTTGTGTTAGGAATACCATGAATGACACACTCTGTGCTTGTGCATAAACTGATTATCTCAGAACAGTTTTGCCTTAGAGCATTTCAGCATTGTTCTGCCCCATTGTCAAGTGTACTTCAAGGATAAATGCCCAAGAAACTTGGGGTTCATTTGATTAGGATGGATGATAAGCAAATTCACGTTGTCTTTTTTATTTCCAAACTGGTTTGTGGCCTTGCTGCAAGCTTGTTGGTTCTTTAATTCCCAGGTTAGATGAGAAAGAGAAAGGTAGCCAAGAGGAAAAATAGGTTCTGTTGTTCATTTTATTTTGAAAAGGACTAAAGGTTATTGTCAACCTTTTTGGTTGAATTTTATTGTAAAGGTAAAATTTACACTCTGCTGTATTTTTGCCTGAAAGGATCCATAATCCAAAGGTACCTATTTCTCTGGTAATAGAGTTCCCAGATGGTGTGTGGCATGCCCAGGAGAATCTTAGATTTGATGGTGATGGAGAGGTCATTTTAAATTGGATATTAGCCCTGGGAGAGAACTGAGTAGTCTAAAGCTGAGGATCTCTTTAAAGGATAGTTCTTGAGTGGATGCTGGGACCCTGCATGACAGTCACAGAATCATAGCATGGCTTAGCTTGGAAAGGACCTTAAAGGTCACCTAGTTCCAACCCCAGCAGTGGCCCATTCCACAGTCTGGCCTAAGGGCAGAAAATGTTTTGTGGGTTGGCATGCTATGGATATTTTTTGTTTATATTTAAAACAAAATGGAAATAGAGAACTTCTATTTATCTTAGACTGGCAAGAGTGGCCTATATTGTCCCCTCATTTATCTGAGAGCTTCATGATTAAAACATTCATGCAGGCACTAGATGCACAAGTCCATCTATTCACTGCTTGAAGGAAATTGAAAGGAAATGCCGTGATTGCCAGCCTATAAAACGTTCCAGTTTCCTGCTCACTGGGTTTCCTTTAGTGAAGTTTTGCATAGAATAATTAAGTATGCTTTGGATCAAGAAGCATGTCACTGTTTAATGAGAGCAATTCCAAAGAAAAGAGAAGATGAGGATTATTAGTTCTTATGAAAAATTAGTGTAGTAATAGTAGTGTAGTTGCCAAGTGAGGGTCTGAAATCCATGTGTTCTCCCTTGTGCAGACCTAAGCACCAGGCTGTAGAGGTTACTTTCTTTACATGCAAAAATTGAAAGTTGGACCATTCAATTGAGTATTTTCACATTGGGTTAAGGAGTGGCACCTCACTTCTGTTCATGAATCTGCTCAAGCATGGTGGTGAGAGCACTTCCTGTTCAGTTTTGCTGCAATGAAGGCAAGAACCTGCAAGTTTTGTGGGGAGGGGAACTCAGCAGTTTCTGTGAGAACATACCTGTTCACTGAAAACTTTTCCAATGTGAATGGAATTCCTACTCAAAATCAAGAACACATGTCTGAATGTACTCGGGTGACTAGAACAGCAGTCATAGTTTAATTTGAATAGCATATCTTTGATCTCAGCAAAACAACCTATTTGCTCTTCTGGAACAAGTAGATCTATTTCAGTATATCCCTGAAGGTTTCTAAAGCATATGGATCCATCTTAAAGCAAAACAAAATGTTTTTCTTAAGCTGCTGCAAATCTTTGCAGTGGCAGAAAGCAGTCTGTCTTCTGCCTTGTTCCAAGTGAAAAACAACCCAAAAGCTCCTGAATGTCTTCAGTACACAACAGGGATTTAAATCTGCTCTCCTTTCCTTACAGCAATAGAAAGTTGTGGTGGGATTGATGCCATCAATTTCTGAATTAGCAGAAAAGAGCCCAAGTACCTAATTAGCCCTCAGTTACACCTGGGGATGAGGAGTGATTGCTGATGAGTGCTGTGGCAGGAGAGCTAGGAGGAGAAAATCTCAGCGTAGGAATAGCTATTGCTTGGCTGTAGGAAAGTAACAGGATGCTTGTGATGGAATTCTGAGAAGAAGCAGGGAAGCTGGAATAATCCAGGTGAGAGCAGAAACTGATGTTTCCAGTCTGTGGTTTGAAAGGATGAAGGCTGAGGTTAAGCAGCTTGGCAGAGAATTGTTCTTTTTGAAAGAAAGACCTGTTTACTCTGCAGCGGAGTTTAGCAAGGGTTGGAAGAGCTGAGGGGCTCCTCTCACTCCAGAGTGAGAAGTGCTGCAGCAAGGCCTTGAAGGAGACTGTGTTGTTTGTAGGACCTATGCTTACTCCAAACAGAGGCTCCAGTTTGCATAGTCCAGCAGGGTTTGTATGGCAGCACTGGTGTGGAAAGCTGCTGTTTGCAGATAGAGATCAGACTGAACAAAGACAAGTGTTGAGTGATTTCTTGGCTGATACTTCTGCTGGCTTTCCCCACAAATTAACTATTTCCTTCCCTAAAGGAAGATGTAAAAAGGTTTTTGCATGCCTGTGGCAGGGCAGTTGGTGCTGTATAGCTTTGATATTTATATTTCTGAGACAGTGCTTTTCTAGTTGTTTCCCGGCTTTCATAAATAGTGTCCTGCCTGTCCCCTTCATGTGAATGACTGACAGTACCTAGGTGTATTGAATGAATGCTTATGGATTTCATTCTTCTTTCTAAAGGCTGCGATGAAGGCTCTTGAAACTCTGCTTTCCAGAAGGGTTACAGGCAGCACTGTAGTTGAGAAGCTGATCATTACCTCTGGGAGTGCTTGACTAGAACTTGCTTGCTCTGTAGGCCTTCCTGAGTCTGGAATGAGGGACATTAAAAGGTTAGTGGTAAATACGCCATCTTTGCTTACGTAAGCAAAGAAGAATTGTTAATTCTTGCATGACTCCTGCTGGCTTCACTTCTCAAAAAGAGGCCCAAATGATGCAATATTTTTTTCTTAATCCAATTAGTTGTATCTCTACTGGAATTGTGAGGAAATCTATAGTTTACCAGAAGACTTTTAGTATCAGTGGTGTTTTTTGACAATGACACAGAATGTGTCTTGCAGGCTCACATTAAGTTGGTGTGGTGATAAGAGTTGAATCTTACTGCAGAGCTCTTGAACAGGACACATCTAAATTCAGGAGATCTGCTGAGGTCATTTCAGGGACTACTGTTCTGAACTTGTACGTGATCCTGCAGAGCTTTACTAGATTTCCTGTTTCCATTTAGAAGTTGTTTTGCTTAAAGGAAAAGCGTTTAATTGATTTAGGGAAGATCTATCCCAAGCTTGTCTTGAGTGATGGTCTCTTTGACAAAACCAGAATAGTCTTTCTGTTGTTATGATACATATCTTGTTTCAACATAAAAATGTTCTTAGCTGCTCTTCCACATAGTAACTCGTAAATGTTCTATCTTTTGTCATCCTGCTCACTTTTAAGTGTATTTTGTTTCTATCACAAAACAGGCTGAAGGAAGAAGCAGTGTTACTTATCTTCTACAGTGACAGTGTGTAACATTAGAACATTAGCTTCTGCTAATTAGCAAAACATATAACAAAACAAGAAATCCTACTAAAACTCTCTCATTGCATCTATTGCTGTTAAACATTAACTTTCAGTTTGAATTACATGCTGGAAACAATTGCATTGGAAACATTTCTGTGATTAAGAAGTTATTAAAAAAGTCACTAAAATCCTCTTTACGCATACTTATGTCATGTTACGCTTTTTTCTGTGTATCTTAAGGCTCTAATGGCACTAGAAATAATACCTCACAATGCATGTCTCCATAATTCCCATTGGTGTGCTGAAAGGTAGTATTAAGATCATTAAGAACATGCTCACTTTATGCTCCCATAAGCTTTCCATCTATTTGCATTTAGAGCTCTAAAATGCAGCAAAGTTAATATTTACAGTAAGATAATACATTACTAATAGAAATATGATGCACACTTACTCTTCCTGGTTATTAATATTACTGTCTAGGCACACACTGTGTGTTCATAAGAATTATTTACTTGCTAGACATGTGCAAATGTCAGGAACACTTAGAATCTTTGCTGGAAGTGTTGAAATTCAAAAGACTATGCTGTTCTAAGAACTCGATTACGTACTAAACATCGAGGCCCTCCTTGTGTTTCCAGATGTTCCCTCAGAGTGCTGCTAGAAGCAATAGCAAGTAGGCTTTATGGTAGATAAGCATGATATACAGACTGTATAACAACAATTCTGGCTGAGCTTATTGCGTATGTACAGCTCAGATTTGGGAAGCATGCATGTTGTACAGGTCTAGCAATGAATTGGGAGGTTACACCTCCTGCACAGTCGAGAAGGGATTTGTATTTGCCAGAGCAGCTGAATTAGGCTACCTACAAATTCAGTCATGCATTGATGTCTTTGATAGCAGAAAACCAAAACCTTAGATTTGGATTCAATTTCAGGACTCCAGAAGCTGGTATACATGGCCATGAATTTAATCTACCTATACTACCAGGCTTCTTCCTTTATTTGCGGATACAGAAAGGGACAGTGCTATTTTCTTTCCAGATGTTGCACTAGAACATATTTTCATGTATTTGCTATAGTCTGAAGAGACAGGGCAGCTTCCATCAGAGGAGGAGGTAGTAAATTTCATTGACAACTTGTTTCTCACTGCTGGCAGTCTTCTGTTCCTAACTCACGGATCAGTTTTCACTAAAGCCATTTCTAATGTTCCAAAATTGAAGGCAGTTTCAAAGAGCTGTTTGTTTTAAAAGCTGTCATAGGGCTGAGGAGAATAAATGCTTTTTTTAACTAGCCCCAGGCTCCCCATCTGGTCATTGGCTGTGCTCCTGGACAGGATAGGGACCCAGTTTAGGAGCAGAGAAAGTAAGTTGAGGCAAGTGCTGCATCTAGTTTTATTGTGCTTTGTTGGAGTCTCAGTGGACTTTTGCAATAATAAATTCAGCTATTTCATCAGGCCTGCAGGGTAACTATTACTGAAGATTTATTTATTTATTTATTTATTTTTGAGGTGGGGGGACGACGACTGAAAGTCCTTCAGGACCAGACACTAGCATTTTATTCACTGTCACAGCCTATCTCCCAGCAATGCTCCATTTGTGTGGAGGATCACTGAGTAGCTGTATAATGGAGGGAAAAACAAATGGGGAATGACTCTCAATTGCTTTTGTGTTGTGCTAACTCCACTAAGGTATTTGTTTAAATGAAAGCTTTTAGCATAAATAGCTATGCATAGAGAAACCAATTAAGGTTTTGAGAGGTCTACCTAAAATTTCTATTTGCTTCCACAACAGCTGTAAGAATGAAATAAACAGAATAGTCTGACAGAAGCCATATGCCATTTCTTATGTTAGAGCAATAGCAATCAACTTGTAGTACATTATTGCACCAGTGCTGAAATGTTGATGTTTAGCGGTAAGTCTCTAGGAGGGTGAGGAACTCAAGCTGCATTTAATTGAAAACTTAATCTTTGAAAACACAGTCAGATCAGGTCCTAACACTAGATAAGTTGTAACGGAACAGAGTTAAGTGTAACGTTAATCAATAGCTTGTGCAACTTTCTCTGAGGTATGTAACCAATCAGTTTGGTTTATGAATACACATAAATGGTCTGGAAATAACACCCCGAATGTCTCGTGTTTAAGTGGAGAGGAAACATGTCCACGGGGATACTGTCTGGAACTGCTGCTCATCACTTTATGCAAAACTGTGATCAAGTAGAAATAAACTTTTACATTTTGCCTGTTTAAAAATGGTATTCATATTAAAGGAGATTAGTATACATAGCAAAAAACATTGCATATGTGAACAAGTTCTTATGTGATCTGTTTAAAAGAACAAAGCCTTATTTAAATAGAGGTAACTCTGACAAGTCAGGGCTAGTTTATGTTACAGTAAATTATTCTAGCCTTCTAGAAATTGAGTATTTGGAGACAACAGTAGCTTAAGCACAAAGAAACAATCCTGTATTATACAGATAAAGTAAGTGTAAAAGTGCCACCACGACCTTATTCAACATGCACCTTTTTATTACTGAACTCCTAATGTAATCTTATGACTGTCAGGTTTGACTTTTAAAAATGTAAATAATATAGCAAGGGAAATTAGAATTTGCTATACTTGCCATATGCAAGCCCATGCCTCAGGTTGAAGACTTGTTAGAATCGGAGAGTTTTTACATTTGAATACCATAAAGGAAGAGCTCCACTACAGCTTTCCAAAACTGAGGAAGAGAAATAGAATTCGAGGCTTAGTGGAGTAGGTTTAGTTCTGCTTCACTTCAATTTAGTTCTTCAGGCTTATGTTTTCCATTTCTTTTGGCTCTCCTGTTATGCCTGACATCAGAGCATAAGGAAGGATTACATAATTCTCAGATCTTGCTCCTAAGTAATCTCTTAGAGATCATGGATTTTCTTAAATTGATTTTTTCACAATCCTGTTAAAATAATAAAATTAAGGATGCTATTCTTCACCTGAAGGCATATCAGCCTAGTGGCGTTTGCCTTCAGATTAGGAATATAAAACAGCAGGAGACTGATTAAAGCAAGATCTTGTTTCCTTGTGAATGTTACCACAGTTATGTCCTGCTAAGTTCTGGCATGGTTTGATATTGACTTCGAGTGCCTCAGTGATACCCAAGTCAAGAAGAAATGTGGCAGTCTATTTTTTTGAGTCAATTCCTGCCAAGGAGCATCTTGGGCAAATTGTGCTATGTTCTGACAGTACTATTAGGACCTTTGGTAATAATAATAATAGAAATTGCAGGGTGGGACAGGATTAGCAAGAGGTGGAAATATTACTTCCTGGAAAGAAATGAAACACAAGGTACTTGGTTTTCTATCTCTGGTTATATCGTTGCTGCTGTAGTAACATCTCCTGAAGCTAGACTTCCTTTATTTTTATTTTTTAATTTCCTACCTGGATGTTTTATTTAGAGAAAGTGGTGATAAATGACTGAGTTACAGCTGAAGCTGATAAAAGGTATCACTCAGTTTAGAATTGCTGATTTTTTTTTGTTGGAAAATAACATTAAAAACTGGCTAATGCAATTAAAAATATGTATTTTTGAATTCAAAGATGGGAGATAGGTAGTCCTGACTGTGATTATAGGATCTGAGATTTATAGCCCACTTGTTATTCACTCTCTAGGATGCTAATGGGATCCCAGAGCTATGTATTATTGGAATTTATGGGCAAATGGTGATGTAGCAACATGCTGAGTTGTTGGAAATTTCCATATTTGCTGTGTTTGATGGAAGACTCTTTGTGGAAATGTTTCCTAATTTGGTTTGGCTTCCTTGCTGCCAGCAGATGCCTTGTGAGGTTATCTAAAATAATTTGTACTTCTCGCTAGGAAATACAGAATGATAGGATGAGTTGTAGTTGTGGAAGCATAAGAAATTAGTATTTCCAGCCTTTTGTATCTGAGACTAAATAAAGGTAGCTTGAAGGGGAAATGAGGTGTCTGTTAAGTCGTGTCCGCCATAAATTGTGAACATCTACTCCTGTTGTTCCTCATATTCTTTCTAACACTTTGGAGCGCTGAGCAATGCATCTTTCTCTGAAGAAAAGGTAAACCCTGTTTTTGGGAAGAAGTTCTTTTGGATTTGTGCACAAACAGAGTTTTGATTGAATAAAAGGCATTGGGGTATCTAACTGATCAGACAGTACTTGTTCAGGGCTGACAGGGAAAGATCTAAGAAACAAAACACATACCATCAATCTTACTTTTTTTCTTTTTATGTTTGCCTCACCTGGAATTCTGAGAAAAATCTGGCATCAATAGGTGATCAAAAAGCTAGAGCACTGCATGTCTGTTTGTAAAAAACACTGGAGCTGCTATGTAATTTTCATCTACTCACCCTTGCAGGATGGAAGGTTATAATGGGGTCGCTATTTAGATCCAAGACTCCATGCTGATTTACACTCCAGGTAACTTAATTTGGTGGAGTTAAATAGTGAATTGTCTGCTTCCTAGATTACAAATACTTGCTACCCTTGTGTTTGTTTTTTATTCATTACTGGGTTGTACTCATGGCACGTTTGTACTCTTTCCTGATTTATAATGGATCTCTTTATTGAATTATTGAGCAAAACTTTTAAATAAAACATCAAAGAATTCTCTTCTGCTATCAATTCTCCTACAGTCATAAGATGCATCAACCCTTAGGACCACTTTCCTCATCAGAATACTAACGCTGCTAGACTTATTCCTAAATGTGCTGTGCACTAAAATGTTCATCCAGCATAGCCTTTTTTTTATTTTATTTTGCCTTGTAAATATGCAAAAATAGATTGCTTTTTAAACAAAAATCTATTTGTGCATCTGAGGTGGCTGGTAAGAACCAACAGGTTTTTCTGCTGTCAATACTATTTTACAGGTGAGGGAAAACAAAGTACTTACAGAAAATATATGTAAATTGGCTCTTAAAATTAAGTCCACAGTAACAATTTAGGAAAAAAAGTAGAAACTGACTTCCAGCCCATGGTCCTCTTCCTTGTTCCACGTGCGACTTATTGCTTTGGGTACTGCTTTGCCTGGACTAGAGAGCCACAGTGAATAATCTAGACTATATTATGAAACTGTGAATTGTAGTTGTTTGTTAGCAATACAGTTTATGTGGAAATCACAATTTGAGTTCAGGTCTTCTTGTGGCCACTCATATACGCCCTACTTGTTAATGCTTTATTGGGGTTGGACTGCTTGATTCAATGATGTTGTACAATAACTTTATGCTACCTTTGAGTCTTGTCACTTCCATAGAGCCCGTAAGTCTGGTTTGTGCCTGGAAGAGATTAGTTTTTAGTTTGCAAGTTAAAAAAACAAAGAGAGGAAGTACAACACGGTTCAATTTTCCTCAAACCCCAAGAAATAGTTTGTTCTATAAGTATAATACTTTGATGATGGATGAGATGAGGCTTCTGGGAACAACATTCAATTTTTGAAAGTAAAGCATAAGCTTTGATTCACAAAAAAATGAGGCTTGGAACAGCTTGGCATTATTTTTTTATTTTGTATTTTTAATGACATACCAAAAGGAATACATTTGGATTTATGTTTATATTTAGATGTTTAATTTGTGTAGGCACTATTGAATAGATATTTCTGACATCTGGATGTTTTTTGAAGGCTAGAAATGGCTAGCTAAGATACCTGAACTGGAAAACCTTTCTATTGTATCTTGTAGTCTATTATGTTGTACTCCACCAAAGTGGAATAGGCTGTACAAAGAAAATAGCTTACTTAGGTACTGATTTTAATAAAGGAGGTAAAGGAACAAAGCTAACATTGCTTCACTGACAAGAGTTTTCTGTAGCCTTAGCCCAAGATCAGTTTTGTTTTTTTTGTGGCTGAGCAAGATTTTGGTCAGTGCTTGGGCAAAGTGATGAAAGAACAGCCAGTGTAGGGCTCTGAATGCAAGGACACCACCCCTAGGCTCAGGAAGCCTCTGACCTGTGCTTAGGTGGACACTGGGAAATATGCTGAGGAAAAAGCACTATCATCCTGTTATTCTACAGCTCTCCAGCTTTTATTAGCAGACACTGACAGAAATAATATATGGGCTGAGCAGTGCTTAGGTGTGTGCCTCACAATAATGATGTGATCTGTTCTTGCTCTCGTGAATTTGGCATGATCTGTGTGAGTCTGGGCAACAGAAGATTTTTCGTGTTGTTTGGGACCATTAGTATGTTTTCAGTTGGAGTTCTTTGAGCTCTCCTAAAAGACTGATTCCTGCCCCAATTTAAAAACAAAGCAAAGCAAGGTGGTCATAGATAGTTCAATATGTATTTAGATATAAAATTGCCTTTTGAATCCTATGACAACCCTCCTCCTTGGCAGCTTCTTGTATCAAATCCTAACAATGGATTCTCTTTGCTTTATGCTCTGAAATATTTTCCCTTTTGCCTTCAGGGCCCTAACATTGTCTTCATAAGTTATGTAAATCTATATATCAGATCTTTGTGTATACACACACACATGCACACACGGGGGCTGCTCCAGAAACAATGCCTTCAATTTTATCTTGGCCCACAATGTTAGAAGCAGATGTTGGTGGTATAGCAGTAGAGGCTGAACCTTCCCACCAATATTCCCTTACATGCTGTTGCTGTGTGACAGATGGCAGCAGAGGGGCACTCTGGCAAAATGGTGTCTGACATGGAAGTGCATGTGAACCGGAGTTGTGTCATTTAATTCCTCCATGTGGAAAAAACAGTGCCTATTGATGTTCCTTGGCACTTGCCAAACATTTCTGGAGACCAAGCGGTGTGAGCACAGTGAGGCAGTGGGTTGTGAGTTTCAGCAGTAGTGACAGTGGGTCACCTCTGCTGGTGCCGATTGCTCCAAGTGTGGCATGCAGGCTCTTGTTCTTTGCTGGCAAAAATACACAGCTGATGGTGGTGGCTATGCTGAAAAGTAGTGTTTTGCAGCTGAGAATTTGATGTATCGAATAGTGTTATAGTGCTCTTAGTAGCTGCTGTAGTTTCCATGGAAATAAAGAAGAGGTATTACTTTTGGACCAACCTATGTATATTGCATTTCAAATATATTCTTATTCTTTAGATTGCAGCATTTCTGTAAGACACAGTCTCAAAGAAAGTTTCTTGTCCCAGTTTCCCCAGCTAACTGTAAATCTTTCTTGCCTTTACTGCTTAAACACTAGCAGGCATCTCTCTGGCAGCTTTCAGCTATCTACTACTGTTTCTTCCCTGAACTGTTGGAAACTCCCAAATTATACATCTGTAGCTCATGTTTCATTTGCAAGAATCATTCATTTTTGCCCTTAATTTGTGTTCCAGCTGGCACTGGGGATTGTGGCAGTCCCAGACAGTGCTGCACTGCTTGACACTGTAGATCCTTCTACTGAAACTTGAGCATTTTCCATCACACTCCAAGGTCTTTTTATCCGTTATTGGTTGTTTAGGTTGCTTACTAGGCTCCAACAGTGTATTTTCACTCCTGCTGTTCTCTGATCCAAATGCTAAATAACATGGAAGATAAAGGAGACAGGATTTTTGTAGTTTTTTTTCCATGTGTTCCTAAACTTTTCCCTGGCCAACTGGTCTAGCACAAATAATCTAACTCCACCCAGTTAGCAGTGGGTCAGAAGATGTTGTTGCGTTGGAAGTTCAGTGAGGTGGTATAGCCCTTTGCTAGTGGAAGCTGTTTCCTCCTACTGTAGTTGCAGCTGATCTCAGATCCATGGAGGTCACTGGCTTTGCAATTTGGGTTCCCCCAGATCTGAAGACCGAACTGTACTTTGCTGTACAAGTCTGAGAAGCCAGGTTTATTTGTTACTGTTTGTAGAACATGCTCTGAAGACAAGAAAGATAAATATTCAATGTGGTAGCTGTCTTCTGAGCCCTAAAAAATTATCCAAGAAGTGCAACTTTTCTGTAATTGAGAGAAAATGCCAAAGCTGCTCACTGACTCGCATTATTTTCTGATAGTTGCTATGCCTCCCACGGACACTGTACTTCAGATCCCTAACAAGATGTTCCTTTTCTATATCCTTTCCCTTTCCTTTTCTCAAGCCATCCCACTTCCAGCTTTTCACAATTTGGTGGTAGTTTGATTTTTGACTTACAGCAGAAATCTGGTAAAGACTGCTTCTGTCTTGCATTTGTGGAGATGTGAAGAAGTCCAGCAGGGAGCTCAGCAATCAAACATTTCTGAAAGCAAACCACTTGCAGAGGTGGGAGACAAAGGCTTCTCTGTTGTAGTTTCAAGGAGGGATACCTGCATGTACTCCATCATGTCTAGCAGGGAGTAGAGGAAGAGGAACACTTGCCAACATCCAACTTCTTCCAAACCTGTGCTGTGAGATAAGAAAGGTCCCTATCCTCTTGGTGTTGTTAGAATAGTGAATGTGTGTGTGTGGATAGGTACTGCAAGAAGAATGAACATTATACCAGAATTAAAAATTGTAGCAAATAATAATCAGAATGAAATTTCATAATGGTGTCAACAACAGCAAAAAACTATTTCTATTTGTGGACTATGGCAGCAGGAATGACATAGACAAGACAATGCCATTAACCATTAGATGCTATTGCTTAAGAAAGGAGAACAAGAATGATGGCCTGTAGGAGATATGATCTATATTCCAATGCTTCATTAGAATAGGTTACTTAACTCTGTGGTGTTTTTTTTTTTTTTTGTTTGTTTGTTTGTTTTTTTTGTTTTTTTGTTTTTTGTTTTTTTTTTCTGTCAGCAGAGGCTTTTAAAGAAAAGCTAAATAAGCGTCTGTTGGTCTAGGTTTGCTTTACTTTGTCTTGTAAGGAAAAGATGGATAAAAATAACTTCTAATGGTTCTTTCAATTTATGTCAAAACTGTATGTAACATTATCCTGTCTTTGTGGGGGAACTCTCCAGGTTAAGCAAACTTCTATGTCCTGTTCTCAGTGGTGTACATGTGAGTTGTGGTTCTTGTAATCAGATGCGGATCAGACAGAGAATTTCACTTGCATTCCTTGAGGGATGTAATGTCCCATTTTTTCTCTAGCGCAACTGCAGCAAGTTCTGTGATCATTGTCTTGCAGAGAAGCAATAATGAGGTAAAGAGAAAGCATGAGAATAAGATGGAGCATAAAGGGTTTTCACATGAATACAGATGCATTGCTCCCAACCACTGAACCTGTATTTCATAAAAATCATCATGCATTTGGTGCTAGGAGCACTTTCCTAATCTCATGCCATCTGTGCACCTGGCAGAATACTACAGGAAATTCATTCATACATCCACTTGGGAGCGTACCCTTCCTTTAAAAACAAAACCAAACAAAAAAAAAACCACCACAACACCCTCCTAAAACCCCACAATGTTTAGGTCATATCTTACAGTGAACGATACTAGCAGAATGCTAGTCTCAACAGAATGTCTCAAGCTAGTCTCAAGCAGAATGCTGTTGAGAGGATTATTTTTTTCCATTTTGTTTCTTGGGCTGGAGGAGTAGTTTTCTCAGAATGGCAAAATGCAGTTACCAACATATCCATCTACTGACAAGATGGTGCTGTATACAATATTTTCATCTTCAAGAGAGATTTCAACACAAATTTGTTTCTTGTCTTAAAGAGTATGGTCCACAGAAAAATGACTGTGACAACCATAATGGTAATGGTGTGAGAGAAGAGAGGGTTTTCTTTCCCATATTAATTCCTCTTACAGTACGGTAGCTGGCAGTGTGCATGCTGTATAGAATTCTGACAGTGGGCAGGTGGGCTCACCACAAGAGAGACTGCCACTCTTTATCTGTTTTGTGGAGATTGTATATTTAACAATCTGGGACCCTTCAGCACAGGGAAGGCCTCTGTATAAGGGTGTTAAAAAGATATGTACAAAAATGAATTGTTTTCAGGTAATGACTTATAAATGCTTGTTTGCTTTGTAACATAAGAACTGGAGATTAGCAAATAAAATGATCTAGCAGCATGTTTACAATTAAAAGGGGAAAAAAATGATACAAGGTGAAATTTAACTCTGGAAGTTACTGTTGTAAGATGCTTTGGATGCAGTAAATATGTTCTTATCAGGCAAATTCACAGGGAAACATGATGATGTAGACTTGAAGCCCAGGTTCAGGAGATCTTTATGTTGTAGGAAGAAGATGGTATCAATCTATCTTTATCAGGTTCTTGTATTCTTTTCCTTCCAATTACCTGCTACTGGGCTAGACAGACTTTCAGCTCAGCCTGCTATCCTACAGCCATTCTTGTATTAGTGAATGTAGCTTTGCAAATGTATTCAAGCTCAGTAACATGACTGACTGTATTTTCTTTATATGTTTCTTTAACTCATGCAGTTAATAATCTTTGTCTATGTGTGATTTTGTACAAAATAATACAAAGACATGAGTATATTACAGAATAGCCACTTTTGCATAGTACACAGCAAGATACACAGTTAAAGAAAAAGTAGGTTCTTTTGTGTGATTGACCAAAGAATTCAAAGCAGATGTCTACTCAAGGAAACACAAGTTGTCTTTATATTGGGAAATACCAATTCTAATAATCTTCACAATTGCTTTTTTTGCAGTCAGAACCTAAGCCTCTTTAATGTCTGGTAGAGTGTTCTCTGTTTAAATGTTTCAATCTATGGTACAGAGGTATACCTCGCCTCTATGCAAGTGACGTTTAGAAAGTGTGTGATACTTCACAGGACATGTGGTGATCACTGGTTGGTTGAAATGAAAATAATTATCGCAGAGGCATGATGTTAAGAGGTCTTCAGCAGTTTTCTCTCTGGATTGCTATGAAACATAGTCACATGTTATCTGAATCTACTGAGGCAGAATTAATCAGAACTTCTGCAGTCTCACTTGTCTCAGCTATATCATATTTTGCAGTATATCATCTGTTATATGTGTTAATGGATTTTCTGCATCATCCTTTTCACTTCTGCAGGCAGTGTTTGACATCTAAGGATGCTGTTGGGTAGCAGTAGTTGGTGGGAGGCCAGGGAAGAGTGAAGGGAGAAAATTGTTCTTGCTCCTTCCCTCCCTGTGCTCATCTCTTCTTCAGAGAGATCATTCTGTCTTGTAGCCATTGAAGTGTCTCTTTGACTCCCTTCTCACTGTCCTCCTGAAGGAACCTGAGTAGATAGAGACTTTGGCTTTTGTTGTTGTTGTTTAAAGAATGGAAGGTGAGAGGGAGCAGAGGGAAGGGACAGTGATAAAGATATCAGGAGATACCAGTAAGAGGTGGATAGCTAAGTTTTCAATAACACTTATAAACATCAGTGGTTTAATTTGTTAATGGCAGGATGTCAGGAACTCTTTAAACTATAAACTTACTAAGGTTTCATTTGCGGGAGAGGAAAAGCTTATTTTTGTAGCAAAATGCTCAGCAGCATTAGAGGGAGTAGTCGCTTGCTAGGAAAGGCATTTCCTTTCTGCATCTTCTAGCTCCCTGCACCTTTAAAAATAAAAAAAAACTTAAGCAGTTTAACTCATGACCATCTGATGAAAAATAACCATATTTCAAGCTACTACAGTAAATTTGATCGGCTTCTTCTCTCTCATCCCCTCAGATCTCAATTATGGCAGATGAGAAAAATGTCACAGGTGCCTCTCAGTTCCTTCACTTGTCAGACATGCTCATGGCTCATTTCACATCCAGGCTAGCATGATGTTAAAAGGTATGTGCAGTCATCTAATTTATGGTGAACAAGTCCATAGTATCTTTGTAATCCCTGTTGCCATGCAGTAACAACTTTTAGTGCAGGTTCTACTGAGTGCTACAAATAATTTTTTGAAAGTTTACTGCTAATAAGAAACAGTCCTTGAGGAATGAGAGAGAGCTTATTATAATGTTTGCAGGTGTTAAATGAAGAGCATAGTTGAAATACATATATGTAACAGCGTATTAAGTCAGTCTCATAATAAGAGATGGATAATGATAAAGAAGCCTATATATTTCACAGCTCAGAAATTAATTTCTTAGACTTCCATCATTCAAGGAAATCACATTCAAATCACTGTTCAAGTGACAAGAATTTTCATACTTACAGTAATCTCCTGTATTGACAGTACATCAAAAATAGTTCCCTGAAGAACAAGGCTAATTTTCTAACTCAGTCAGCCCTCACTTTGAAGTCTGAATTGGGATGGTGATGGAAAAGTTTCTGCAAAGGTTGAAGTACAGAGCCTTAAAGCATTCTTTATTCTTCCAGTATAATGATGGCAAATCTACCCTCTCTCGTTTCAACCCTTTGAATAAGTTCCTAAAGCAGAGAAAGGCAGTTTCTCCTTGCTGTGCTTAACTCTTTCAGTTCCTTTCTCTTCTAGATTTTGTCCAACTGCTGTTAATCCTACATGACATCTTATTTCAAGATTTAGATTAATCTTACAAAAGTGAAACTCTTACCAAGGCTTTTTCATACGTAATAGGCTCTTGTTAAAGTTGCTTAATTAATTACATCCAATGTTTGAAGAGGGAAGATATGCAGGGCTGGGTAGCCTATACCAACCATACTGAAATGCTGGGAATATGCCTATTGGAGGAGGGAGGTCTGGTTCAGAAAGGCCTGCAATGGCTGTACCTTTTCTCCAGGACAGAAGGTTCTGCAGCTCCTTCCTGGCTCTTCCAAGATGCTGAGGTGGCATGTACTTGCAGAGTCCTCACCTTCCATTGCTGCCCTCACCCGTCTTGTGCTCCGTGTGCCAACTCCTGTGCAGCAGTGGCATAAAACCATCTTTGCTCCAGCAGTATCCTACCACTTGCTAAGGGACACTCTTCAGATGTAATGTTGAAAGAAATAATGTAATCTCATAAATCAGCACTTCTTAATATTGGGTTAGATGTTTTATGAAAGCGTAATGACGCTATGAACTAATTGTATGTTTAAAAGTTTAGCTTCTCTTCCTCTTCCAAAATGGAAACTCTGCCCTCTCCTCTTTTCTTCTTTTCAGTGCTTTTGTGATTGCTTTTAAGTGTTCAAAATCAAGTGCTGCTGCTGTGGATTGCACTAAGGTTCAGATGGGTGTGAGTGACCAATGCTGTTCATGTTCTGGATTTTCTGTTTGAGGGTGTGTCTCCATCACTGAAATTACACTACCAAGTTGGACAAGTTGGAAGTTTGTTTGTTTGTTTGTTTAAAAAAGGGAGAATAGTAACAATTCAGTAATAAATAAAATTCAGGTCCATCTGCTTCGCTAGCAGGCTGTAATACAGCCACTATCACTCTGTTGCTAAGTCGATGACTGTCAGTATTTGGAGGCAAATAGGTAATTATTCTGGTAGAAGTGTTTCTCTCTTTACTGTGATGCTCTCTGAAGCACTCTGAAATTTTAAGATCCATCAACATAAATAAGTGTTTTTGGCTCTGATGCCAAATTTCACTTAAATGTAGACTAGAGTAAGTCCATATACTAGATCTTTATTTCACAGGAGGGCTGAAGGAGAATAAACAAATCCTCAATATGAACGTGCTTATATATTACATAGGAACTGAAAGTGTAGGAAAGAGTCACTCTCTTACAGTAGTACATGGACAGCTTTTATGGGATTAAATTTCTAATCTACTCCTGAAGTGCTGCACCTGATATTTCTTTCTGCTTATGCTGAACATGAAATATTTGGTTAACTGTGTGGGCTGCAGAGCTCTGTGAAGTCAACAACTTTCTAATGCTCTTTGCAGAGGTTAAAGTAGTAGGGTATCTTTTTCTGGCCACGAGGTTCCCAGAAGAGTTAGGGTAGTGCTAAAGCTGTTAAAGAAAACATATACTTGCAATATGATTTGGAATCCTTGTCTTCAGCCTGAAAATGTGTAATGGGGGAAAAATAATGTAACACACTCACCTGCACAAAATGATACGCATGCTGATCATCCCCATTCTGCATTAGATTAGTGAAAATTTAGTCTAGTCTGTGCTTGGGGTTGGTTAAAAGGAATGGTTTAATCTCCAGTACTTGAAACTGTTACAGAAATTGTAGGGCTCCAGTTGTGTCCTGTGCTCATGGACACTGATTGTAATGAGAGTTAGGAAAGCTTAACGTCTCACAGAACTGACTGCTGAAACAGTCGTATTGCAACAGCAGCACACCTAAAGCGCCCAGTTTGGGGTCTATGGCAAGTGCCTGGTTGTGGGGGGGTGTGATGCTACAGTGAGTCTGCTGGTTCATGTGGAAGGCAGGCACTGTTGAGGGTACCAGAAGTCTCTGTTCTCTGCAGATCAGATTTTCACACAGAGATTATTTCAGCCATGTAAGATATTGTAGGGTGATATCTCTGAACATTGCTTACATCAGGCTTTATTTAAAGTTCATAGAAAAAGAAAGATGCTCAAAAACCAAACAATTGAAAGCCCCTATGAATTCATCCTCTCCTTTCTGAAAGCACGCTGTTCACTGGTAGCTGTATCTACTTGTATTTTCCATCTTGGCAAGGTTGTGTCAGACACACAGGGTCCTGCTCCAATGGCTGACAAGACAAGCAGGGGCAGGAGCAGTGGCAGGTCTGTCCAGGAGCAGCCCTCCTGCGCTCGACCCTTGGCACCAGCTGTGGGTGCCCAGTGGGTGGCCCTGCCCTGCTGGCTGGTGGCAATGGCCATCTCCACTGTGTTGAATGGGCCACTGCAGCCACCGGTGTTCTGGGCTGTGCGTTACTGTCAGTCCTACATCACAGTATGCAGAGTTTGTTTCAAATTACCCTGAATTGTAGGGCAGACACTGATGGGAGTTCTGGACTCAGAGACAGAGAGGGTCGTTTCACTGGTGCTGAGCAGAGCCGGGGTGCAGATCAACGTGGTACTTGTGGTGTGACTGCTGTGCATGCTCCAGTTCTAACCTCTAGGATTTGCAGTAGCTCCAGGATGTTACCTTCTGCACAGGCACAAGTTGACCAAAATAAAATCCTTCTGAGGATGTGACATCTTCTAAATATAAGAGAAATAAGTAATGGTAGAAAGGAAAAGGGTAAAAGAAGATGGGAGAATTTACATAATCTTGGTTCAGCTACAAGTTCTTCTGTTTGTTTATGGGCTTACTGAGCAAGTTTCAAGTTGAGACATTTCAGACCTTGTTACTACCCTGGCAACAAGGCAAGTCTTATCTATCTTTTTTTACACTGGAAAAACAGGGATTCTTTTATAATCTTGCACAGGATAGTATAAGGAAGCTTTTGCTTGCTCTAAGTTGCTGTGTGGTTAACAGTAAATTGCAGAGCTGAATTGGCAAATCTTTCTGATGCTGCAGTCTCAGTGCTTCTGACTGCTAAAACATTAAGGCTGGCATACTGCTGATGCTATGGTCAACATTAGCAAAATGAATGGACTTCATGTGCCTGATCTTGTGCTTTTACACTGTATTGACAGTTGGAATTAACAGCAAGGAAGAAAATGTTAAAGGTTCATAGACAAGGGAAGCGCGACTGGCTGCCAGTAATTGGCAGTAACTGTGATTTAAAAGTCAAATAAGCACGTAGCTCCTGAATGAGCAGAAGCACTCCTGAAGAGTAGTTGTTTATCTAAGGAATTATTCAAATGGCATTATGGAGTTTCTCATTGAATGTCATGATGGTTTTCAGAACTTGTTTTCTTGCTCTGAACACAAAAAGGGGGAGAGAAACCACACTGCCAAATCTAAAAGTGCAATCTGGAGTCTGAATGAATGCAAGTTTTTTTTTATTTCTTATGCCTAGTGGGTGGCCAAAAGTAGAGCCTTGCTTGCATCAATTTGTTTCCCGTGTTGTCAGTAATATCCTTGGTGATTCTGACTCTTGAGCATGGTAATTTTTTGACCAGGTGTAAGTCATATGGCTGGGCTAGTACTCAAGCTAAGGGGAAATACATTGTCTATCTTTGTGTTGGCTTTTCACAGCTTGTGGCAGTAAAAATGCAAAGGCTAGAAACTGACTCAGAATAATGCAGAAATGAGGAAGAGGAGATTTTCCTTACAGTTAAGCTTCTTAATGATACCTCTCAGGATTTTGGAAACCTTCAAAAGCAGTATTATGCTCTTCCATCACTATAACCTATGTTGAACGACTGCAAATTAAAATACACAGATTTGTCTGATTTGGTACATTGTCACATCCAGCAACTGAAGGCAAGACTGGATAGAATCTCTGGGTCATACACATGTGCATATGTTTACACTGCTCAGCTTTCTCCCATTCACGCTGTGTCGTGACATGTGCAGGCAGAACAGCGGACAGATATTATCGCTGCTGACCCAGTAGACAAGCACAAGTATAGCTAACGTGACTGCAGAAAGGTTTCCTAGCGGTGTAATGGCATAGTGATATCTTGCTTTGATCAGAAAGGCACTAGACATCTCCTGGCCCTAGGAGCACTGAGTGCCAAAAGCTGTCAGACACAGTGTGTACGCTCTGTGCCATCTGGGACATGAGTTCTAGGAAAGGGGACACTGGGCTGGTGTAAGCTGCTACCGTGGTGTTGCTGAAGTCCAGAGGCAGGTACAGCTTACACCATCTGGTGATCTGCCTGAGTTCATTATGGTAGAGGCATGTCTAGGATTTCATTCTCTACAGTGCTTTGACCATACTCGTCTCCTTTTCCCCTTAAGAGTCAGTCAAAACAAAGCCCATTTTAAAAGAAATGAATGTAGAAAATGTGAAACATAAGGATCTTTTACAGAGTGTCTCTTACAGTGCTGGGGACATAAAACAGGGCAGTGGAAGATAAGCCGTTATGTATGTTGAGGAAGTCTAAGAATAAAGATTATAGGCAAACAGTCTACCTTTCTTTACAAGGCCTTGATTTACA
>JANHGO010000001.1:48040401-48057370 GCA_024606505.1 Aquila spilogaster
TGGAAGGTAACAGATCAAATCCTTATCGGAAAGCCTAACTCATGGTTTAGTGAAGTCCTTCGTCCTTTATGTGAAACTTTATATGCGTGAAGAACAAAAAAGTGTTTCAGAGCTTACAAAGGGTTAATAGCAAGGGCTTATATTTGGGGCAGCAGAGAACTAAAATCATCATAGCTTCCACCATCACTCAAGGTAGCAGTTGTTACAGAACTGCTGGGGAGACCTTCCTCCTCAGGCTTTTAGGACTCTGCTCTTAGAATGGCCTTGGTCTACCGACCAATGATGCAATTAAGTGGCATACTAGTCTCTCTGTTGGGATGGGTCCTATCCTGTCTCACTACCTATTTACCCCAGTGGAAAAATCTTAACTTGGAACTGAATGAACTGGAGATCTGGACCATGGGACTCTGGCAAGCTTGTGTTGTCCAGGAAGAAGGGGGAATGCAGTGCAAGGACTTCGATTCTTTCCTAGCTTTGCCTCCAGAGCTCAGGATTTCTAGGATTTTGATGTTTTTTTCCAATGGATTGGGGTTTTTGGGCCTCTTGCTGTCAGGATTTGGGTTGGACTGTTTGAAAATTGGTGAAAGACAACAGGAACAAAAGAAACGGCTGTTGCTGTTTGGAGGATTGCTCTTCTGGATATCGGGGATTACAGCTATTGTCCCAGTTTCTTGGGTTGCCCATTCCACAGTCCAGGAATTCTGGGATGAGAATATACCGGATATTGTTCCCAGGTGGGATTTTGGGGAAGCGTTATTTGTTGGCTGGCTTGCTGGATTTTGTCTTGTATTAGGAGGATCCCTACTCAATTGCACAATCTGTTCAACTGAAGTCCATCCATCTTCGGTCCATTACGCAGTACCAGAACAGCAAGATCAGTGTCAACACGTGGAAACTGAAACTAGGCCTTAAAATGGAAGGTTTTAAACAGTACAGAAAGACTGCCCTATCTTTTTCAAACCCTAGTGCAAGCCAGAAGCTTGTTCCAGTAGTAATTCAAAGGACTCTTTGTTACTTAGCTGATTTCCTAAACTTATGTCTGTTTTTTCCATAACTGGTATTGGAAGGTGGTGTGTTTTCTCACCTGCTTTCTCACCTGTCTAAAACTTTGTTTCACAGCAGAATGCTGAAGTTTTCATAGACTATGCAGAAAAGGTGCTTTTGCTTTCTCAAGTGCACTGTAAAATCCTGAAAATGAATATGCATGTTCTCTTACAGCTTGGCTTTTAACCAAAATATGCTTCCTTTTCATACACAACCAATTAAATGAGCCTCAAAGCTTGATTCCCTGTTGCAATTTTCCACTTGCCTAATGCAGTGACGTACAGATTTGCGTTTTTACATCCGGAACAGTCTAAATACATGCATTGCATCAAATTGTTTTTCTGTGTACTTGGAAATTGTTGTGCTAAGGAAACTGTACATTTCTGAAATTCTAGCAAGCTTTGCAGATGTCTTTTTGTGCATGGGGTGTTACAGGGTAGGTGCTTCATACCCAGTAAGTAAATTGTGTTTTCCCAGTCTAGCACATTAAGATGCCCATAGAAGTTATTCTAAGCGTTTCTGGCACCTGCATACTTTATGCACCAAATATGGGCTGAGAAATGCTGCTTTAAAAAATACTTACACAATTTTCTTCCGATACAGGTATTGAGGCATGCATCCCATCAAAGGCTCCTTAAGCTCCATTCGCTTACAGCAACATGTTGCTCTGAACTGGTAACCCTGGACTTTAAACAAATGATATTTAACTGGCCACAAAGCAGACAGCTTCATTTGCTCCAAGTAGAAATGTATCAATGTGGTATTAAAACTTAATTTAAAAACAAACCGTGAGATGCCAAAACTAGCAGAACAGTGGTAATGCTTTAGCAGACTGATGGAAAGCAAAATATATGCTTTTCTTAAAATAAACCCCAAAACTAATGAAAGGTGAGCCCAGCTGTGGCCACACCCTTCAGCTACTGGTTTACCACACTACTTCCCTGTCCCCCAAACACTGCAGGTGGAACCAGGCACCACAAAGCAGGAGGGGGAGGAGTACTTCATGCTTTATAAAGCATTGTTTTAACTTTTGTTTATGTTCAGTATGACAAAGAATTGAACAGTGTCCGCAAAAGAGAGTGGTTTAGAGCTTCTGTGGGTATTAAAAATGAACTCGGTCCACAGGCACTGGCTACAGTTAGCTGGATTTCTGTTGTCTGTACTAGGATGGGTTTTAACTGGTATCTGTAACTATTTATCAGACTGGAAAAATCTCAACTTAGACTTAAATGTACTGGAGCTTTGGACCATGGGAGTCTGGGAAACCTGTGTAGTCCAAGATGTAGGAGGAACACAGTGTAAAGATTTTGATTCTTTCCTGGCTTTGCCTCTAGAATTCAAGATTTCCAGGATTTTAGTATCTACATCAAATGGGCTAGGACTTCTGAGCCTTGTGTGATCTCTAGTCTTGGTTTGGACTGCCTAAAGGTGGAGGATACAGAGCAGAAGCTGAAGAAACAGCTGTTACTACTTGGAGGAATACTCCTGTGGATGTCTGGAGTTCTGGCCCTAGTCCCTGTTTCTTGGGTTGCCCATACTATAATCCAGGAATTTTGGGATGAAGTCATCCCAGAGATTCTGCCCAGAGGGGAAACAGGGGATGCACTGTTCAGTGGTTGGTTTGGTGGATTCTTTATAATTCTAGGAGGATCTCTACTCCTCTCCACAATCTGCTTATCATCTGACCATCAATTACCAGAGCAGTATGCAATGGCAGATATGCAAGACACCCATCAACATCTGGAAACTGGAAACAGAAGACTTTTAAAAGATATCAGGTTTTCAGATTTCTTACTCTTGCATAACAGTAAGAAAGGTCTGCTGAACAGACAGGTTACTGTTTACAAGATCGGGGTGGGGGGATTGTTTCTTACAAAGTAGTGCCTTTAATCACTACTTACCTTCAATTTTAATTAACGTTAATTGATGAGCTATGGAGATTTAAGTCACCACTGTATTTCTCCAAAATCTGATCACTTGCAGATGTTGTGTTTGTAGGTTTTTGGTTGTTTTTTTTTTTTTTTTAGGATAAGTGAGTATAAAATTTTTAATCTCTAGGCATGCACAGAGACTTGACCATATTTTAAATGGCTGAACGCTTACTGGGGCTGCTTGGAACAATGTCTTTTTTATAAAAATATTAGTTTAAGTCCTGAAAGTTTGTAGTGTCAGTTCAACATACATTACAAAAACCTAATACAGTACAACCCTGAATGAAGTTCCCTGGACCTGTATCATTTACAGTAAACTAAATGTTCTCAGACATAGTGTCATGTAATGCAAGATCCTCCATTGTGTGTGTGTGTGTGAGAGAGAGAGAATGATTGAACATATCCCTGCGCAATCTCTCTCTAAGGAAAGCCAGTATTTCTGAATAATAATGAGATGTTGTCCAGTGGAGAGTTGACCATGTTCATTGCTACTGTAGCTTTTACTTCATGAATGTGAAGAACTAACTTAAAGTGTATGAATCAGTTTCTATATAACTCATCCTAAGACTTGTCAGTGATTGATGTGAACTTTCTAGAAATGGCAATGATTTTACACTGACAAAGCTGTAGCAGCCATCTGTTTCTGCAAAGAGCATATAAAGACATAGAACAGCAATAAAAGAATTAAATCAAACACTGGTCTGGAAAAGAGCTTTGTTAAAAAATGTATTTTCCAATCACTGAAACACATGGAAAGTGCAGAGACAAGTTAATCTATGTGATGTACTTGCATACTCTTACAGACAAAATTAGAACAGAAACACATTCAGAATATAACCTGATTAAATATTTAGTTCAGTCCTGAGCATTTGATATTTAATACAGTATAAACATAGCAATACTAAAAAAAAAAAAAAAAAATCTTAAAATTATTTGATTTGTGTTCTGTTACAATTTCTGCTAAACTTTGCTCATTTGGCTAAATATTCTTGTACCAGTAATATTTAGATTTTGATATATGCAACTGCAGTGACATTGGTACCTGGAAACAGAACTAATTACATTCGTTATACCCTGCTGTGCAGAGTAAATTCCACTTCAAGAGTAATCTTTATAATTTTAAACTGATGGGGGTTTACTTGTATGTATTATTTTAGCTTATTCTATTGAGTGTTTCAAGTGTGAATAATCTGAATTAGTATAAAACCCCCAAAACTCCACACCCAGAAAATTCTTAAAAGCTGCCTACAAATATGTTCAACTTTACCAATTTGGAAAATGAGGAGCATGAATATGTTTAAGTCTCTCATTTTTAAATGTGATTTGCAAGCTAAAGCCAGCAATACTTAAATTTTGACCTCACCTCATGCTTACAAATCAGAAAATAATACTTTTTAAAAAAAATTATTCAACATGTGAGGAGAAACAGCTCATCTAGCAAGAATTTAGACAGCTCTAAATATTTTTCACAATTGCATACTTAATGTCAAATATTTTTATGGCCAGAACTGAACTATATTACACAGAACATAAATAAGACTGTAAATAAATAAAAGAAAAATCATAAAGTACACCTCTAAACATCATTCTACAAACAACTTATATAATCAAATTGAGAAGTTGAAACTGTCAACCTTCATTTCACCTCTACATTAAATAATTCCAGATTTGTTGTTTTTTTTTTTTTTTAAATTGACCTTTCAAACATGAATGTTATCTCAAACCCAAGAAACAAAAAACAAATGGGGCATTCATAAAGGATGTTCAATCAGTCATCTTGCCCAAAATAGCATGTTTGGCTATACATTTAAGTGAACTGATGTATTTGTGCATAAGAAAACCCTTAGGTGTTACACAGACCTCTCATCACAGAATTGTCACTTTGAATTTAAGACAGCTGCTACCATAGTGTAGTTATATTTGCTTCCATTTTCTCACCCAGTAATTATAGCCTTTTGAAAGATGAAGTCCATGCATATGTGGCTTGTTGCTTGGGGAAGAAAACTTTAGCCAGAGAATTAAATACATCTGAGTGCAACATATTAAGTAGAAAATGAAATAATTCTGTTTTCTGCAATGTCCACCTACTTACACAGTACCCACAGAAGATAAGACCCCAATTGCTTTACCAAGACAGGGCTGCTTAAACACCTACCTCTAATGTTCTGGACTTCTAACAGAATGCATCCAAGTTGATGCTTCCTCCTAGCTGGCTGCTTCATGTAAGACAAATTTGAAACATGCCATTCACATCTACTTATTAAACCGTGCACCCTCAACTGCATACAGGGTCAATAGTGTATTTTTAAAAATGTTATTTATTGTACCGAAATATGTGAAGACTTCTAGTTTGGAGCTTTTCGAGAAAGGATTTACCTTACCAGCAAGACTTATGATATCTGAGTTAGTATATGGCAGATTTTTTTTCTGGTACAAATACTTTAATGAAACATCTTCATACTTGTAAACCTAACAAACACTTTTACGTTTTCCTAGTTGGCAATAAGATACCCTCTAGGACAAAAGATTAACATAGTGTACAGTGGATATAACTATTCCGATGTCAATGTTGGTATTATGAATTTGATTCAGCTTCCAGTTCAGAAAGCAGCTGCCCCTTTTGGTAGTCTCATAATTAGTTTTTAGGGTTACTTGTCTGCCTTGCCTTTCTTACTCTCCCGCAGATGCAAGAAACCATTTAGTGCAGGTTAAGGTACTGTACATTCACAAAACTAAACTCTGAACTCTGTCTCTTCCTACAAAGTATTAAAAAACAAAACCAGAAGAAATTTGTTTTCAGAAACAAAATTCCAATGTGGGTGATGAATCTAATTAGCAGCTGTTGTGAGGCAGCCTTGATGTTTTGGAAAGGAGCTTACGCTTGTAGTTAACTTTAAACTATAAAAGTCACACTCTTGTACAAAAACATTGCATGGCAAAACAGCCATCTTCACAGTCTGCTCACATGAAAATAGTGAAAAGATAAACAATCTTCTGTTGAACGTAATATTTCTCAACACAGTGCAGTTCAACAGGATACATGCTTAGTACTGCCTTTGTTCCTTTGTTCCATCTTTACAAAATAAAAACACACATGCAATACATACAAACTGTACAAAATCAGCATCAGTATACCAAAATTAATCTACTTTGGTTTTCTGGTTGTTGGGGTTTTTTTGCCATTTTTTAAGCATACAACAATTCAATTCACTATATTTTACAAATAAACATATCAATAGTGAATGTAAAATAGAAGATTTTTTAAAAGCAGGTCACTGGAACTACAAAGTTCATCTGAAAAGAGATGAACAAGCAGAAAAAAACACTTCAATGCAAATGCATAATTATACATCATCAGCTGGAAGGGCTGGTATACTGATCTTTGCTCTTGTGAAGTATGCCATCTTCTCCCTGAAATTAGAAAAGAAAACAAGTTATTATTTTACTATTTATGGCATGACTCCAATGTCATCTGCTGTAGAGTTGCTCATGTTACAGCATAGTTCTTTAAAATACAGGTTTGGAAAATATACAGTGAGGAAAACACACAGTGAATTTATTTACAAATGTGACATTCTGACATTATTCCCTTCTTAGGCAGGTTTATGTCAAAAGCAGCTCCAATTTTGAAAAAGAAAAAAATAATCAATATTTCATTAATAACTGCAGTGATGAGACTGAAATATCGATCTAGTCACTGAATTTCCTATGATGATATTTCAGTGGGGGGGGACAAAAAGGCAAAATAAAACATTTTATCCTGACTCAAGGGGAAAAAAAATTGGGTCTGGGCAAGACTCAGAGAAGCGGAATTGTCAAGCCATTCTCTAGTTGCTTCCCCTGTGCTGTTACCGTTTCTGTCTCCTATGAACTTAGAGATTACTGAAGCATAACAAGTTTATACAAGCTTGTCTGCCAGCAGCCTAGAAAGCAGATGATAAGTATTGGGGGCATAAAAATTAAAGCTCAGAAGAGTCATTCTTCTTGAGAGCTTCAGAAATGCCTCTGTGTGATTAGTGTGTGAGGCCACAGCACTGTAACAAGTCCAACTAGCAGGGCGCGTACAATTCACCCTGAGGAGGTAACTATTCGTCCAGTAGACTAAACCGTGTTTTCCACTGGCGAAGCTTGAGTTCCCATCAAAAACAGTAGCTCAGAGCAAAATCAATTACGTAAACTGGATTCCTTGGCTAGTTGTGTGGTGATTAGAAGATAAAGGAGAATGGAGTCTTACGATACCCTTCTTGCAGGGAAATGGTGTCTTGGGCACTATTACACGTTCCTGTAAATTTGGGCAGCAGTCTGTGATGACTGTTAAATGACCAGCACTGACCAAAAGTCTCTCTCAAGACTTGCACAGCAAGTGAAAACTGTTTGAAGATGCTCTGAATTTCATGCTGAAGATGAGTAGCTCAGCTGTGATGCTTCATTGCGGAGGACCCCCCTTCCTTTCTTGCTTTGATTCTGCATCTGTATGCCTCACAGGCCCCTGTTTGCTTATGGATTTCTCAAACTGCTCAAAACAGACTGGGTTAAAAAAGGAGAAAAATCCTTACACTTGTTAGCAGCTGACGTAAATTTCCTATACAGGAATCCAGAAACCAGACTTTAAAAATGTGTGTTAGTGACAAAACAGATTAAATTAGCTTGCAGTACTGTTTCTATGTGGAAGAGTAAGCATTGTATTTTTCAATCACCAGTTTTATATTTATGTTTATATAGACCTATGGCCTTCAGGCTGCTAGCCTGCCACTTACTGTCCAGACTTTTAGGAATTCAGACCAGTTAGAATTAAGGTTTGAGATAGCAAGTGTTCATTCTGGCTTATGCTAAGCAAGAACACTTGATTAATTGCTTCATGTAATCAGTTGCTGTTCCCGCAACCAAAAGGAGAAGGGAAACAAAAAAGAGGAGGAATTCAAGATCTTTCTTGAATAATAAGTCTTGAGCAAGGCACAAGCAATGGTTAATCAGTTTCCTGATGAGATGTACACTTTTCTACTACAATAAGGCGATTTGCTTCAGGCACCTGCCATCACCAGAAAAGATCCCATTACTTAAAGCCCACTGTCAACCTACTGTGGGTGAGGCAAGCCACGGCAATGGTCACACACGTGCTTGCCCACAGCAGATGCCACACAGCGGTCTGAAACTTTTCGCTCTTCGTCCTCACCACCACAGCTCAGCTGACATACTGCCACGTGAGCAAGTTACCAAGGCCCAGTCCTTTGAAACTCCAACTTTGAGCTATGTCAGAAATGTATGATGTTTCTTGCAAATTCAAAGGTGTGTGGATTTTTGATTAATGTTACAGGGCATGTCTGATCATATTTGGAAATAATTCATGTTACTTCACTACGTTAAAAAGAGCATGAAAAGCAGAACAGGCCATACCTGAATGACTGCACCTGCAGTGGCACTTTCTGGCTCTGCTCCCGCAACCGGCATACATCCTTAGAAGCTTTCCTCATCAACTTCTCAGCACTTAAACCTTGTTTCTGTTCTTCTTTCGACTGCTCAGCCTGTAAACAGGAAAAATAACTATGTTTTGCTAATAATGAACAACTACTCATTTCAAAGAAATGGCAAATCCTTCTGTGTCAAGGAAAACACTTGGCAGTGTTAGGTTTATGGCTGGACTCAATCTTAAAGGTCTTTTCCAACCTAAATGATTCTATGAAAATCCCTATGCAAAGGGTCAGCAAGACAGAAGACTGACATCACAAGCCTAAGCCATGGGCACAAAATAAGGTAAACAGAGCTTTTCCTGAAAAAATAAATAGAGCAAATCCCATGCCATCACAGGTGGCTACTAGGTGTTATAAATTTTGGTGAGATATTTCTTAGGGCTATAGTTAGACAACACCTAAATTTGTACAAACAAGTGTCGTCTATCCAAATACCTTTTTAGAACTGGGAGACAGTGATTCTCTTCCCATGTAAAATACTGTTATTTCCTAATGAAAGCTCTCAGGAAAGTTGCCTGTACCTACTCTAAAATAACACACACAAAAAAATAGAGGAGGCATGCTCTCAAAGTTTTGTTGAGAAACTTTTCTCCTCCATGCAAAACTTTCAAGTTTTGTTGCCCTTGTTAGCAACATTAATATTCATGAACTTTTGTGCTTTTATTCATGACACGACACCTGTTTTGCATGTAAGACTCACTTTTTTCATTTGCATTGTAGAGGTGTAAAAGCCAAGCGAACAGAACACCAGTGGTAACAACAGATTAAGGATCTTTCTTGATGTGAATATTGTTGAGCAACTACATACGCACTTCTAAGTTACAGTATTTCTCTACGTCAGTATTGCTGTTCACAGCAGGGTAGTGGTACCCTATCTGTTGAAACACATTCCAGTGTTTTAGATGGAAGTGTTTTACATTAAAGAACACCACCCTTTCAGTAACTCACTCAAAATCCAGGCAGCTTATACTGCTGTTAAGTTCTTCAGTCCCCCACTCCAAAACAGCTATGATTTTAAAATGAAATTAACCTATAAATATTGTTTTCCTTATTAGTTAGTGAACAGCAATTTGCAATCTACAACTGGTAGTGTCTTAATTTTACATATGTCACTGGCCATATGTTTTATCAGCTCCTCTAGTTAATATTTTTCATCAAAGCACTAAACATACAATATTTCAATATTTTCTAATTTTATCTTTTCTCTAACTATACATGAGATTCTTGTGACTACTGCATTTCAGGTTAGCAGCATAGGTGACTTCTTTGTTTTCATATTCTCTATTACTATGTACTCCTTTTTCATTTTTTCAATCCTGCTATTTTTTCAGGATGCTCTCAGATAAACTTTGATTTCAGCCCAATGCCTCTAAGAGTATGCATGTGAGAAGTTATGTACATGACCAGGTTTATATTTACATCATATTTCTCAAGTGTTTTATGAAGACAGTGAATCCTCCATCTATATAGAATACAGAAAAGCACACTAATAAATTGGCCATACATTCAGTAAGTGCCAAAAATCTGGCACTTATCTGCCAAAAATAAGTGCCAGATAGGAATCTCTGTATCTGCGCTTAGCTTAAGCGTGAGATAACAAAGAAGAAACACTATCAAAATTAAAGCTGAAACCCTAATTCCTGTCTTGACCTTCAGTGATTTTTTAATAGAATAAAGTGAATCTAAAGAAAAACTGTTAACTATACTAGACACCAAAACACTGGAACAAGGACATATCTGTGGTATTGATGACATAATTACAGATTACCTCTACATAGAAGAGGTACTGAAAAGAACAAGATCTTTACAGATATTCACAGTAATCATTTTTGGACATACACAAAGAGGAAGTACTTCAGAGGACACTAGGTGTCTGAAAACTTATTTGTATAAGGATTTAAGACTCAAACTTTGAAATACTGCGTGATTTCTCACAAAAATGCAGTCTCAATAAGAGAAAATGCTTCTGGTGCACAGAATTACCAACGGTTTTCTGATCTGCAGGTATTAGTGGGCTTTATGTACTTGCTGTACTTAGGAAGGTGTGGTAGGAAGGGGAGGGAAGGTATGGAGTCTGTGTATTTGGCTTCAAGCAGAGTAACTGTGTGCTAGCACTGATTTTCAACATCCCCCACATCTGCAGTTTCATTTTTCACTTGAGACTCTCTCAATTTCTCTGGCGCTTCCAGCTGCTGCATTAGTCTGCGCCATTATAATGCCTGCAGGATCTAAAAAATAATCTATGACAATGTTCTCTAGGCTGCTGTGTTTTGCTAACCCAAGAGGAAACACTGACAGCAGAGTACAGCATTCTCAGGGTTGTTTTGCTCCACAGGGGAAGGCTGCAATGATTTTAAGGGTAGAAATATCTCTAGAAACTTTGTAAGCGCTCTTCAATAGAGGTGGAGTGGCTGTGATCATTGTTCTGACTTTTAGCTTGGAAAGAAGGACTTAAATGCTGTGCTGCAGACTGCATATATTTTAGGAACATATATTATTACTCTTATTCCTCATTGCAGTATGTGTCATGGTGTTGATCACTGACACCAGAGATATAAAATATGACAAACCTATCTGCTGCCTTGAAAGAGCCAGCTGAAATAAGAAAGCACAAATCCAAAGGATTTATAAAATTAAATGTTGCAGAGGCATACTCTATTCTAGCAGGAATAGCTTTAGAGGGGGAGTAGTTTTAAATTAAATAAACAATTAAAAATTATCATTTCTATCCACCAGTAAATATAAACTATGAACTTCTAAATAAATTTAGCTATGCTTCCTTTATATAAGCTACTATTTTTATGGGATAAAACTGAGAAAGATAAAATCCATACAGTGAATTCACATGGTAAAAAAACCCACACAGTTACATTGTGTGATGTTTAAACGTTGCATTGTCTTATCCCATTTTGCCCAAGGGTTTTTCAGAACACTTGTAAATGCTTGGCCTAAACTCTGCTAGTATTTTATAGCCATTTTAGAACTCCACTAGCCATAGCCAACAGCAGATGCCAAGGAAAGAGAGACAGGAAGACAGAGAAGACAGAACAGGGCATAAACATAGAACTGGGAGAACATATTAGGAGAAAGTTTTGTTTCCTAAGCTATCAGACAGTCAAGGACTTCTTGAAGTAGGTGATACCATTATGGTTATTGACCTCTGATGGATTTTTCTTCATGAATTTATCAAACTGTTTTTTGAACCTATGCAAACTTGCAGCACTCAGTGTTCCATGGAAAACATTTTTATAGTTTCTAAATATTGTGCTATGTTTGCTTGCATTTAACCTGCCACCTCTTCAATTCCCTACTTCCTGTGTAATAAAAGACAATGATTAATTTGCTCTTCTCCACCTCACCCATGATTTTATAGACTTCAGTTGTAGCTACTTAGCCACTCCTAACATGGAAGCTGTTTTCTCCTTTGACCATCCTTGTTGACCCTCTGTAGTTCATTATCCACTTTGAGAAGAGGAACCAGAACTGAACAATGTTTAAGTTACAGGCATAACATGTATTTATATCATAAAACAATGACTTGTTTTGTTCCAACTTTTCTTCTTACTAATACCTGTCTTACTTGCTTTTTGACATCTGCTGATTACTGTGATGTTTTTGCTGATGGTTTTGTTTCTTATATCCGAAGTATCTCATTCCTAACAGCTAATTCAGAGCTCAGCTTTGTATATGTAAATATTAGGATCATCTCTTCCCTCCTCTACACAAGGCTATTTACTGACATTCAGCTTTTGAAAAAGCAAAACAACACAACCAACAACTGTTGCTTATATATTAGAAAGAAGGTCCTCTGCACTGTGTTAAAACTGCTTTCCATTTTTACTACTCTGAATATCTTGGTGTCATCAAAACACTAATCTCTATCAACCATAAATAGCTAAAGAGTACAACTCCTTCCTGGATGTCACTAGAAACCTTCCCCCATTGAAAACTAATGTACATTGATGGACATAGATGGGAAGGGGGCTACAGAAGGCATCTACTTCAACCTCCTTCTCAGAGTAGGTGAAGCTAGAGCTGGGTATTCAGGGTCTTGTCTAGTTAGGTTCCGAGTATCTCCAACTGTAGAGGTTGGGTTTTTGTTTACAACCTCTCTAGGCCCCTATCCCAGTATATGATCACCCTCACAATTTAAAAAAACAACCAATCTCCTCAAAACATAACAAAACCCCCACAACATCCAACTTTTTAATGTATCTTGTTGGAATTTTCCGAGTTCCAACTCGTCACTGTTGCCTCTCACTCATTCTATCCTGTTTTTTGTCTTTTATCGACACGAGGGTATCCCATTACCTTACGGCAGTTTAGGGACAGTGCATATATACTTGTATTGTTTTAGAGACCATCACATAGAGAATAGAATTTGGCTTTCCTTTGCCAAAACTAGAACAAGTATGTCCTGAAAAGGAAATAAACCACAGTGGAAGTACTGCCTTTCCCACATGCCCCTACCACTATGAGTAATGGTCATTGCCTCTCTCTACCTGTTACATACATCTTTGGCTACAAGTTCTGTGCAGACTGCAAATCAACTGATTTTGAAGGACAAAAAGCACATACATGTCTGTAGGAGTACAGCTGGGACATGAGAATTTTAAATTAAATTTTAAGTAAATGCTATTTTACTACACCAACCACAACTATTACTCCAAATAATAGTGTTTCTACTGTGAATTACTAAAGTATTTAGAGGGCACTAGAAAAATACTACCTCAAATTCTAGGTTTAAATGCTGTAGTATTGACTAATAAAGAACTATTGTTTACACTGCGCAATTCAGAGATGTAATTAGACAAATGTGAGCTTCTGTAAAAATCTTTTAACATGCTAGACCAAATTCTTTAACAAATTTATAGAAAAGGTAGGGGCATATGCATATTCACTCACACAATTTCTGTATGCTGCTCATACCTGTTTTTCAGCTTGTTTCAAGAGTTTCTGGAATCGTTCATCCTCTAGCACACACAGGGGAAGGTCTGTCTCTCCTCTACCTTTCATTTCCTCAAGCTTTTGTTTAAGATCCCGCAAGGCCTGAAGCTCATCATTCAGACGATTCTGTCTTGTGCGTGATGCCTGGAGGTCCAGCTCCAAGTCAAGGGAAGTGCGTATGGGGCACTCTTGCGTAGCTCTTCGCATGATTGGTTGGCAAACAGGCTAAATCATTTGGGAGACAGAACAATAAAAATTAATATCTAGAGAGACTAGTGTAGGGTTTCACATAATACAGTCAGAAAAGCTCAAATGTTTTTTGTTTTTCTTTAGCAGAAAGCTACTATGATGAGATCCAAGTGCAAAAATTCATCTATTCTGGAATTTTTCTTCAGTCGCTAGCTAAAAATAAATGCAAATGTTTCTCCAACCAGATGTACCATGATATATTTACAGGTTAAAAACAAAAAACCTATTCTGATCCCCAGGATGACACAATGCCAGGAGATCAACACTACACAGACTTCCCCATAGATTTCAACTACATTATTTATTTTTATTAACATTTGCTTTTTCAAGGCCTAAACAAACACATAATGTTATGAACTCTGTAAACATGCATTTCTTTAGTGTATTTTACATTATTTACTGTCCTTTCATAGTGACTTTTTGCATGAGTAAGTCAGGCAGGAGAAGCCATCCCAGACTATTCAATATTTCTTTCTTATGCCAAATGTAATCCTGCTACCTGGTAACAACCCTTCCGCAGAAGTGGTTTTTTTAGTTACAATCAAGATTAAAACATAACTCTCTCAACTTATTTAAGAATGACCTCCATGCAAGAGAAATACAATCTTACTCTCTTGTCCTTGAATCCTTTTGCTACTCAAAATACTCTTGGAGAAGAGTACATCCCCTTTAAAAGGACATCTGGATCCCTGAAATTTCCACCAAAATTTGCTCAAGATATATGTTGCTGGTGTTGACTTTTGTGCAGCATAAGCCATCTTGGGTCACTTTGTAATATTCAGGTTCTTTAACCCAGATCTGTTTGACAGTAACAAGCTAAAGTTCAACAGTAAATGCCACGATGCTAAGCACCAGTGTCTTGCTGCTGGTTCAGCCACAACTAGAGCAACATAAGCTTTGTCAGTGGGGGAAGATGTAGGACTGAGACCACTGTGTTGAGAGTTCAACCTGGAACTACAGGACTACATGTGGTACTTGCATTGTTTTTGCTGAAATACTTGAAATAATGAATATTGTTTAAGTAGTTTGTTATTCCTTCTCTCTCCATACTTTGTTTTAAACCATGTCCAGGTAATGTAGCACATACCCGTTTAACTCTTAGGCTCCGCCGTTCTGTGGCATTTCTCACAAAGAGAGACTTTTTGGCTAGTGTTGAACTGTCGCTGTCACTTCGATTCAACTGTCAAAAGGTACATAACAAACAGAGAAATAAAGCACCTTCACATACAAATACATCTGTATTGATATAACCAGACAGAAAACCTCAGTGTTGATATACATGTAGATCATTCTTAGTATAAAGTAAAAAATTTTTCAACTAGAATAAGCATCTACTCCAAAATTCTATTCCTAAACCAAGACAACCATTGATCTTACTGAACAACTAGTAAGTAGACTCTTTAGAAATGCAAGGATGATAACTATGGTTAGGTTATTAAGTACTGCCAAATCACTGTCTGGCTGCAGATTATAAACTACGGATTTCATTTACCTGGGGCAGGCTTTAACAAATTTACTACAGGGATCATAAATTACTGTAGACATGCACCTGTCCAACAAACAGTATTTTTGTATTATTATTTGTAACAAGTATAGGTGTGCCTACAGCCTCCTTCAGAAGCACTTCCTGCTTCTCAAAAATATGCACCACAGCTCGGCAGTAGTTTCTGCTTAATTATAGCATTAGTTCCACATACATCAGTGCAGACGGATTATTAGATGCATCAGCATGCATGGTGTAACCTTCAGAGAAACAGAAGCATCTATCTGCAGGATATTTACTTCACCTCTTCAGAAAAGGACAGACAAAAAGAATCATTCAGCTAACATTTCAATAACCAAGGCCAGAGCCCTAAAGCATGCTTACACAGGACTGACTGGGAGTTGGAGGTGAGAAATACCACCTCTTGCAATATGAATACACCTCTCAAGAGACAAATCCATCTCTTCACTATGGAGCCACTACTGGGAGCCCACCCCTGGATATGCACAGGTGGTTATCATCACTGATGTTCTTTATGCACTTTTCAAGGGAGATTTTCAAAGGCACCAACAGACTTTGGGTCAGTCCTTTAGGCCTCAAAAATCTTTGTGTTTGCTGTAACATCGTATGAGAGTAGGTGCTTTCTTAAAGCTAGGCCATCTCTTCCGAAAAGAGAGCAGCTGGCAGTTAGCCAGAGCGTGTCCAACAGGTGCTTTCCTCTACTATGGCACCACAAAGCGAGCAAGGCTGGATATGCCTGCGGTGCAAGCTGGGGACTAGGACTGGGGAGACCCCCGTTATTCAGCCCTCTCCGTGGACTCAGACGCAGATACAGTGCCCACTCTTGAGCCCGACAGTGGACTACAAGTATTTCTGAAACTGCAAAAGATTCATCTGTGCAAACATGGGTTTTTCCTAGGGTACTTTGCTTCCAGGCAATACCGTACATGAGAAAGAGAATGGTTTATTCAAGGTATGTTTTTTTAGATTCTGGCTTCTGGCAGTAGGTACGTAGCAATGTTCAAAGCTACAAAAGCCCAACAGTTTTCCAGATGCAAAAAACCTCAGGAGTTTATACTAACTAAACTATCAGAGCAACTAGTGTTACTTCCTGTCAAAGACCTCCATAGGCAGTAAGCTAAGGCTGTATTTTTCTGCCAATACACCTAATTTCCAGTGTACAGGAATTAAGATGAAGGTTAGGTTCTGAATTCAGCCAGTAATCTACCCAAATTATGTAAAGATTGTTACAAAACAATCTGCTGTGTTTCATTCTGGAGGGTGTATGGAATAGTTATTTAAGTATGTAGATATCAACTACGGATTATTTTGGGTTTTTTAGGCCAATGATAATCACAGAGAAGTGATCAACTTCAATGTTCCCAAATGATTAAGACAACCACCTCTAATTGAACTGGAGAAAAATTAAAGCATAAGTAAGCATAAAAAAGTCATACTTGTGTGAGTAACCTGTAGAAACTAAAGATCAAAATAAACTGCCTTTTCAAAGGTGCCTGTAATTAAAATCTACAGAGCTGGTAATCCATGCTTAAATCTTTAAACACATGATTTTCAGTTAGTTTAGCAGCAACAGGGCTGACAATCTAAATCTTTTTTTTTTCCATGCTACCATAGATCTAGAAAGACTGGAGAACTTTGTTGCCAAAGCCATGTTTAAAACTCAGCCCCTAGGCAGCGCTCGCACATCTTTCAAAGATGAAGTTACAGCAGGATTTGGGCTGCCCAGGTTTAAAACCAGTTGAGATACAAAGTGAGATTTAAAATTGATGATGGAGCTCTTTCCACACTGTTACCCTTAAATGGTTACATTATTAAAATATGGTAAT
>JANHGO010000001.1:48057470-48073951 GCA_024606505.1 Aquila spilogaster
AGAGACAGAGAGAGAGAGACAGAGAGAGAGAGACAGAGAGAGAGAGACAGAGAGAGAGAGACAGAGAGAGAGAGACAATAGCACTGATTAAGATCTGAGCTGAGCTGACATACTGAGAAAAAAAAACTTTTTTTTCCTAAGTTGATGGTCAAGGATTTCTTGAAGTAGGTGATATCGCTACAATTAATGACCTCTGCTAGACACTTCTATGAATTTATCACACTGCTTTTCGACTCTGTAAATTTGCAACATTCACGAAGTTGGTCAAAAACTTTTTTACAGCTCCTAAATGTTTGCTTTTTTTCAACCTCTTACCTCTTCAGTTCCCTACTCCCGGTATTATAAAAGGCAATGATTGGTTGCCCTTCTCTTTGTCGCCCATGATTTTACAGTTGAGGCTACTTGGTCATTCCTTACATAGAAGCTGTTTCCTCTCTCTGACTGTACTTGTTCTCCTTCAGCAGTTTCATTACCTGCTTTGAGATCAGGAGCCAGAACTGAACAATGTTTAAGTTGCAGGCATAAGATGTATTTATGTCATTAAAGAATGATTATTTGTTTCATTTCAGCTTTCTTTTCTTTGTAATTTCCAATGTCTTATTTGCTTTTTGACATCTGAGCGCTGTGATGTTTTTGCTGATGTTTTTGCTTATTGTATCTGTAATATCCCATTCCTAACAGCTAATTCATAGCCCTTTTTGTGTGTAAATATGAGGATCATCCCTTCCTTGCCCTACACAAGCGTACATACTGACATTTACTATTTTTTTTTAACTGCTACTTACATACTAAGAGGTCCTTTGCACCTTGTTAATATCTGTTTCCATTTTTACTACTTTGAATAACGTGGGCATTATCAAAACATCTCCATCAACCATAAACAACTAAAGAACACAGATCCCTCCTGGAGGTTGCTGCCAACCTCCTCTCGTTGTACTGATGTTTACAGTGTAACACAGAGAGGAAGGGAGCTCCAAAGGGCGACTACTCCGATCTCCTGCTCAGAGCAGGTCAAGCCAGAGCTGCATACTCATACTTCCCCCCCTGAGTTCTCAGTATCTCCAAAAGTGGAGGTAGTGGAGGCTGATTTTTGTTGTTTTTTTTGTTGTTGCTGTTTACAACCTCTCTGGACCCTTATTTCATTGTATAACCCCCCTCACAATATTAAAAAAAAAACACACCCCAAAACAAAAACCACACAGTATCCAGCTTTTTCATCATATCAAGTCAGAATTTCCCACATTCTATCTTGTCACTGTTGTCTCTCATCCCTTCTACCCTGCTTCTTGTCTTTCATCCACATGAGGGCATCCTGACTTAGCTTATGTTAGTTTAGATGCTGAATACATATTTGTATGACTTTACAATCACATGAAGAACAGAACTTGGTATTCATCTGCAGGCATTATCCTGCATAAGGAAATATGCCAGGGTGGATGTACTGCGTTTTCCATACACCCCAGACTAGTGAAAGCAACGACCAGTGCCTCTCCCTGCCTGGTACAAAGATCTCTTAGCTACCTATTGTGTGAAGACTGCAAATCAGCCAATGCTGAAGGACAAAAAATACCTATGAAACTTTGTAGATGTATGGCTGGGAGAGCAATGTTCAATTGTTTAGGTGGCACTAGAAAAATAATATTTCAAATTCTAGGTTTAAATACTTTGCTATCGACAAAAAGAAATAGTGTTTACATATCTGAATTACACAGTATAAGTAGTCAAATGTGAGATTCTGTAAAAATCTTTCAACAAATTTGTAAAAAAAAAAAACAAACAACAAAAAGAAGGTAGGAAAATATTTTTCTTCACATCTGTATGCTGCTCATACCTGTTTCTCAGCCTGTTTCAAGAGTTTCTGGAATCTTTCATCCTCCAGTACGCACAGGGGAAGGTCTGTCTCTCCTCTACCTTTCATTTCCTCAAGCTTCTGCTTAAGATCCCGCAAGGCTTGAAGCTCATCATTCAGTCGATTCTGTCGTGTGCGTGACGCCTGGAGGTCCAGCTCCAAGTCGAGGGAAGTGCGTACAGGGCACTCTTGCGTAGCTCTTCGCATGATTGGTTGGCAAACAGGCTGAATCATTTGGGAAAGAGGAAAATAAAAATTGGTATCCGGAGAGGCTGGTGGAGGGTTTGACATAATACAATCAGAAAAGCTCAACTATTTTTTGTTTTCCTTTAGCAACAAGCTGCTATTGTAAGATTCACCTCCAAAAATCCATCTATTCTGACATTATTCTTTAGTCAGTGGCTACAAATAAGTGCAAAAGTTTCACCAACCATTTGTAGAATGATAAAGTTAAAACTAAGAAACCCTTCTCTGATCCTCAGGATAGCACTATGCCAGCAGCCCAAAACTACACAGGATTTCCCCACAGATTTAAATGGTATTATTTTTTTTTTTAGACAACATTTGCTTTTTCAAAGTCCAAGCAATTATTTAATATTATGAAACCTGTAAACAAGCTCTTCCTTAGTGTGTTGCACATTTATTTACTATCTTTTCACTGTGCATTTCACGTGAATAAATGGGGCAGAAGAAGTCATCCCAGACTATTCTGTATTTCTTTCTTACATCAAATGTAATCCTGCAACCTGGTAACAACCCTCTGCAGGAGTATTTCTTTTTAGTTGCAATCAAGATTAAAATATACCTCACAACATATTCTATGTAAAATAAGTATAATCTTACTCTCTTCTCCTTCAACCCCTTGGTTATTCAAACTCTCTTGGAGAAGAATAAACCAACTTTAAAAGCATATCAGAATCCTTGAAATTTCAACCCAAACTTGCTCAGCATGCACATCACCAGTGCCCATTTGTGCAGCTTCAGCTGCCTTGGGTCCCTTTGTCAGTGGGCAAAGATGAGCCTGGTCCAGCCTGTTCCTGGAGACAGCCAAGGTCAGGCTGGGCCAGGCTCTGAGCGCCTGATGGAGCTGCAGGCATCCCTGTTTACTGCAGGGCAGTTGGATCAGATGGCCTTCAAGAGTCCCTTCCAACTCAAATGATTCTGTGATTCTACAGAGGACAAGACCACTGCATTGAGATTTCAACCTGAAACTACAGGGGATGTGTGTGGTACTTGCATCGCTTTTGCTCATAAACTTGCATTGAAAGCATGTGGTTTAAGTTATTTGCTATGCCTGATTTCCCCATTTGTCTCAAACCATTCAGGTAATGCAGTACATACCCGTTTGACTCTCAGGCTCCTCCTTTCTGTGGCGTTTCTCACAAAGAGAGACTTTTTGGCTAGTGTTGAGCTGTCGCTGTCACTTCGACTCAACTGTCAAAATGTACATAATGAACAGAGATATAAAGCATCTTCACATGCAAATACATCTGTATTGGATAAAACTAGTCAGAAAACCTCAGTGTTGATAAACATGTAGGTAATTCTTAGCATAAAATAAAACATTTTTTCAACTAGAGCATCTATTCTAAAACTCTATTCCTAGACTAAGATAGCCATCAATCTTAATGAATAGGAAGTAGACTGTTCAGGAATGCAAGGAAGGTAACTGGGTATAAAGAAGGACCAAAAGACTGGCTGGCTTTTATGTGACTGCAGGTTATACCGTGGATTTCATTTACTTGGGGCAGACATTAACGAATGACCACAGGGAACGTAAATTACTGTAGACATGCACTCATCCAACAAACATGGGGTTTTTTTGTGTTACAGCTTCCTTCAGAAGCACTTGCAACTTCTCAGAAATATGCATCATAGCACAACAGCAGTGTTTTCTTAATTATAGCATTAGTTCCATGTAAATCAATGCAGACTGTCAGATGCATCAACATGCGTGGTGGTAAATCTTCAAAGAAAGCAAAAGCTTCCATCTGTAGAATATTTATTTTTACCTCCTCAGATAAGGACAGATACAAAGAATTAATTCTGCTAACATTTCCATAACCAACAAAGGCAGAGCCCTAAAGCATGCTTAGACAGAACTGACTGGGAGTTGGGGGTGAGAAATGGAATGCACTTGCAATATGAGCACACCTCTCTAGAGAGAAGTCTGTCCACCATGGAAATGCTACTGGGAACTCACCCCTGGATATGCTTGGGTGATTATCACCACTGATGTTCTTTAAGCACTTTTCAAGGGAGGTTTTCAAAGGCACCAAACAGACCTTGAGTCCATCCTTTAGGCCTCAAAAAAATACTTTTTCTTTTTTTCTTGTTGTAACATTGTATGAGACTTAAGTGCTAGGCAATTTTTTCTGAAAACAGCTGGCCTAAGAGTATCCATTGGCTGCTTTCCTCTAGTAAGGTACCAGAGCTAGGAAGGCTGGACGTGTTTGCAGTACACGTGGGGACTAGGACTGAGGAGGCCTGAGTTGTTCAGCCCTATCCATGGACTTAGATGCAGCTACACTGCGCACTCTTGAGCCCAGACAATGGACCACAAGTATTTCTGAAGCTGTAAAAGACTGATTTGTGCAAACATGGGTTTTTCCTAGGCAACTTTCCTTCTAGGCCATACTGTACACAATGAGAAAGCCAGTGGTTTGGTCAAAGTTTCTTATTTCAGAACCTGGCTTCTGGAAAATTTCAGAGCTACAAAGGCACAGAACTTTGCTGGATGCAGAAACCTCAGGAGTTTATGCTAAGTCAACCATCAGAGCATCTAGTGCTACTGCCTGTAGAAGACCCACAGGCAGAAGTTAAGGCTACTTCCCACCCCCAATACAAACAGTTTCCAGTGTACAGGAATTAAAATGAAGATTAAGTTCTAAATTCAGACAGTGATCTATATAAATTATGTAAAGATTGTTACAATACTACACTTCATTGATATATAGGAATACTTACATATTTACATTTACTGTATCTACAGTTTGTTTAGGCCAATGATCATCACAGAGAAGTAACCAATTTTAGTATTTCCAAATTATTATGGAACCACCTCTGAATTCTTTTCCACCACTGGAAAAGAATTAAAGCATGAAGTATTTAAAGAAGTCATACTTGTGTGAGTAAATTACAATCTATAGAGCTGGCAGTCCATGCCTAAATCTCTAAACACATGATTTTCACAGTTAGCTTAGCTTAGCAGCAACAGGGTATTGATAATTTAAATTTATTTATTCGGTTTCCATGCTACTATCTGTAGAGACTGGAGAATTTTGTTGCCAAAGCCATGTTTAAACTTACCCCCTAGGCTGCACTCACACATTTTTCTAAGAGGTAATTACAGCAAGACTTGGGCTGTCCAGGTTTAAAACCAGTTAAGATACAAAGTGAGATTTACAACTGGTGACTGAGCTCTTTCCACACGGTTACCTTTAAATGGTTATATTATTAAAATATGTTCACGTAATGGCAGTTTACAGAGAACTCCATTTCTGTTTTAACAAATTATTTTGCTGTGTGAGAGCTGTAGTTGCTGCCGTGCAGTGAAACACTTATTGCAGAGAGCCAGCTCAGGAATCTGTTACTTTTATCCAACAGGATGAGTCTTTGCCCTCGTAAAGGTGTTTTACAAGAGTGCACAACTTTGCTGAAAGCCAGTTCTACTATGTACCGGGTCAGTTAGGGAAGGAAGGAACACAGAGAAAGCACAGGCTCTGCCTCTAGCAGTGAAAATTGGTGCATGACTCACTGTCATTAATGCATCATTCCCAAGAAGTTAAATGACTCTTCAGTTAATAGCTCTTCATTCCAAGTGTTTTTCCTCTTACCCTACAGATGTATTGGTTCCGCTCGCCTGGCGAGAAGGTTTGTGAGCGCACGATCATGCTGTTCCTGACAAAGGGACGCTGTCTTGAGCTCCAGCTGGCTCTGTCCTTGGGTCGGACTGTTGCATTCTCATTAACTGATTCCTCAGTGTTAGTCTCTTTATCAACCTATCAAAAGGAATTCAGTTTGTAAGAACTATTACATCCGGACACATTCCACTATGTATGTTTTTTTGTCTTTGGATTTTACAAGCATTCTTGTCACCTTGGAGGGGAGGGAGAAAGATCAGTAGCAAAAAATCATCTTGCCCACCATGCTACACCAAAACAAGGAAACACAAAACTCCCCAAATACTTAGGGGAGTCTGGGCAGTCTTTGGAAGTAACTCTCTCTCCTCTAGAATCATAGATTCTGTCTTTGCTGCCCTGCAGATTTTCTGATTCAACAAGGACACCACAAGCATTTTTATTTGCCATTTGCAGAGATAGTTATTATACATTTGTATTTATACTGGATTTGTTCTGCATTTGTGGAACAGAAAGGTTTAGCCATGCTCGAGCTGGTGCCTGTGCATACAAAGCAGCAGCTGGGATGGGTTCTTCCATACATCCGCCAGGCCCAGCAGAGAGGTGCCTCATGGCAATGTGCAGACCTGCTGGGCCAGCCATGTGAAACCAGGCACAGGCCACTGCTAGCTCCTTCCTGCCCAGTACAGTTGCCCCTCACATGTCTTGAGGACCCTCAGGTGCCAACAACCCTGTAGGAGGCGCCGTCTGTGCTTACACACAGCAATCATTTTGACAGCAGGGATAGAACGAGCACTGCAGCAGCTGGCACAAGTGATGCTACTGATGTGCACTGGGGCATTTTCTTCAACTGGGGTAATTTAATGAGGCTCATGGTTTTGAATGTGTAGGTGATAAATACAAGGACCCGAATAGCACAACTGCAACCCTGAAAGGATGTGGCACAAGATGATCTATACTATGGCTTGTTTATAACCAGGTCTGCAATGTCTTTCCTTTACTGTCCAGGTCCACCCAGCCCTGGCATCACAAAAGACTTATGTGCGTGTCTAACCTTCAGACGTTCTCCTTGATGTCTCCCCTTGCTGAGTTAGAGCTTTGATCTATATTTGTCTGCTACCCAGAAGACTGTCAGTCCTTTTATACCACGGCCTTGGCTCATTTGGCATCTTTCCACATTAATTGGAAGTTAATTACAGTTTCTAGCAAGTCCACTGAGATGTCAAGCTTTTGTATCATTACAAACTTGAAGGAACAAGCTGTCATTCTTGTCTTTTTATTTTTGCTGTTTTATAGAACCCATAGGTCTAATGTAGGCAACATTATTTTCATTAAGATGCAGAAATATGTTCTAAAAGTTTAATTTCTAGATTGTGCTATCATATCAGGCACATCCATATGAAAGATTTTCTAGAAGTCCTCTTTGAAAGGTAGAATATAGTTTTAGGTAAACAGTTAACAAGAACATGCCACTGGAGTTAATCATGTACAGTGTGTGGGTTGTTCAACAGTACACAGTTTAATACATATTTTGGAACCTTCTGTTAATTAATCTTTCTTCCTCTGCTAAGCCAGATTTTGTATTTCACAAAAATAGAAATTAGAAATAAGGAAATTCCCTAATCGCTGTAGAGATCTTGATCCTTGTTCTGTTTCTGCCTCTGTTTATTAGAAGGGAAACAACAGATAAATCAGAAAAAAAATTGGTAGCAGTGAAACAGACGTGCAGAAATATTCTAAGTGTGCACAGATTGAAACTATTGAACTGCTCCTGTACCTTGTATAGTCTCCTCGTGTAACAAAAAAAAAAGACTGACATTTTTAATTAATTGTCTTTGACTTCGAAGTTCTGTGTAGCATGCCTGTTAGATGCCTTCTGCGCAGCTAAGAAGTGACTGCCAATTTTATTAAAAGTTCATACAAGTGCTACAGCAAATGCCACATCAAATTGTGAATGCTCAGATGTGACAGATTCCTCAATTAACCACCCAGAAACAAGTCTTCAGACCTAGTAAGATACCACAGGAATACGTATTCTAAGATGCTCACCAGTGTTAGTATGATGGCAGCTTGCTGGCTTTCACGGGCCTCATCTCTGTTCTGTCTGTTTTTGTCTTCCTCAGTTTCTACTGCATCAATGAATAATCCCGTGTCATCAGTACAGTTGCCTTCTACTGCCAGCTTATTGCCATCTTCCTCTTCATCCCCAATTTCATCAGATGCTTCTGCAAGCATTTCTAACCTGCATGAACAAAAGCAGCCCAGGATTACTCTTGAGCTGATAAGGCCCAGCACAGAAAGATAGTGAAAGGCCTAGGCCTTCACTCATGTATAACGTATGCATTTTCCTAATGGGGAAATGATTATCACTGAAATGCTTCTGTTAAGTTCATGTGAAGGCACATTTCATTATATGCTCCAATGAAACCCTGCAAGGTCTACTCCAGTTCACCTTCAGGATCATGACGATTACACTGTGCTATATTCTATAGCTTTATGCTGTTAATACTGAAGGACTTTGGTTGTAATAAATCCACAAAACAAACAAACAAGTCCCTCCTTCCTCCACAATAAAGCACATATTTATTTTTATACTGTAACTAAAAAATTGCACTGGGACAGAACTCATCATAGCAATTTAGCAAGAAATCTGTTTGAGGAGAGTTCACAGCTTCTTCAGAAACAAGATAATCAGTGGAAGCACCTACACACTGACTTTGTCAGACAGAAGAACTCCATTCAAATCCTATTAGTCACTTATTAATGCTGCTAGATATGAGACATCCTAGTACACCTCCAGTGGCTTAGACACCCCAAGTGGTTTCATGGAACGAGCTACATGGAGGAGCATCAGCACTGGGAACTAATAGGGGAGCCAAGACACTATAAACTTAAGAGAAGGTAAATGAATTAACCACACAAGAGAACGAGACTCCCATCTTCACACTGCCCTTTCATTATCTCTGAGTAAGAGGGAGGAGCAGAATCATTCAAACATGAACAGTAAAGAAAAAATGGCTCTACCAGTCTTCCTCAGAGCCCCTTTGCTCCTGTTCATCCTCCTCTTCCTCATCTTCAGCCAGCTCTTGTTCTACTGCTTCCAGCTCAGCAGATGTTCTCTCCAGCAGGGCTGACACAGCATCCTGCTTACAAGGAAAGAGAAGGCAAAACCAGAACTGAGTGATACATAACCCAAGTTTGAGAAAAAAGAAAAGAAAAAAAAAAAAGGAAAAAAAAGGAAAAAAAAAAAACCCTTACAAGAGCTGTATTACCCTAGTGTTCCCTGGTGCCAGCAAAAATTGACCTAGATTACAGTGAGTTTGAATTGTTAGTATGTACAATGTTAATGGATGAATCTCAAACAAAAACAGATTGTTTGTATAACGATAACGCAATCAAATGTGTTCCTGTCATCCTGTAATAACTCCTCTCTCTTTTCCTCTCATGCTTGTAATATCCCTAGGAAAAAACAGGTTCTTCTTAAAAGTCACATTTTAACGTCGTTTTGCTGAGGAAGTATTAAAGCAGAAAAGTTTATTTAACTAAAAGAATTAGCATGTGTTCTGCATAAACAGCGTTTTTTGTGAAATTAAGTATGCAAATTCAAATAATAAATAGCAATTTTTAATACATGCATATGAAAGTCAATGGTAATCTTAACAAAGCTGTTAAGTAATGTTATTTTTAAAATTAAACAGTAGAAATGTTTTGAATTAGAGTGCAATTCTGTAATCCACTAAGCAGCTTTGGCCCTACCCACGCTTAGCAACAAGTTCATAACCCCTTATGGGAGCTACTCACACAAGAAGACTATAAACAGAAGTGCCTGCAAGACAGGGCCTCGGATCTTCAGGGGAGGACAATATACACAGAATTGTAGTGCCATGGCACAATTAGGGCCTGTGTTTTTTTTCTTGTTCATACAGTAACAGTCAATACTTCACTCACCAAGTCCAATGAGTCTGATGACTGCTTGCTTAAAAGAAACATGGGTTCTTCATTTTGATCCTTGTTTTTTTTGCCAGGGATTTGCTTGCAAGACAGAAGGTTATACCACAGAGTACAAGTCTCATCAGAAAATGATAAATCTGCCAGACTGATCTGAGTTCCAGCCTGTACAAAAATAAAGGGAAAAAGTCTGATGTTCTTTTCCGGTAAGACAACTGAAAATAAATTCAGCAGTATTTATCGTGTAAATTAAGCAGCACAAATTTGACAAGGACCTTACTTCTCTTTTTAACTGTACAATTTTCTGTTTCCCTCTACTTCTACTTAATCAAAATAAGCAAAGTAGTACATGGAAAGGTCCATCATAAAGTCCATTCTGCCATACTCTATTTCAAGCTGCAGAATTTCTCGCCGCATGCATGCACACAAATCCCTCTCTATCTCTGTAATGCACACATCTGCTTTCTATAGATTTCAATAATGAAAACCCATGCCAGTGAAACCTGCAGTGTCAACCCATAGAGCAGCAAGTTGCAGTTAATTTTTCAGTTGTTCCACCACAATCAATACAGCAAACAACAATGGAGGACTTCTGTGTTCTAGCCAGCAAAGAAGCAGGTGAAAAAAAGATTAGGAAGCCCTTTCATTTGGACAAACACTCTGAAAAAACGTACAAAGCACTTGTGCATTTGGACTGTTTCTTAGAGATTAAAATCCTCTATTCTTGGCAAAGCATATCATCCTTATGGCTACTAGGCTGAGTAGGCCTTGCCAAGACTGGTTGTGATGTCCAGGCTTTCTGCTGGAGCTGGTATTCCCAACTCTTTCTTCTAATCTTCTGATTAACTCATGTCTTTTTTTCTTTTTTCTCCTTCACCTTTGAGTCCTCCATTCTGTTGTATTTTTGTTCTGTGACTCTTCCCTTACCTAAGGGGAAACCTCCTGGTTTTCTTCACATCAGTCAAGCTGATGAATTCAGTTCACTGACACACTGAGAAAAGCCAACACATGCCCCAGGAACTCCTACATTTTTGGAAAGTGAGAGGCCATTCCTGCAGTCTGGTCTGAAGAACCCCATCAGAATTCCAGCATCTCTTCAAAACTCTCACTATACTACTACAACAGATTTACAGTGAAAAACTAAACTGACTTGCATCAGATAGTGCAAAAGCAATCACTAACATTGTAACATTGCAATGAAATCTATAATATTTTAATATCTAAAACAGCAGAGCTGCAGTACCAGCCTGTGATTAAAGCTTACAGTAATGCTGTGTTAGAATTATCAAACCACCTCCTGAAACATCCATCTGGGATTAAATTGGGTATCTGGGATTTCAGAGAAAGCCAAAGTATTAAAACAACAACCATGATAAGGAGAAAAAATTCTGAATCAAGTACTGTGAAATTTCAGTGGCCTTGAGCATCAGAATACAAGGGGACACTACAAAAAATGCACGCCAAAACAAAACCAGCAGTAAAACTGCATACCAAGCATTCTTCCCGACGGCTTCTACTGACAGTGCAAACATCTACTCTTAGGGTCTTCTGTAGCAGTGTTCCTTGGGAAATGGCAACTCTGAATATCTCATTGAGTAAAATGGTTTCCATGGCAGGATGAACTTTTGTGCGGAACAGACAGCTGGTATCAGCTGAGGATGGAAGTACTGCTACTCTAATATACCTGTTGGAAACAAAACAAAATCTTTACCTGTATTTAAAGTAACACTTGATGATGAGTGTTAGAAGTTGACCCCGTTATCTAAAGGACTGCAAGGTGAGAAAATGAAATAGCAACGAATCAGAAATGGAATGGAAAAGAGGTGAAAAAGAAAGAAGGGGCTGAGAAAGTCCCATCTTTCCCTTGCACAAACATTTCCCAAACGGAATTTCTGCCTCTGGGAAGGTAGCAGCAAAAAAAGGTAGATGTTTCTGCCTCTATCCAAATTTATCCTCTGGTTTGGTACTGTGAACACACACTGAAGACGATGTCACAGAAAGGAGGAAAAAGAACCTTAATGTCAATTAAAAAATAAACGAGAAGAAATTCCAGTAGAGGTAAAAATTAAACTCTCAGAACAATGTGAGCAGCACTGAAAGCAGAGGCATGTTTTCCAATCGTCTGAAAAGGTAAACAAAACTCCAAAGAAAACAGAAAACTAAGAAAAATGAGGAAGAAAATATCTAGGGCCATAGCTGCTTAAAGTATGTAATACATGAAGTGAGACTTAGAAGAATGCAGCTTGAAAGCTTAAGCAAGTACAGAAGTATCTTCCAACTGGTATGCAGCTGCATTCTCTTCATATAACAACTATGAATGGATACTATGTGAATAAAGCCAGTAACAGCTAGCTTGCAGGTCTCCCCTTACAAGTAGTTCAGTGGATGAAAGACATTCCTCATGTAATTTGTAGCTCTATTTCCCTAGTGCACAGGGCCTCAAATGCATGAGCGGAACACATTAACTGTCCTGCATCTTTTCTGTGCCTATGCATTAACTTATTTCTGGTGTTGGCTTTCCGTATTACTGACACGTACTCAAGAGCAGAATGCAGTGAAGCCAGCTAAAGCAGGAAGAACAAGAGGAACAGTATCCTGGAAAAAAAAAACTTTCTGGAAAAAACTTATTCTCCCCAGATTTGTAGTACTATTACTGTATTTTTTGGTAGTGACTTCATACATACTGTTAGTATTATTAAAAATTCAGTTTTACATGAAGTAAAACAGAAGAAATTAGATTAACAAAATCAAATTTCTCCCCAACCTGAATTTGGACATAGCTTTTATTCCTCAATTGCGCTTGGCTTCTTGGGATAGTGAGTAAGAATGAGTAAGTTGCTTGGCTAGCAAGTATAGCCTGGAGAACAGGAATCCAGCCTTTCAACACAACGATCCCAACGTTGAGTGGCAGTGCAATGTAATCCCAGAAATGCTGCTGTGGTATTCACATAATGTAGGCGAACAACTTGCACGGTATACTAAAAGTAGCCATTTTAGCAGATTAAGCAATACAGTTAGGAAACGTTTAGAAAATAAGTACGAATAGTAGATATAGTGTATTACAATTATGTTTAAAGGGTGGTTAATTGGAGTGTTATTTATTGGCATCAGGCCAGACTGATGGGTAAAAAGAGAAGTAAAAGAAAGTGCTCACTGGCTTTGTTTAACACAAGTGCTTACTTCCACTTCATTAAAGAAAAAAAGGTGAATATGTCCATCAGTGTCTCACATTTTATTGTGACAAACCTACAACTGCTTGACTGAACAAAAAATGACACAAATTTTAAGTATTCCACTTTAGTGTAACGTGCAGATTTCCTGGTAACTTCATTTTCTTGCAGCATTGCTGGAACCTCTAAAAGCTACGTACTTTTACAGTTTGTTTTATGCTACAAAGCAGCAAATCAATTTCCGTGGAGAATTTGTTCAATTTATTATTATTCTCTCATATTACTACTTACACTTTAGAGCCAAGGGGAACAGAAAACACTGGAAGATTTCTGAGCTGGACTATGATTATCACAAAACTTGAATTGCTCTGGTCATACCTGTTAAAGAAAGGACAATATGAGGAAAGTTCGCTATTTATTTACATAGGAACAGATAAATTCTCTTTGCTGGTCACTCACCTGAGTCCTATTTGAACTTGGGCAGCCTCTAGTGCTGTTGCATCATCTTCACTGTACACAATATCCTCAGTTTCATTTAGTCTAGGACAAGCAAGCAAATACTCAACAGTTAGGAATGTTATACTTAACTTTCAGCAATAATTGAGGTAGGCACACACAGAATGCATGTACATTCTCCTGAATTTAACTGCAGTGAGCAGTCAAAGTGAGAATTTCACAGCCTACATAATAGCAATTCCTGTTTTAAGATAGTTGCTGCCTGAACATTTTGACAAATCCAGTCACGAGTCAGAGTCCTTAGGCTGATTACTGAAACAGGTCAGTCTAACAGGCAAGAGAACAACTGGTAATGTTTTTCTATACTTGGTTAGTACTTCTTAATAACTCCAAATATAAAATTGGAAATCAAAAGTTCTAATAAATATCAGATCACACATAAACTGGATACGAAGAACTACTTTGGAGAACTTTTGAGAAACAGGAGCTCTGTACAACAGAAAATAAACATCTTTTCTCAGAGCCTGTTTTCAGAACCATTCAAAGAACCAAAAGGACTCGAGTCTCATAGCTGAAGAGCAACTGCAGTACAGAACGCAATTAGAGAGAATCAGTGTGGCAAAAAAAATCCAGTTGTTTTCTGAGAGGTTTGAATGAGGATGTGCTGCTATTAGTGTGTGTTTCATTATTTTAAAATAGATTGTCAGGATCAATGAACAGTGGTCAAAATAGTAAATGTGGAGAATGTCGCAGGTACCCCATACCTTACAGGACAGGACAGCGTTATTTTGAGACTATACATTCAGAGGTTTCCTTCTACTGTTCATTTCCTAGCTGCTGGCTAATATGATAGGGTGTGTTTATTCCCCCTCCCGCCTTAAAGTACTCAACACAAGGACTGGTCTATACAGTAGGAAATCACTGTAGCTTCAGGAGCATACTGACAAATTGTTATTCCATACAGAGTGCTCATAAAGACACTTCCACTAAACATAAGCAGATCACACAGAGGCACTCATTACCACTTCACTACTTCCAGCCCAATGAGAATTAAAAGTGTCCACACCTGGAGCTATCACAGAAAACCTGGTGTCTGTAAATCTTAGCTTGTGCAAATAGCTACAGCTTGCTTTTGTATGTAGTGGATGCAATTGTTTCCTTTCCTCTCTTTCTAAATAGTGACAGGGAAAAGACAAAAAATTGTTGTTTTCCACTCATCTCACCAGTCACTGGAGAGGACGACTAGAGTCCAACAGAATATCCATGTCTTTTAGTTCAGTGTTTGCTCATTTCTATCCATTCATCCTTACAACCAGAGTATGTTGTAAGTTGTGATCACAGTAGCTCAGAATTGAAATGAAGTGGAAAGACAACAATGGTTAGCAAACTGAACTACTCAGTCACAGTCACTTAGTCAAGTGAAAGCTGAGTTTTCACAGAATCACAGATTGGGTGAGGTTGAAAGGCATCTTTGGAGTCACCTGGTCCAAGCAGGAACGCCTGCTGCAGGATGCCCAGGACCACGTTCAAGTGTCTTCAATACACTTCATGAGTAATCTCTTTGTATCTGTGCTTTTGTATTTGGTCTCATATATTTTTATTACATTTTAATTTGTGAAAGACTTCACAAGTTGAAGTACTTTTATCAGAGGCCAGTAAAGCCCATTCATGGTACCATAACACACCTTTATCTGTCCTAAAACAAAAGCATTTAATCCTGTCAACAGAAGACATGCATCAACATCTTTGTAAGCATCCTGCAAAAACATCCCTCAGAATACTCAAAAGGACAAAAAATTTGTAATGCCAAGAATGTACCAAAACGGAGATGAAAATAAAGCTTTTAGATTCTCTCACAGTTCACCAGTCTTCTCTTATCCAGCCTAAAGTTCATTGTTCTTGCTGCTAGAAAAGTAAAAATACTGTATAAACAAGTATGGGGAATTCCATGGAAGTTATGTCTTATCAAAAAGCGATGATAGCAGATACGTTTCTTCTTGTATCCTGTTCACCGCAGCAAATCATGAATATTAAACCCTAAAACCCTTAAATCTGGATTTTTTTTAATACCAACATTTCAAGTGGGGATCTTCTCATCTTTCCAATATCCACTTTTTTAACAAAGCAATTATTCAAATGAAATGCTATGCCATCATAAGTTTTATATAAAAGAGGCAGTAACAGAGGTCACTGAGCAGTGTCAGTACAGCCACATGGCAGAACCTGTACAGCATTCCTAAATTCCTTGTGCCGATGGTATACAATTGCTTACAGGAACATTTAATTTTTTTGGTGGAAATACTTATTCTCAAACCTACTGTTTCACAGAAGCTTCATATACACCACTATCACCAGCTACAGACTCATCAGACACGGCAGCAGATACACAAGCTGTCTTCTCTGCAAGCAGATGACTAGCTGCTCTTCTTGGCAAGTCAACACCTACGAAAAGAAAGAAGAATGAAAATCAGTCCAGAAGATTAATAGTCGGAAAAAGAGATGTGCATAGCTTAGAAAGTTGTCAAGTTGAAAGCAGTGACCCTTAACTGAGTATCACAGAGTAGTTTTGTTCCACATCATTAAACATTCTGAGACTGTATTACTGGTTCCACGTACTTTGGCTAGAGATATATCCAAACTGATGAACTTGAAAATGTACAACTGTTATTCCATTCCAAAATACATGCTTCTATCATCACCTGTATCAGCTGAGCTACTTATTATCCTTCATTATCTTCATTATTAACTCCCATTATCCTGATCTGTGAACCTGTACTTGCTATGTTCACACTGTACACTATAGAAACACTTCAGCTACATGCAAAGTGATTGGCTACTTTTTATTAAATATTCACAAGTCAGACAGAAGCACTCTCCCCAGTGATATAACTACTAGAAATGAAAAATACCCCCTGGTTTTCTATCATTGAAAAATTTTTATTCTACCGAGTCTTTACTATCAACTACTACTCATCTTTAATCTTCAAACCGTATTCATACACTAGTCTCAGGCAGCGAAGCAGCAGCATTCACTGAAAGCTACATTCTGCAACTCAGTGAGTTGAGGGCCTGTGCAGTACTGTTATCCGCCAAGGGGTGAGGATGTTGGTATGCATTATGGTCCCCACCTGAATCATGACTTTACATCTTGTTAAGATGTTTAAAATTTAAGGCTTCAGATTAGATGATTGATTGCTG
>JANHGO010000001.1:48074051-48121956 GCA_024606505.1 Aquila spilogaster
AGTGAGATTTAAAATTGATGATGGAGCTCTTTCCACACTGTTACCCTTAAATGGTTACATTATTAAAATATGGTAATGCAATGGCAGTTTACAGTGAACTCTATTCTATGTTTTAACAAATTATTTTGCTGTGTGAGAGCTGTAGTTGCTGACATGCAGGGAAACACACTTTTTTGCAGACAGCCAGCACAGGCATCCATGTTACTTCTCTCCAACAAGATGTATTTTTGCCCTACTAAAGGTGTTTTGCAAGAGTACGCAACTCTGCTGAAAGTCAATTCTACTATGCATCAGATCAGTTATGGAAAGAACGAATCTAGAGAAAGCACAGGCTGTGCCTCTTGCAGGGAAAATTGGTACATGACTCACTGTCATTAATGCATCATTCCCAAGAAGTTAAATGACTCTTTAGTTAATAGCTCTTCCTTCCAAGTGTTTTTCCTCTTACCCTACAGATGTATTGGTTACGCTCGCCTGGAGAGAAGGTTTGTGAGCGCACTATCATGCTGTTCCTGACAAAGGGACGCTGTCTTGAGCTCCAGCTGGCTCTGTCCTTGGGTCGGACTGTTGCGTTCTCGTTAACCAACTCCTCAGTGTTAGTCTCTTTATCAACCTATGAAAAGGAATTTAGTTTATAAGAACTACTATATCCAGACACATGCCACCACATAGTTTTTGTGCCTTTGGATTTTACAAGCATTGTTACCTTGCAGCAGATGGAAAAAGACCAGCAGTGAAAAGCAGCTTGCACATACACAGAAACTATGCTGAGTAAAGAAACACAAAATTCCCAAAACACTTAACAGCGTGTGAAGAGTCTTTGAAGGTACTCTGTGTATCCAGTAAAACCAAAGCTTTTGCAGAAAGGCCTTTGCTGCCCTACAGATGGTCTGATGGAACCACGATGCAACAAGTGTTTTGCTTTGCCACTTGCGGACATTATTATTATTGTTATTGCACATTTATATGAATATTTATTTTGTTCTGCATTTGCAGAACAGCAAGGTTCTGCCATGCTAGAGATGGTGCCTGTGCACACTGAAAGGGGCAGCTGGGAAAGTTACACTGCCCAGGTTCTCCCAGACATACTGTCATATGTCCCCCAGGCCCCACCAGCAGGGCTGCTTTATGGCAACCTGCAGAGCTGCACCAGCCTTGTGAACCCAGGGAAGAGACTAGCTAGCTGCTGTTCCGCAGAACGACCTGCTGCCTACTACGGTTGCCCCACATGTGCCACAGGGAGCCTCAGGTGCCAACATCCCTGTAGGTGGTGCAGCCTGTGCTTTCTTACATGCAGCAATCATCTTGACAGCCAAGCTAGAACAAGCACTGCAGCAGCTGGCACTTCTGATGTTACTGATGTGCACTGGGGCATTTTCTTCAACTTGGGTAATTTAGCGAGGTTCATGGTTTTCAATGTGCAGGTGATAAATACAGTGACCTAAATAACACAACTGCAACCCTGAGAGGATCTGGCACGCGAGGATCTGTGGCTGGCTTTACAATGAGGTCTGCTATGTCTTTCACTCGCTATCCAGGTCTGTCCAGCCCAGGCTTAGCAAAACACTTGTGTGCGTGCCTAACCTTCAGATGTTGTCCTTGATGTCTCCCCTTGCCGAGTTTGGGCTTTGATCTGTATTTGCTTGCTACCCAGCAGACTGTCAGTCCTTTTATACCATGGCCTTAGCTCATATGGCATCTTGCCACATTAATTGGAAGTTAATTACAGTTTCCAGCAAGTCCATGGAGGTGTTAAACTTCTGTATTGTCACTAACTTGAAGGAACGGGATGTCATTCTTTGCGTTTTTACCTTTCTATTTTACAGAACCTGTGGGTTTAATGCATGCAACAGTGTCTTCATTAAGATGCAGAAAGGTGTTCTAAAAATTTTATTTCTAGAGTGTGTGCTACCACATCAGGGATATGTTTACTAAAAAATTACTAAAAGTGCTTTCAGAAAGGTGGAATATGATGTAAAGCAAACGGCTAACAAGAACATGGAATCAGAATTTGTTATGTGCAGTGTGGGGGTAGTTCAATAGTACACAGTTTAATACACATTTTGGAATTTTCTGCTCATTAATCTTTCCTCCTCTTCTCTGCTAAGCCAGTTTTTGTATTTCACACCCTAAAATAGAGGGAAGAAATAAGGAAATCCCCCAATTGGTTTAAAGATCTTGACCCCTGTTCTGTCCTTCCCCCTTTATCAGATGAATCATGAAAAAAAAAGGAAACAATGAAACAGATGTGCAGAAGTATTTTAAGTATGCACAAGTTGAAGCTACTGAACTGCACTTGTATTTTGAATATTCTCCCTATGCAATAAAAAAAGTGAAGATACAGACTTTTGGTTAATTGTATTTGACTTAGAAGTTCTGCCTCGCATATCTGTTAAATGTCCTCTTCATAGTTCAGAAGTGACCACACCGATTTCGTTAAAAGTACATACTGACAAGCACTACAGCAAAGGCCACATCAAATTTTAAATGCAGCAGACTTCTACATTAACTGCTCAGAAATAAATCTTCAGATGCAGTAAAATACCATAGGAATGTGTATTTCAAGATATTCACCAGTGTTAGTGTTATAGCAGCTTGCTGGCTTTCATGGGCCTCATCACCATTTTCTCTGTCCTTGTCTTCATTTGTTTCCTGTGCATCAACAAGTAATCCCATGTCATCAGTACAGTTGCTTTCTACTGCCAGCTTAATGCCATCTTCCTCTTCATCCACAATTTCATCAGAGGCTTCTGCAAGCATTTCCAACCTGTATGAACAGAAGCAGCCCAGGCTTATTCTCAAACTGAAAAAGCCCACCAGAAAAGGTATCAAAGGCCTAGGCCTTCACCCACGTACAATGTACGCATTTTCCTGACAGGGAAAACAAGAATATCACCCAAATGCTTCCATTAAGTTCACGTGAAGGCACATTTCATTATATGCTCCAGTAAACCCAGCAAGCTCTACTATAGTTCACCTTCAAGATCATTATGACAACACTGCACTACATTCAATAGCTGTATGTTGATAATGTTGAAGGACTTTGGTTGCAATAAATTCAGAAAACAAATGAGTGAGTCTCCCCTTCCCTCAGAATAAAGCACGTATTATCTCTACACCGCAGCTAAGAAATTGCACAGGAACAGAACTCAACATAGCAATTTAGTAAGAAATCTGTTTCTTGGGAAAGCTCACAAGTTCTCCGAAAACAAGACTATTAACGGAAGCACACACACACTTTGTCAGACACCAGCTCTCTCTTCAAATCCTATTAGTTGCTTATTATTGTGAATGCAACTAGTATTTGACATGAGACGTTCCAGTACACCTCCAGTGGCTTAGACTCCCCAGGTGGTTTCACAGGAAGATGTACATGGAGTGGAGGAGCATCAGCAGTAGGAGTTAATACAGCAGCCAAGACATAGCAAACCTAGAAGAAGGTGAATGAATTGACCACACAAGACTTTACCCCAATTCCCGTGGTGGTGAGAAACTGCAACAGGTTGTCCAGGGAAGGTGTGGATGCCCCATCACTGGAAGTGTTCAAGGCCAGGTTGGACAGGGCTTTGAACAAACTGATCTAGCAGGTGTCCCTGCCCACGGCAGGGGGGTTAGACTAAATGATCTTTAAAAGGTCCCTTCCAACCCAAACCGCTCCATGAGTCTATGATCTCCTCCGAAAGTACAGCCCGTTCATTTGTCTAAGAATAGGAGGAATGAGTGGAATCATTCAGGCATGAACAGTGAGGGAGCAAAAGTGGCTTTACCAGTCTTCCTCAGAGCCCCTTTGCTCCTGTTCCTCCTCCTCATCTTCAGCCAGCTCTTGTTCTACTGCTTCTAGCTCAGCAGACGTCCTCTCCAGCAGAGCTGACACAGCATCCTGCTCACAAGGAAAGAGAAGATGAAACCAGAATTGAGTGAGACAACATAGGTAAAAAAAATGACAACTCTTGGAAGAGCTGTATTACCCTGCTGCTCCCTGATGCCAGCAAAAACATGACTCAGATCACAAGTGTAAGGGGTTTCAATTGTCAGTGTGTAGCACATTAACCGATTGTTTTTATACAGAGTAAATCTCAATCAAAAATAGATTGTTTGTAAAACGATAACGCAATCAAATATGCTCCTGACATCCTTTAATGTCTTGTCTCTCCGTCTCATACTTGTAATATCCCCAGGTAAAAAAAGCTTGTTCTTAAAAGTTACATTTTTTAACATAGTTCTCTTAAGGAGGTATTAAAGCAGAAAAGCTTATTTAACCAGAAGAATTGGTATGTGTTTTGAATAAACAGCATTTTCAGTGCAGTGACTTTAAGTATGCAAATTAAAATAATTAATAAATGGCAATTTTTAATGTGTGCATATGAAAATAAATGGTAAATTTAAGGAAACTCTTCAATAACATTCTTTTTAAAATGAAATACAGCTGAAGTATTTCAAATTGGAGTGCAATTTTGTATCCTGCTAAGAAGCATCAGCTCTATCCACACTTGCTAGCAAGTCTGAAACCCCATACAGGACCTAGTCCCACAGAAAGTCACTATAAACAAAAGTGCCTGCAAGACAACAGGGCTTTGGACCTTCAGGGGAGGACAATTCACATATTCAAATAACCACAGTGCAACAGCACAATTAGAGGCTATGGCTTTTTTCTTGCTATTACAGTAATAGCCCACACATTGCTCACCAAGTCCAGTGAGTCCAATGACTGCTTGCTTAACAGAAACATGGATTCTTCATTTTGTTCCTTGGTTTTTTTGCCAGGAATTTGCTTGCAAGGCAACAGGTTGTACCACAGAGTACAAGTCTCATCAGAAAACGATAAATCCGCCAGACTGATCTGAGTCCCAGCCTGCACAAAATAAGAAAACGGAAGAAAATTGTTGAAATTTATTTCCCACAAAACAGCTGAAAAAATTCTACAGTATTTATCATGTAAAATAGGCAGCACAAATTTGACATGAATCTTACTTCCCTTTTTCACTGTACAATTTTCTATTTCCCTCCACTTCTCGCTAAAATAAACAAATAGAAGTACATGGAAAGGTCCTTCATATTGTCCATTCTGCCATCTTTTATTTCAATCTGTGGAACTTCTCCCCGCATGCACACACACAAAAACCTCTATATCACTGTAATGTACACGTCTGCTTTCTACAGCATTCAATAATGAAAAACTGCGTCAATGAAACCTGCAGCATCAACTCATAGAGCAGCAAGTTTCAGTCAATTTTTCAGTTGTTCCACCACAAAAATCATCAATATGGCAAACAATAACAGATGGCCTTGTTTGCTCTAACCAGCGAGGAAGCAGATGAAAAGACAGTAAAAGAGATTAACAAACCCTTTCATTTGGACAAGCACTGACATACACTGAGCTGGCACTCTGGGAAAACTTACGAAGTACTCGTGTTTGGGCCGTGCCTTGGAGATTAAAATCGTCTCTGGCAAAGCAAATCATGTTCAGAGCTACTGGGCTGTGCACATAGCTCTTGCCAAGACTCTCGTCATGTTGCCCAGGGCTTTCTGCTGGGGGCGTGTGCTGGTTCTGGCTGGGATAGAGTTAATTTTCTTCATAGTAGCTGGTACGGGGCTATGTTTTGGATTTGTGCTGAAAACAGTGTTGATGAGATGATTTTGTTACTGCTGAGCAGCGCTTACACAGAGCCAAGGCCTTTTCTGCTTCTCCCACCACCACACCAGCGAGGAGGCTGTGGGGGGCACAAGAAGTTGGGAGGGGACACAGCTGGGACAGCTGACCAAAGGGATATTCCAGACCATATGACGTCATGCTCAGTGTATAAAGCTGGGGGAAGGAGGAAGGGGGGAGACGTTTGGAGTGATGGCGTTTGTCTTCCCAAGTAACCATTACATGTGATGGAGCCCTGCTTTCCTGGAGATGGCTGAACACCTGCCTGCCCATGGGAAGTGGTGAATGAATTCCTTAGTTTGCTTTGCTTGTGTGCGTAGCTTTTGCTTTACTTATTAAACTGTCTTTATCTCAGCCCATGATTTTTCTCATTTGTACCCTTCTGATTCCTCCATCCCACTGTGAGGGAGGTGAGTGAGCGGTGGTGTGGTGCTTGGTTGCTGGCTGGGGTTAAACCACAACAGGGTGGTACGCCCAACTCTTTCTTTTGATCTTGTGATTAACCCTTATGTCTTTGGTGGGGTTTTGTTGTTGTTGGGTTTTTTTCTTCACCTTTGTATCCTGCATTCTGTTGCATTTTTGTTCCACTGCCCTTCTCTTACCTGAGGGGAAAACCTCTTACATACTGAAAAAGGCCAACACATTCCCCAGGAATTAAGTTAACTTCTACATTTTTGAAAGTGAGAGGCTGTTCCCAGTAGTCGGAGCTGATGAACCCCACCAGATTCCACCATCTCTTCGGCATGTTGTAACTAAAAATCTTGCTGCGCTACTAAGTTGGACTCGTGGTGAAAAACTAAACTGAGTTGTACCAGACCATGCAAAAGCAATTTGAAAGTAAATGTCTCATCACTAATTAGGTGATGAACACAATTAACAACAAAATTTAAAAAGTGCCAGTTTCCAATAGGCTGGTCTATGAATGTCATGCCTTTTTATTATTCCTACAGATCATAATGACTAAAAAGTTGGACATCATATAATCTACAACAACGTGCAAAAATGTAATTTAGTTTGTTCTTCATTACAAGCTGTGATAATGAGGGTTTGCCTTTTTTTTGGACGTACTGTGGCTCTTATTCAGCTTTTAATTTAAAATCTAGTGTTAGAGTAATGTTGCAATGAAGTTTATGGGGATTTTTTTATGTATAAAACTGCAAAGATGGAGCATCAGTCTGTAATTAAAGGGTTAAGGTAATGCAGCATTACAATTATCAAAACACCTCCTAAAACTTCCATCTAGGATTAGACTTCTGTATCAGCAATTTCAGAGAAAGGTAGTATTTTAAGTACTATAGCAACAACCAAGTTGTGCTTCAGAGTGTCTCCAAGTACTGTGGAATTTTAGCAGCCTTGACCATCAAAAAAAAGAGGGGACACTACAAACAAATGCATGCCAAAAAAAGCCAGAAATAAAACTGCATACCAAGCATTCTTCCCGACGACTTCTACTGACAGCACAAACATCTACTCTCAGCGTCTTCTGTAGCAGTGTTACTTGGGAAATGGTTACTCTGAATATCTCGTTGAATAAAATGGTTTCCATGGCAGGATGAACTTTTGTGCGGAACAGGCAGCTGATATCAGTTGAGCATGGAAGTACTGCTACTCTAACATACCTGCCAGAAACAAAACAAAATCTTTACTTGTATTTAAACTCGCACTTGCTGGTGACACATGATAGAAGTCGACCACAATCAGCTAGAGGACTGCATGGCAAGAAAATGAAACAGCAACAAATCAGAGGTGGAATGGAAAAGAGGTGAAAGACAGGAGTGAGAAACTCCTCCTGCCCTTTGCAGAAACATTTCCCGAAAAGGAATTTCTGTGCCTGGTAAGGTAGTAGCAAGAGAGGTAGCTATTTCTGTCTCTATCCAAATTTGTCCTCTGGTTTAGTACTGTGAACACTGAAAATAATGTCACAGATGGGAGGAAACATGATCTTAATTTAAAAAAATGAGAAAAATTTGGGTGGATGTAAAAATTAAACTTTTAGAACAATGTGAGCAGCACTGAAAAGAAGTGACATCTTTTAATCTTTTAAAGAAACAAACAAAACAAAACCTCCAAAGAAACTAGAAAACTAAAGAAAATGAGGAAGAAAATAGCTAGGGCCATAGCTGCTTAAGACCAATTCATAATATATTAAGTGAGACTTAGAAGAATGCATCTTGCAAGCCTAAATTACAAGCACAGGGAATAACTTGAAATTGTTACACAGCTGCATTGTTTTTATGTAACAAATATGAATGGATATTATGTGGATAAAGGTAGTACTGGTTAACTTCCAGGTCTCACTTTAGTAGTAGTTTGGTAAAGACATTTGTAATGCAATTTGTACATGCTATTTACCTATTGCACACCTTCTCATACACACGAATGAGCATAGTAATTATTTTACATCTTTTTTGTGTGTATGCATTAGTCTATTTCTGGTATTGGCTGTAAATATAATTGACATTCACTGTGGAACAGAATGCAATGAAGCTAGCTACAGCAAGAAGAAAAAGCAGACCAAGGAAAATTATTCTAGAAAAAACTTGTTCTCCCAAAATTTATAGTACTATTGCTATATTTTCTGGTAATGACTGTGTACTTACTGCTATTACTATTAAAAACTTAGTTTTACATTAATTGACCTGAAAGAAATTACGTCTGTGAGAAATTTTATTTTGTTATTTGAATTTGGGCATAGCCTTTATTCCCCAATTATGCCAAGCTTCTTGGGATAAAGAGTAAGATCTAAGTTGCTTGGTTCACATGTATAGCCTGGATAGCAGGTATCCAGCATTTTGACAAACCCATCCCAAAGTTAAGTGGTAGTGTAATATAATTCCAGTAATGCTGCTGCTGTGTTCACATAAATGTAGGTGAGCAATTTGCATGGTCTACTGAAAACAGCCATTTTAATAGATTAAGCAATTAGGAAACATTTAGGAAAGAGGTAGGAATCAAAGATAAAGTATATTAAAAGTATATTTAAAAGGTCGTTCATCGGAGCTTTCTTTTAATAATTGTTAGCCAATTTATTGGCATCAGGCCAGAATGAGGGGTAAACAGGCAAGTAAAAGATAAATTGTTCACTGGCTTTGTTTTACAAGAGTGCTTACTTTCATTTTTAATTAAAAGAAGTTTAAAAGTTAACCAATGCCTCAGATTTTGCTGTGACAAACCTATGACTTCTGAACTGATGAAAAAATGATCCCGACACAAATAATGAGTGTTCAGCTAGGCTCTACCTACTCTAAAAATGAACAGCTTTTACAAACAGTGTGGAAACAGGTATCAGTAAGACCTCATGTCAAATCTATTCCTCTATGTGTAAAGGTTCAATAAAGTACTGATCTATCCAATTTGATGTTCTAGAAAATAGTTATAACATAACATCATTTTCCAGACCCAAATTTTATCATTGTACATATCTGTACATTATATACATATATGCACACAATGGCAAGTGACAGAGAAAATGCTGTTTGCAAGGTACTTCATTTACCCTGTCCTTTCTTTCTCCTTGTTTTGTGTAGCTTTATTTTTATTAAATCTTTTTAGCAGCAGCAGGTCTGGCCTTCTGCACTGATGATGCTTGACTACTGTAATTACAACTTCATACTTTAATTCCTAAAAAGATGCCAGCTATGACGTAACTTTATCTTACCGAACATTTTGTTGGCATTTTTTTATATTCTACATTGTCTACTTTTCCTCCTGGCTGTGTCAATTTACTCTTCTATAGTTTTTCTATATTCTTGTGCTAAATGCTAGTGAACTTGGAAGGTCAGCAGGGCAAAGATGGAGGTCAGAGAAGGAAGGATGGTAGTAGACAACCATTTGTTATTAAAACCAAACAAAAACAAACAGAAAAAATGCAACAGGTACCCAGGCCTGTATCCCTTTCCATACATCCTTTCCATATTCAGTGGCTTCCTATTGATCTGCCAATTGAATTCAAGGTGATGGGGGACAGGAGGAATGGGACCAGCAAGAAAACCAAATTTTCCAAGTATTGAGTATGTTCTACTCTAATCTTATTAAGCTTCTCAACAGTTTAAGATAGTTTTCCAGTCTGTAAAAAAGCTCACTGAAGTACAAGGGTCCCCAAGGAGCCAAGGCAAGCTGTACTTACTTGTACAGATGAGAGTTTTGGATTAGAATCTCAGTGGTAACGTTTTCTTATTCAGTCATTTTTGTTCATTTCCTACACATGATTTCCACTGTAATTACTTTTAGACCTTTCATATTGGTCCAATTCAACACAAGAACTAAGTCTTTACAGACCTCCAAGCTCCAGTTGTTAGGGATGGTGTATCTCCATGTGGCTGTGCTTGTCTGCTTGCAATTTATCAAATCACCCCTTACCATTAAAAGCTTACTTAAAAGACACATACTATTTTAACATCATTTTACATCAAAATACCACATAAATGTAAAAAGACAACATTCTGAGCTGAAAGAATGGCAAAGTATCAAAAGAATGTTTTTAGTAACTACAGAATAGCTGTTCTGTACTCACAAAGCTACAGAATGTTTAAAAACACTAAATGAAGCATCATTTAAAAAAATCCTTTTTGTTCCACCTTAGTGCAATGTGCAAATTTCCCAATAACTTCTTTTTCTTGCAGCATTCCTGGAATGTGTAAAAGCTAAGTACTACTACAGTTTGAAAAGTTTAAATCAATCCATTCCTTTGGAGAATTTGTACAATTTATTATTATATTCTCATATTTCAACACTACTGCTCAGTGATTGACTTACACTTTAGAGCCAAGGGGGACAGAAAACGCTGGAAGATTTCTGAGCCGTACTATGATTATCACAAAACTTGAATTGCTGTGGTCATATCTGTTAAAGAAAGGACAACATGAGGGAAGTTTACTATTCACATTGATGTATGAACAGAAATATTCCCTTTGCTAGTTACTTACCTGAGTCCTATTTGTACCTGGGCAGCCTCTAGAGTTGTCGCATCATCTTCACTATATACAATGTCCTCAGTTTCATTTGGTCTAGGGCAAACAGGCAAATACTCAAATTTAGGAAAATTATAGTTAGCTTGCAGCAATAATTAAGGTACGCGTACACAGAATGTATACACATTCTCCTAAACAGGCTGATTTAATTACAGTGTGCACTCCAAATGAGAATTTCAGAGCCTACACAATAGCAATGCCTGTTTTAGACACAATCACTGCCTGAACAGTTTGACAACTCCAGTAATGAGTCAGAAAGGCCTTAGGCTGATTACTGAAGCAGGCCAAACTAACAGGCAAAAGAAAAACTCATGACATTTTCCTATACGTACTTAGTACTTCTTTATCCCCCTGAATACAAAATTGGAAATTAAAATTTGTAATAAACATCAGACCACACGTAAACTGGATATGAAATACTGCTTTGGAGAATACTTGAGAAGCAGGAGCTCTGTAAAATAAAGAGGTTTCTGTGCAAACAAGAAGCATCTTTCCTCTGAGCCTGTTTTCGGAACCATTCAAAGAACCAAAGGGACTCAAGTCTTGCAGCTGAAGAGCAACTCCAGCGTTGAATGGAATTACAGAGAATCCATGTGGCAAAGTAATTCCAGTCATTTTCTGGAAGGTTTGAGTGAGGATGTTGTATTAATGTGTTTCATTGATTTTTAAAACTAGACTTTTGGAATCAATAAACAAGATTAAGATAGAAAATGTCAAGACAGGAAATGTGGAGAATGACACAGACATCCCACAAGACATGACAGCATTATTTTAAGACGCTGCATTTAAAGGTTTCCTTTTTACTATTCATTTCCTGGCTGATGGCTAATTTGATAGAGTGTATTTACTCCCTCCCCTGCCTTACATTACTCAATACAAACGACTGGTCTATACAGCAGAAATCACTGTACTGTAACTTCAGGAGCATACTGACAAATTTAAGTCATTCCATACACAGTGCTTATAAAGACACTTCTACTAAACATAAGCAACTCACACAGAGGCACTCATTACCTCTTCACTACTTTCTATTCAGTAATAATTAAGAGTAGCCACACCTGGAACTATCATGGAACAACTAGAGTCTGTAAATCGTAGCTTGCACAAATGGCAATAATTTCCTTTTGTACACAGGCTTAGGGGATGCAACTGCCTTCCTTCCTCTTTTCCTCAGTAATGACAGGAAGACGACAGGAATTTGTTCTGTTTTCCACCTATCCCACTACTCGTAGTCATTGGAGGACTAAAGACTTGCTCCACAGAACACCCACTGCTTTTGGTCCAATGTCTGTTCATTTCTATCCACTGGTCTTATAACTGGAGCAAACAGTAAGTTTTGATCACAGTGGCTCAGAATTGAAACAAAATGGAAAGACAAACAAAATACACAAAGCCACTCAGTCAAGTGAAAGCTAAGTTTTTAATAGATGAGAGTTTATTTCAGCCTAAGAAGTTGCATTACATCTAACTGCAGACACGGAGCAAACTAATACTAGGTTTCAGAGTTCAGGGTGAAATATGGGTCCATGACCTAAGATGAGATTGAATAGGGATTGTAACACTTTAGCAGAAATCCCTTTGGATTTCAGCTTTTTTATTTGGTCTCATCTATTTTTATTACCTTCTAATTTGTGAAAGACTTGACAAGTAGAAGTAATTTTATCAGAGGCCAATAAAACCCATTTATGATATCATAATGCACCTTTACCTGTGCTAATATAAAAACATTTAGCCTGGCAACAGAAGACATGCATCTACGTCTTTGTAACAATACTGCTAAAACATCTCTATCTGAATATTCAAAAGGACAAAAAATTCTTAAATGTCAACAGCTTGCCAAAACTGAGGTGAAAAATAAATATTTTGGTTTCTCTCATAGTTTGTAATAGTATTCTAATACGCAGTCTAAAGTTCATTGTTCTCCCTGCCAGAAAACAGACAATACTATATAAACTAGTATGAAGAATCCTGTAGAAGTTATGTCTTGTCAAAAAGCAACAACCACAGATACATTTCTTACATCCTTTTCACCACAGCAAAGCAAGAACATTAAACCCTGACCTGGCTTATTTTTATACCAACATTACAACTGAGGATTTTCTTATCTTTCCTATATCCTCTTTTTTAAAAAAGAAAATATTCAAGCAAAATGTTATGCAATCTTAAGACTGTATCTAAACAATACAAGAAGTAACAAGAGTCACTCTGAGTAGAGTCAATATAGCCACATGGCAGAACCTGTGTAGTTTAAATCCAGCTTTTGTCCTAGGAACGCTTCTAGCAAGAAAAAACCCAAGAGTAGAAGGTAGCATATGAATGCTATTCAACCAAGCTATATAAGCACTCTAATGCAAATTTATTAGCTTAAAAAACCTCCTTCGCTGTTTGGCAAACATGCCTTCCTTTCAATATGAAAGTACAAAATATTTATAAAAAAAGGCAAGACAGATAAACTACTTATGCTGGTATTATATAACTGCTTATAGATATATTTAGATTTTTGGTGGAAAGACTTGCATTATTTCTCAAACCTACTGTTTCACAGAAGCTTCATATACACCACTATCTCCAGCTACAGACTCATCGGACACGGCAGCAGATACACAAGCTGTTTTCTCCTCAAGCAGGTGACTAGCTGTTCTTCTCGCTAAGTCAACACCTACGAAAAGAAAGAAAGAAAATCAGTCTAAGAGATTAATAGTCAGAAAGAAAGAAGCGCATAGCTTAGAACGTTGTCAAGTTGAAAGAGGTGACCCTTAACTGAGTATCACAGAGTAGTTTTGTTCCACATCATTAAACATTCTGAGACTGTACTGCTGTTATCATATATTCTGGCTAGGGATATAGCCAAACTGATGAACTTGAAAATGTACAATTATTATTCCTTCCCAGAGATACAGGCTCCTATCATCACCCGTATCTGTTGAGCTAGTTATTATCCTTCATTATTAACCCTCATTATCCTGATCTTTAAACCTGTATTTGCCACGTTCACATTCTGCACTGTAGTAACACTTCGGCTACATGCAAAGTGCTTGCCTACTGTTTATTAAATATTCAGAAGTCAGACAGACACCCTCTCCTCAGTGACATAACTGCTAGAAATTAAAAATCTCCTCTGGCTAACTACATCAAAAACTTTTTATGCTACAGTCTCTTTACTATCAACTACTACTTAGCTGTAATCTTCAACTCGCATTCATATGCTAGTGTTATGCAGTGAAGAAGCAGCATTCACAAAAAGCCACGTTCTGCAGCATAGTAAGTTGAGGGCCTATGCAGTACTTTTATCTGCCAAGGGGTGAGGATATTGTTATGCATTATCATCCCCACCTGAATCATGACTTTACATCTTGTTAAGATGTTTAAAATTTAAGGCTTCAGATTAGATGATTGATTGCTGCATTTGTGCGTTTATTTATGGCAGTAGGAATGCTTTTTCCTTGATGATGAAGTGCTCTTTCCCTTCCCCCCGCCGCCACGTGAGGGGTGAAGGTGATGACATGATTTATTGATTACCCTTAGGAATTACCACAGCAGCCTGAATTGACTTTGACAATGACAGAGACTGACTGTGGAAGAGCTACATGATATTCCAACTTGGTTTCTGACAGCAGAGACATGTGCAGAGGAGCAAATATCTGCATGGTTCACCTGTACAGAAAAGTCAGAGACAGACAGAGAAGCAGGTAAGCACTGCATCTAAAGAGCCAATGCAGATTATTACATCAAAATACTAGCTATACTGTCTTCAGGTATGTTTGTCTACCTCCAAGTTAAGATTCAACAGTATTCAGATTTGTAGTTTTGTAAAACTTAAGTGTGAGCTGAAATTTTCCATGCAGGTTTTATGCCTCCAGCTGAGTTTGTTGAAAACCTTCCCGTTCAGCATTGCAGCAGTTCCAAGAATGAAACTGGAGTAGAAACACTGAACCAACCCCAGGTCTGTGTCTCCCTGCTAATTTACTGAAGCCTGACCGTGAGGCCCATTTTACTATGGAAATTAGAGGTACTGAAGCATAATTAATTAATAGCTGGCTTTTCAAAATTTGAGTGCTTGTTTTGGCAGTCTTAATACAGACTTGAAGATAATTTTTATCACATATATGACACTACATGAGGAAGTATCAGTATGAAGAATCACAGCACAAATTTGTATTTAAAAATCATAACTACTTATAGACTTACAAGACACCCTGACACTATCCAGAATAACAGGTAGTCAAAAAAGCTCAAAAATTTTAGACAACCACATGATGCCTTTGAAAATAATGATCTAAAGAAGTAAATTTAAAAAAAATAATTCTGATTCCTCATAGCCCTATGTGTTCCCAAATCCCAAACCATCTTAAATTCAGTTCTCAGACTAGATAAGTTGCAGCCAGATTGCAAAGACAGACAGACCGAAAGTTGTTATTTTGGAAAGGATATGCTGCTGAAATATGGGCAGGAAAATGAATTACTTTTTCCATCTTTTATAATACAGCTCTAAAGCAAAATAACTACTCTGTTTCACTATACTCAAAAGAAAAAGGACCAAATGACCCCCCCTCCCCATAAATGCCCTTCCATGTTTCTCCACTTTGCATTTCACAGGTTCAGACCATTTGGACATCAGTCAATTTCTTTTTTAATTTCTGCACAGTTGGACAGAGGGGGGACTCCCAGCTTGTACTATGTATACCATACATTTCTCTTCTGGTGCCACACTGTTCTGCTCAATATTGAAATTACTACAGTACTGCAGTAAGCTAAGGTAATTAACCGACAGAAATTACAACAATCCATTGAGAGAGATATAGAAAGAGAGATGGAAAAACCCCCAAATTTCTCATTAAAATATATGTCTGTATCAATCTGTCCAGGTACTTTTACTAAAAACTGGCAAACTCCAGGCACAAGAGTTCAAGCTTAGCAACAAATCTGGACAATGCACTCTCTAGAGCTAGGCTGTATTTATTCTAAGACACCCAAACTCCTTAGTTAGCTGCTTCACTATCAACTTAGGCCCAGAAACATGGAGCTGGGAATACTAGGTGCCGACCAGGTTTCAAACAGGGCTGCCAGTGCTCAGCACTACTGGAAATCTGGCTCCCTCAGTTCTTCCTTGGGAAAACTGAGCCACTGTGTAACGAATGTTTGCAACATACTTAAAGACAATGACACACAATGCCACTAGAAAAGTCAATAAATGTGCAGAGAAAGGACAACGTACTGTCAACCCTAACAAAAGGCAGCAAAGTCAACTCTAAGACTGAGGACAAGCCATCAATTCTTGACAGCTGGGATTTTTGAAGTTCTCACTCTGCCAAAGGTTTTGACAATGTAAGACGACTAAGTATGTTGCAGGGCTTTTACTGCAGACTAGAAGTGGAATTCATTACACCTAATTCAGTCATCTCAAAGTTAAAGTTAACTAGTTACTAAGGTTACCTTGATAACTCACAGGGTCATTCATCCCATCTTCCTTAAAGGGAAGTATGTTTTAGGATGAGATGACTCATCCTTTTGGAAATTACCCACAGACTGCAGGGGGAGCCTAAACTAGCTTAGGAGCTCTGTTCTAACTCAGACAGGTAAAAGCTAAAAGCTATGAAATCCACGTTAAAAATGGGGAGACTCTCACTATAACTTACATGGCATGTGGTCACTTGTATTTCTCAACTCACATAAAAAAAGTGAACACAGATCTTTCAGCAACAGCAGGTTGGAATAACTAGATATACATACACACATAAAAATTCTAACTCTTTTAAGTCCAGAAATCTCTTTTATTGAGGATGTCAGTTTGTAACTTACTCTTCAGTGAGAAACAAGGTATCTGATTTCAAGTTACCAAAAACCAGCAGAGGGTATTTTTGCTCTGTCCCCATATGTCCTGACAACACCTAGGAATACCACGCATGCTCTGTGTCTTCAAGATCCTGCTTCAGTTTTTCTGTTACTTTTTCATGACAGAGTCTGCAACACATGAACTTTCCTTCTGAGACAGCTATTGAAAAATGCAGAAGGAATCAGGGTGATTGTAGGTCTCTGCAGCCTAAACTAGAAGTTATGTAACGTCCATCAGAATTACTGCCTGCCTGCCATGGCAAATGTAGGCTGATCAAGATACTCTTCAGTTACATGAGGTACCTCCCCATTCAAGAGCCAGCTGTTAGTTCAAAATTTTCATGTTACATATACATTTGACAATAGATTTTTTTTATTACCTGAACTTCCTTCATGTAGAGAAGGCAGAGGCTGCCTAACGCCTTCATTAAGATCTTTATCATCTGTAGGAATCCGAGATCCTGCTCTAGCTTCAGAGTCCAATAATATTTGGTTCTCACAGAGACTAATGCCTGCAAAATCACCCAAAAGGTCACAGTCTTCAAAATCCGTAGTGAGGTGATGCAGAGGGGAATTTTGAGCTGACATTGAAAATGCAGCTTCTAAAACCAAAGGGGAGCCTGGGGGGGACAAGGAAGACAGGGAGGATCTGGAAGACAGTGATGTCACAGATTTGGGAGGTTCAGTCAATTTGGGATGGTCTGCAGCTGAATGAGAGTCACTGTAACCCAGTCTCCCATGGGAACTGACCACTTCATTTTCATGAATAGTCGTGATAGGCCCCGAAGGAATGTAACCACTTTTTTCTTGCAATATGAAGTCAAGTTTATACTGATAGTCCAAATCTGTTATTTGATCGCCTTGGTTATAGTAGAGATCCGTGGAGCTGAGTGAGTTTAATGACCCTCTGCTTGATGTGTTCAGAGATCCCCGGCTGGATGCCAGAGATCCCAAACTGCTCCCTGAAGACACAGATAACGTACTAGCTGAGAGGCTGCAAAGAAAGCACAAACAGGTACAATGATGTTACTAAACTAAACAAGCACAAAACAGTACAAGGAGAGATAAGACTGACTGGAGCTGCACTATAACGATTTACAACTGAATGCTGCTTGGAGCATTACGTTTTTTTAAGCACCCACACTTGGCTTACATCAGCATGCCCAACCTGCACACTATCAGGGCAATTTATCCAGCTTACTGCCTGTTGCCAAAGCCCCTTTTCTTCTGGAGAAGGCTGCAGATTTGACAAACGGGTCCAGCAGTAACGGCAGCCTTCTCAGCTGCTATATTCCCTCAAAGATCTGCTCCACTCTGATGTGGGGGCTCATGGGGTCAATGTGACAGGAAAGGGATCCCCGGGAGGGAGGTTATGGCAGCAGAGGAGTGCTGCCACGTCTAGAGCAATTCATGCAGCCTGCCCTCTGCCCAAGCACCTGGGAAAGATGGCAGCTAGAAGGAGACAAGTTATAGCAGAACAGCTTCACATCTGTCAGACAACACACACTCTACATGCCCGGTAAATGCAACTACATAAGCATGGCCAAGGCCGTAACATGCAATCTTCTCTTGTTAATAATAGAAGATAAGGAGCCCTGCCAGGCCAGAGAAAGCAAGTGTTACTGCCTTGGCTCAGGAGGACTCTGCTGGGAAAAAATGTCATGAAAAATAATTTAAGGCAGCCCCTTCTAAACACTTAAAAGATTCTTACTGGACAATAACAGAGCTATCGACTTTAAAAAATTTTGCCACTGAGCTAGAAAACTGCTTTTAACAGGACAAAGAGATTCCCAAAAGTCCAAACAAACATGAGCACAAAATACTTAAAAAAAAACAAAACCAAAAAACATTTAAAAGACTCTTTCCCTAACTAATCACCAATCACGATGCAATTTATGGGATCTGGCCGAGATGTTTGAAATAGCTAAGCCAGCCTAGGTCCCAGGAATAGGATGGTATGGCTTATTGTGAGAGGACCTTTATAGAATGCTTAAAAACATTTTTCCTCTTAAAGCCCCATGTTGATTTCTAAGAGAACAGGTAACTGTTAATGCATTGTCTGATTGGTGTATCTCACTGGGATATGCAAGAAAATTCAGGATTTTCTAAATAAATATAATGGACACATGGCTTGGTAGCCCAGGGTAACAGTCCAAAATTGAGAGAAACTCTTCCCTAGGACCAGTTACATGTACCATTAAATATTGGAATTCCCATCAGAGCAATGAGTTTGAGTTCACAGTTGCTGTAACTGATTACTTTTTTGTTATCACTATGAATTTCATAAACCCAGAGTCAGATTTTGAATCAATGACTGTCAGGAAAAAAAATATCCTGCTGAGGATACATTTCTATCTACAGAAAGCGTATGTCAATGTTGCAGAATAAAACCAGAATCAACTATTCACATAAGTATTTTCATGCATACACTCATTAAGCCTCTCCAGTTATTACACAGAACAAAGGCTACAGTTCTAATAACTCTTTTTAGACAGAACTCTGAGAAAGCATTTGGTCTCCTCAATGACAGGATTTTGAAGATATGACCAATTAGAGAATTCCTGATTTATTTATTTATGTACACTGAAGCAAAATAATGTCTGCCTGCTTAGTTATGGAAGCTGTGCAAAAAATCCATTCAATCCAGTCTTGAGTGCTTACTGAAATTATAAAGGTACACCAGGTTTGCATCGTGGCAAAATGCTTGAAGCTATTACACTTGCATTTTCTTCCTTAAATATTGAACAAATTTTGTTCAGCTTCCAGCTAACAGAAAAACCTAAGAATGAAGTTGAGACATCCAGGTCCATTAGATTGTTGCTGAAAACAGGTTTTACATTATGCAGTACAGTCTCACCTCCTAAGTTGTAAATGCAAATAAGTAGTTAACTTCGTAGTTTCTTCAAGTTTCTGTACCAACTCTTTTCTTCTCTCTTCCAATTTCAATCTGGAAAGAGAGGTACATATAAGTACAGGAAAGCATTACAAAATAATCTGGAGGCTAAAATACTTTACAGATAAGACAGAAACAAAGTGAACATCCCTCATATTTTCATCTGGTTGCCAACTACTAAAATCCAAGAGACTGTGTTAGCTCTCAGTCCTATCATAAAACTAACCACTTCAGCAGAGTGACTTCACCTGCAGGATACTAAGCACTGTAACAAACCCGCTGAGTGTACAAGCAAGCAGTGTTGGTACATTCACACTGTACCAAGGGGAACGTGCACCCGATAAAAGAGCAACACATGAGCACTGAGAAAATAGCTGCAACTTCAGGAAAATAAGATCTGCACTAATACAGTTTTCAAAAGCCATGCTGTAGACTGGCTCCTCACTTAATACAGTTTCAGAAAAAAACCCCAAAGAACATTAATACCAGTATTAGTTCTAATAATGCAGGAACTTGGGGTAGCACTGCAGGAAGTTTAAAATTAAAGCACTCCCTTTGATCTCAGAGTCTTCACATAGAGACAGAGCACAGAAAATCAAAGCAGCATTCAAGCGCGATCTTCTGAGACAATGGACCATATTTAGGAGTCCTTGGTAAAGATTTCTACAACCTCAACAGCTTTGTCATCACCTCAGAGCCACATAGCATTGTAATGCTCATTATCAAGGTTCACCTTTATGAAAAAGCAGGATTTATTGCCTCCTGCAACATTATCCAGTGGAGGTCTAAAACCACGAATGGTGGAACTCTCCCATTCCTTTTGGCTGGCTGCTAGCAGAAAGGATTCACTAACCTTTAGAGTGATTTTTTCCTCTTAGAATTCCCTTTTATCACTCCCATTTACAACACCAAATAAATTGCTTTCCCTCAGTGGACTCAGCTAAAACCCTCCTGTAGTTGTGGATTAGTATATTCTCCTCTAGCCCTTGCTTAGTCAACTGATACATGTCACAAGTTCTCAAGCAACTAATCTGAGAGACAAGAAATTACCTCCCTCCCTTTAAAAAAAGAGAGAGAGAGGAAAAAAAGGAAAAAAAAAAGGTTGATGTTCATTCTCAGAAACTGTTCCTTTGGCCTTTCTGGCATCTCAAGGATGTATAAATTAAAATTCAAAGCAGAGAACACTTCAGAGAACAAAACCCAAAAATCAACCATTGCTTTCTTATGCAAACTGAATGAAATACTCCAGAGTTCCCAGAATTCACTCTCTTTGAGTGTCAGATACCAGTAAAAAGACATTAAGTCCTCAATTCAGCAAAGCATGAAAAGCACTTGCTTACACCCATGCTTATTCAGCGAGCAAATCTGGGTTATGCAAAGGTGAATAAGTTACCCCGAGGTCAGCCAGGGTGTGAACTTCCACTCCACTGCCTACACTGCGTGTGCTCTTACACCGCAATAATATGTTCATCTACCAATACCTGCTAAGACTGTTAAAAGCATACACAGTATTTCATTCTTTGCTCAGGAAGACATACGCATGGGTTTCCAAACCAAGAATTATGCTCATCTATGGTATCAGACACTCTTTTCTACCATTCTACTATTTATCAATGCCTTCTATCTTTTAAAGCTTAATCTATCCTGCTTTTTCCAAGCAAGAGTGCTCTTCACTAGCTCTTTTGTGGCTTTTCAATAGTGAACTATCATATTTTATCTTCAAGGAAAAGGCACAAAAATTGCCTACTAATGGCAAAAGGCAAGAAGGAAAATTAAAAGCTTAAGAACTTCTTTGACTGGAGTCCTCAAAACTGACACCTATAGCTGATCCACTGAATTTGTACTATTAAACTAAAAGGTTTGTTTGTTTTCTTCAAAGCACAAGCAAAAGTTTGTTTTCCTTTATTATCTGAAGGAGGTTGACAAAATGTAATTTATCCCATATAATCCAGCTCCTGAAAAAAAATTATTTCCTGGATGTAATTTGATCTACTAGTAATTAAATAAGTAGTATTAATACCTGTAGGGAAATTTCATAAAGATGTTAGTCACAAGTCACAAACACAAGCTAGATGATGAAATCACTCCTGGAAGTTCCAAGACATACAGGAAATAATTTTACTATCTCACAACAAATTGAGATTCAAGGAAATTCTTTTCATTCTACATCAGGCCAAATTAAAAAAAACAACCAAACAAACAACAAAACAACCCCCAAAACTTTCAAACAACGAACCTTCCTTCTTTATAGCATTAGCATAAGCAGGAACTTTAATATCCCCAAGACTATGTAAACACCTAAACAACCATCACATTATCTATTCTGACATGGGCCTTTCTCAATCTCTCCTCTTTGCACCCCTCCTATCTAAATTAGCCTATTACTCGTTGCAGGAGCGACTTGAGTGTTTGTGAGACATCTTTCTCTAGTTTTGATCTTAAATTGTAACATTGCTGAGAGGGGCATAGAATCTTAAAAAAAAATACATTAGTAAGTTAAAGTGCACATACGTCACCTTTCGATGTAAACTTATGTGGACATGTTTGTTTATGACAGGCACAAAAGCAAGGGCCAGTTTTGCAGGCAACAGCACAATCAAGTAGTTAACTCATGCATCTGTTTAAATGCCTGTGATTACTTAGAAGATTTTGCCCAGGACTAAAGCAGTAATGGAATCTCCCTGACATGAACACAGAGGCAAGAAAGTAGCAAATAGTTCTCAACAGTTCCACAATCCAGTTATTTCTATATAGTGGCTGGAGGGCTTCTTAGAGCAGTCAGATTATGCCCTGTCTCTGCTTTTCTGAAGCTGATATGTTATGATTTATACCCTCCTTCTGTAAATTGATTCCAAGTACATCTACTAGTGGCAATTTCAGTATCCTATTCCAAAATAACCCAGGGCTACGCTATAATGTTTTTGTTTTAAGACAGAGCAAGTCTTCTGTTTCTTCCCCCTTTAGAAAAAACTAAAAACAAAAACAAAAAAACCCAAAAACCACAAAAGCAAACCAAAACAAAAACCCCTCATCACATCAAGCTCTGACACAATCCATAGCTTCTTACATTGTTGCTTCATTACATTGTTGCTTCATTATCAGTATCTATGAAAACACTGGAAACCTAAAGGCATTCATGAAACTTCATGAAAGAAAATAGTAATGCAACAACAGTGCAGCACTTTGAGGATGGTGTGGCTCCTCCACTGATAATGGAGAAAAGAATCTTCCTCATCTCCAAGAAACAAAATGCTGATGGTTGATCTGATACAATTAAATGTATCATTTTCTCAAATTAACATTTCAGGAAAAGTTTCACCATCAGAATCCTTCTACAAAATGAGGATTTTCTTTATGTTTATAGCAGACACACCAGAAATAATCTCAGAATAGCCTGGTGTGAAAGAATTGATGTGCTCTGAAGTCATCAAGGGAGACAGTTTTAATATATATCATCAACAGTTGCAGATAGAAATTCAATGGAGATTCACTGGAATAGCAAAAAAGCAAACCAGAAGCCACCTCAACCAGCAGTGTATGACATGAAATCTTACAATAACCTCAGAAAAAGATTCCTCATTTTCAGGAATAAAAATCAAAAGCAGAAAAATTGGAAGAAAATAGAGGGAAAAAATTTAAGCTCTAACAACTAGTTGTGTCACTACACATAGAAAAAATCTGCCATTTTATTTCTTCTTGACATAGGAGACAATTTTACTTGCCCTGGGTACTCCAAGTTTGGCATCTGACATGTAAGGAAAACGGTCAGGTGCAGAATTTTCTTTGGCACTAAACAAGCAAATCCAAAACAAGACTAAAACCAGCTACCTATTTACAGCATGAGTCAGGATTTAGCTATTACAACAGCATGTTATCAAAATCTTAGATTCAAATTATTTATTTGTGAATGCGATTTTATTATTGACCCCTTATTCTCTATTTATTAATGGAAGTCAGAAAGCAATGGATCCATGGTACTTTAGAGACTACTAACACAGACAGGTAACACTTCTGCAAAAATATAGTTCCTGTAGGACATAACCCTTCTTCTAAAACACGTTTGGATTATCGATATAATGCAGTTTAAACTATTCTAAAGTGTACAAATACGTTTAAAAATCATGCCGAATGCACATATACGTCCTTTGTAAACAAAAAATTTCCTCACTACTCGGCTACAATTTAGGACCCAGCTTCTAAAGCCACTAACAGAAATTTCACCATTCAGTGAAACTGGAGCAACAGCAGGTGTTTCCTAGCAGAGGGAAGCAGGAAAGGCTTACAGTGCTGATTGTATTACTTCAATAAGGCACTGATACACACAATGACATTTTGTGTTTATTGCATTTTATGTGTGCTAGAGGTGGCCATAAATTTATTTCCACTTACAGTTGATGAAAAGTCCATTTGTGACAGTCACCTTTGATTTTCTCTAACTCTGAATCTGGCTAGAACAATTTATTGCAGGAGTTGCTGTGGTTACCAGTTAGGTAGCAGCAAGTTAGGAAAGTTTTGCAGCAATTATACTTCTCCTCTGAACTTTTTTTTTTCCCTTTTGGTTGCATTTTTGTATGTAATAAAACTCACAATGAAAGGCTTCAGATGTTGCAACAATCAAGATAATCTTTGTAACCTGAGTTCAAACAGTTTACAGCCATTATCAGAAACGAGTGAATGATGTATTGCCCTCCTGCTGGTATGTTGACATTCCTCAGTTATTTAACATCTGTCACAGGCATTTTCATGCTGGTAACAAACACAGAGCAACTGATATTGCAGAGCACATACAGGGTGTTCGCATTCTCTCACAGTACAGAAGACTTCTTTGTGTTTCTGCCCAGTGGGCTAATAACAAATTTAATTAAGATCTACATAGAACAGTTACTGAAGGAAAACAGCCCATCAAGGCATAGTTCAGGGTCTGTAATGAGTACAAAGGTTAGACTGCAGAAAGAAGCATTTCATATTAGCAAAAGACAACCCCTTACCTTTCAGCAAGTGCTTGACTGGGTGTGCTTTTTACAGACAGCAGCTCTTCTTCAAGCCTCTTCCTTTCTGCTTCTAGCTGCTCTAGCTCATCTTGAGTACGTTTGCGTGGTGTAATAAACTGGAGTTCCTTTAAAAGCTCTTCTTTTTCATTGATTAACATCAGTTTTTCCTTTTCCACATCCAGTGCCCCAGGCCAGGCTTCACTATCTAGCTTAGAGAGTTCAATCTTCAAGTTAGCCATGCTAAAATAAAACACAGCAGACTTGTCTCAGCCCAGCACAGCACACAAATCCCAGGAAAGACAGAAGTGATACAGTACTTTGAAAGGTATCAGGATATAACAATATTTTCTACTCAAAGCCATACTTTTAATTGGTTTTGCTTCGCAAGAATGCAGACTATGCCAGAAAAGCAAGCCACCTATCCAGGCCAACAGCAATATGCATATGCATTAAAAATTAGTTGCTCCTGTTCCAATGCCGAGTTGAAGAAGAAGTCACAACGTTAATAAAAGCTTTATTGAAAGCGATCTGTTTGGTAACATAGTAGTGGGACTATGCTTTACTCATTGAGGAGTATGATGGATTTCTAAGCTGTTGGAGGCTGACTGCTCCTCAGAAACAGCAATGACCATGGTGAAAGAAGGTGCACCATAGCAAGGTGCTCACTGCAGCAATATGCATGTATGCAAATCTTAAAAGGCAAAAGCATTGCTCTTCTATGTGATTAAAATAAAAGGTAGTAGGACAGTGGCTACCTAAAGAGAAGGGAGATTATTAACTCAGAAGTTTGAGTTTGTGCAGCTACTGTTCCCATTGCAGTTGTCAAATCACAGAGTTAAGACACCCAAGACTTTGTTATCCATACATATTTTGCAGATACACACATATAATGGAAGCAGAAACTTCCCTACATTATTGTTGTACTATAGCTCAGTCCCAATCAAGACAGGTTATTTCCAGTGTTCAGTCTCCATACTCATACTGTCTATGAGCTCAGTGGCATAGCTTAAGAAGTACAGGTCTTGCAATAAAGATTCACTGTCCACTGGGAAAGCCTAAAAATTCCTGTTATAGGTGCCACATATCTAAGAAGATGATAACTTTCAGTCACTTCCAGCCTGAACCAGCTGCATAGCTAAAGATATGGAAGCTTTGAACTATGTAACAGCTCCTAGCATCCTGTACCTATTTCTTGTAGGCTGAGAAAAAGGCAGAGACAGAAGTCAAAATAGAAAGACATTCCCATACAACCTAGGGCAAGAGGAACTGATCTTTTATTGTTACTTAAACTGTTACTTTTATTTATTTGTAACTGCCATAGTAAAATACACCTAAGTCAGCTCAACAACTGATACAAGTCTGTGCAACTTCAATGTTACCAGGCACTACCTAAGGTAATGACCCATGCCATACTTCATAAATACACACAGATAATTTGGTATGTATAATCTTTCTGTAGTCCTATTAGATTCCTGGGAAAACGTTTTTCTTGTTTCCAGTTTGTTTTCTGTGGTTAACAAAACTAATATCATGCTTATTTTGCATCTCCAGTACTAATTTTACAGTACATTAAGGCATTTATTTATGGTCAAAGCTAAGAATTGTTAATGTTGAATTTAATTATCCCATTGCTTATACTAGAAGCTTAAGGGGAACCACCCCCTTTTCTTTTTCCACGGGTAACATTTCCTTGTTATCTGCACTTCAATGAAAAAACAACAGCTTCAAAAATGAAAACAACCCATACTCCCACCAAACCCCTGCAAGAACAAGTTTGACTCAGGGTATTTTCACAGAAAAACAATGTAAAATAAACAGAAATACTATCAGCAGTGCTACCATAACCACATGGTGGGATGAAATGAAATGAAGCATTTCAACACATTTTGCACCTTTTACTTATATCATTTATATTCAACAGTCCTTTAGAGGAGCAGTATTCAGAGGGAAAACAACTGAATAGTTTCAGATCACTAATGAAATGTTAAGACTTTCACCTCCAGGTCACTGGTTCTAGCTAACCTTGTTCTGAAAGTAGCTGCTACTGACAGCTGTTTGATGGCTTATGGGATGGGATGGTGGTCTCCAAACAGTTCTTTTGCTCTCTCTGCTATAGACAACTCTCTGCTACCGTAACTGACACTGTTGAGCTGCCTCATCAGACAGGCAAAGGACTAGATGGATATGAAAACTGAACTGGTCTCACTCTTTTGAGGAAGTCCTTGCTCAACAGGTCAACAAGGAATATTAGTCAGATCTTTACCACATCAGGATAGGATTATCAGCATGCTATACCAGATCCTTTTGAATAACAATTGCAACTGAATTTAGCATAGTTAGCATCAACATTCCACCTCTTCAAGACATTCTGCTGGCTAAGCAACATAAAACATGCAAAATACAAAATTATCTGACAATTTTCAAGTACAGAAGTTCACTTACAAGACCCTTTATTTCTCATAGTTATTTTAACACAAAACAACTAAGAATTTGCACATTTAAAAAGATGGTCAATACTTATTAAATTATAGTGATGACTAAAATGGCCATAATAGTTAGGGGGGGTGTAATTAGTGACTGAACTTTATGTGCAAACTGGTATATATCTTCATTATTCCAAGATATGTACACTTTATTAAGTTCACCTTGTAGTCACTGATAAAACTGGTATGTGCAAACACTTTAAAGACTAATGGTGTCTTCAAGGAATATGACTGTGTTATTTAAAGCTGAAAAGAATATTCATTACTGGACAGTTTTCAGACAAAACTGGATAAAGATACCATTTAAAAGGAGATAATTTAACCTTGAAACACACTAATGTTATATAGAACAAATACTTAAGTTATGCAAAGGTAAGTACATGAGCTACTGAAATTTCAACCCACATTCTTGGCTGACTAATTTGTGAGGAAGTAAGATCTTGTGCTGCAGTACTCCATACTCTGAATACTGTACTGTTTTTCTTCTTCTGTTTTTTTTTTTTTTTTTTTAGGTAGAAGTAGTAAACTGACTTACTGCCAGGAATTTTTTTGTTCCTACAAAGGAGAGATAAAACACAATGCTGGGACTTCTTGGTATCAAGACATAGTCAAAACAGAGGATGGATCCAGTTTTGGATCAACCACGCCTGAGAAAAAATGCCATCTATCTGCATGTAAAACACCACCTGACAATTAATATTATGTACATGATGATTCTGAGCCAGAATCATGCATGTTCAATCCTGAACAAACACAACAGCCTTAGCACTCTTTGATGAATGCATTGATTATACAGTAAAGTTTTATGATCTGTAATGAGGATATAAAGGATTACTGTTGTTACCAGCAAGGATGGTAGCTACTACTCTGTATGAGGAGGGTATATATTTGAAATTAGGCAAAAAAAATGTTGGTTGTGCAGCCTCCTGCCTTTAAAACGTAAAAACTAACTATGCCTTTACTTGGTACTAATTAGCTGCAAATTTCTTTTCCTAGTTTTCTAATTGACCATGCCACAGTATTCCAACTGAAATAATATTTAAATCTCAGATTAAATGGCATTTTAGCACAGTTTTAATCTGGGGAAAAGTGTTTTTGTTTTTTTATTTTATTGCCTTGTTTAGTTCTTTATAGTAAAAAAGGAACTTTGCGTGTGGGATAACTTTTAGATTTCTATTCCCCTTAAATTACAAATCACCTCCATAACAAAAACTATAAGGTTTCTGAATAGCTGACACCTAATTTTGTGCAAAGTATTAGAAACTAATAGAACACAATTAATACATTATTAATAGCAAGATATCCCCCCCCCCTTTTTTTTTTAAAGTAGTATATCTTCCCCCAGTATTATGCAGCACTTCTGGTGCACCAGAAGACATGTCATTCTAACCCTGAACATTCTGCTTTCTGATGCCCATTTTTCAATGCTGTGGCAATTCATCAACATGGCACTGCTTTCATGAGCAACCACTGCAGAACTTTATTTGAAAGGCATTCCACATTCATGAGTGGAGCAGTTTCCGATTTCTTTTCTCCTCAGGTTAAACTCATTAAAAAACCCCAACCCCGTAGTGATAACAAGTATTTAAATTATCCAAAGTCCCAGGGAAAGAAGAAATAATTAAGCCTACTAAATCTGCACTGGAAGTCTGAAGCAACTCGAAAACTGAAGAGCCTTCAGTGGCATAGTAAACTGAAATGATGATCCCAAAGAAGGATATAATGGACATAAATAACCTGGTGACTCCTTTCAGTGGAAAGGCAGCTCACTCTCTGTTCCCCTAATCCTGGAACTGCCATTAATTTGTCACTCTCTGCATTTTCTTTCTTAACACATTCAACTCAGCATTAAATGTAAAACCTACTGTTCAAAAGCACCGACTGCTCCTGAAAGTCTGCTTGCATTCTGAAGGAAAAAGAAACCCTTTGCAGGGATGCCCACAGTGCCTCCAGAGAGCCGTCCACTAGATGTCACTGTGAGCACAACGTTAGTGCTGCAGAGACCAGACACCTTCCCAACTCAAGACTTAACTTTCTTTGTAACTTAACAAAGCAACTAACCCTATTACCTTCTTTTTGCCTCTTCATATTGAAGACTTAGTCTGACCTTCTCTGCTAAATTTGATCTACTTCTTGCTCCAACCTGTTGAGGAAAAAAAGAAAAAAAAATTAGCCTTATTACTGTGTAAAGCTGTTAAATGAATCAACAAAACCTATGCACAGGCTAGAAAAATTATGACTTAAGTAAAACCACACCCACCTGCAGCCACACACTCGCTGTTAAATGCCTAGTCAGGAATGTACTCAGATGTACAAAACAGTGCTGCTTTCTTCTGATCCAGTTCATCTATTTTTAACTACCGTACTACCAATTGTCCATATTCCATCAGAGTAGAGCAAGAGTATTTTCAAAGAAGTCTTGCAGTGATTGCACTCGAAATTTTAAATCTCCTACTTTGAACTCCGCTGAACTCAGAATTTAGAAATAAGTCAGTGCATTTTGAAGTAAGAATTCAATAAATTTGCTACAAAACATAAGACAAGCTTAGCTCTTTTTTTTGGAAGACCTTGTACAGTCTCTTCCCTATAAACTTAGCTCACAGAACTTCAAAGAAGGTACCAAAATTATGCACAGATTTCTGTGTATGTAAAATATACCGTCAGTGAAACAGAGAAGGTTTTAATGAATCACTGAACAAGTAGTTCCATTAACAGCTTTTCAGCTGTGTGAAATGAAATCGCACATTTCAATTCTGAGATCTTGTTTCTGAAAAGTAAAAACATCTTCATATTGAATTAAGTCTGTAAGGTGAAACATATCCTATAGACAGATCCAAAACCCACTATCTACTTATGCCAATCTTCATTGTACTGGAACTATTTGATTAAATCACATTATATGTTTGGCATGAAGCATTTATGAGAAAGTTCATCTGAATCTTGATTTAAAATTTAAAGAGGGGAAAAAAAAAATCAGATAACTGATTCTAACTAATTCTCTCAAACGTGTATATATAGACCTATCAGCAACAGTAAATAACTACTTGATTCCAATTCCATTAACCGCAGCATTCTGATTCAATTTCTCTTTATATCTGACAAAATGGAAAAAAGCTCACCTCACCAGAAATGTCAGTCTGAGACCCTGTATCCAGAGTTTGTCTAGAAAAACACAGCTGAGAGTTTACAGAGCTGGAACTCAAGTCTGGTTCAGATGTCCCAATGGTCTGGTCAAGATTGAATTTCTCTCTCAGCTTTGCAAGACTCTGTCCAGGAAACAGAGAAGGAGGTGGTGTTAAAGTTCCTTTGCACTTTACCGTTTTTATACCAGTTTATCTCCAAAAGATATTTACATAAAAGACTCCAATAGGAAAATTCTGGGTTTACTTCATATTAAGCAAACTATCCTTTCAATCAAACAGTTGTTAGGTGACACCAAGGGTGACCAACACCTGTGACAATGTAAAAACTACTCATGGTTTTGTGTGTCTCATTTTTGTTTTTCTTTTGTTTTTTTTTTTTAACTTGTCAACCAATTAAATAGGTTAGCATTGTACCTTAAATACAAGTTCAGAAATCTATATTCTCTGACTGACATAGAGTGGCTTTTCGAACTAGGAACGTCACAGGCTTCAGTTTCTGCATCCAAAAATTGATTTTAATACTAGTTTGGCTGAAAGAATTTTGAGAATCCCTTAAAAAAGTATAAAATGCAAAGTATTTATCATCTAGAAAGTGAGTCATGTTAAAACAAATCCACACAAAACTTATGTCAACTGTTCAAAATACCTTCATTAAATCTTGTTTTTCTCTTTCCCCTGAACTTATCGCCTTTCTGATGGACTTTAGTTCACTCAGGACGGCTTTGGCCTCACACAGTTCATACCCGCTCTGGCCCCCAGACATTTTTTTGTCAATTCTGTGGAAAAAGAGAATATTAATACTAGATACAGAAAATAATACTAACGTCTCTGCTGTTCTGCTTCAGACAGAAGCATAGTTAGAGAACAGAAGAGATACCTTTTCCTGTAACAGACATTCAAAGAGGAAAAAGGACACTGAAGTCTCCATTAAAATACTTACTACTTAATCCTCGGCAACAACGTCAAGCTATCTAACACATACACAGCACCCAGTGAATGGCTTTTTCTGACATCAGGAAATTTCATGGAAAAATACTTCTGTTGGCTTTAAAACCACCTTAGCTAAACTACTGGGGCCTTACCAAAGGCAGACTCCACAAGCAATTCTAGTTGATCCAGCCTTAAAGACATAAGGGGCACAGAGCACTGAAGAGTCCTACACATGCTACCAGGAGTATAGCATTATTGCTGACAACACTGTCAGAATTCCCATCCCCACTGTAACTCTCTGCAGCACAGAAGCAGCTTTTGGGTAGACCTTTCCTACTATTAACAGTTTGTGACCCTTACAGAAGCAAAATTTGTTATTAGTAGCATTCCTCTACCTAGACCCACATCATGACACGGGCAGACAGGCAAGCTGCTTGGTACTAATCAGCCTTGCAGAGAAGAAACGTAACCAGCACCATTCTTGTCTCAGCTTCCCTCTCGTTCACCCTAATCCTAGGCATTAACCACCTGGAACAGCTGTTCTGCTCAGCCAGTCACCAGGCTCTCTCTATTCACAAAATCTCTGGATAATTATTACCATATGTCATACACTGGACAATTTACTAAATTCCTGGACTGTCAATGATTTTTAAAAATGCAACTTGAAAATAACAAAACAAAAAGCCCCTAAACATAGAGATAAAAAGATATTTCATTTTAGTATTTCCATATTTACTTCAAGAAGTACACTTTGTAAACACATTTCTCTGATCTCTAGTTTAACTGAATATTTCATAGCATCATAGAAATGACTGCAGCTGTGCTTCACAAAATTAAAACCAACAGCCATCTTCACAAAAGTCAAGCATTTAGTAGAGAATACATTCTTTTATAATGCAATTGGTTTTCTGTTTTTATCATCATCCATCATCTTTGCTGGAAGACATTAACCTTGTGAGTGAGGAATGAACAAACATTTTAATGATCAGAAGTGATCTCGAGCATCCCCTGCAAGAACAGCAGCTTGCACAAAACACCTGTAACTATTCTATTTTTCTTCCAGTTTTGTGCACAAAGATATCAAGGTTCTAAATGGTCTCTAAAGCTGTGAGCATGTCTGTTTTCCTTTCTCCACATTTCAGTTTTTGTGCAAACTAGACCTGCATTTGTGTAAGAAAATTACCTATGTGACTCAGCACTCAGATTCCTATTCAAGGATGTACTTGTTTCAGCTTGAAAGTTCCTCAAACTCTTTCACAGGTAGGCACTTACTTACTGTCTGACAACACTCAATTTTTGGTAACTTAGCAGGTTGCTAATGTCAAATAGATACAGGATATGCCAACAACTGGGATCATGAATGAACAGTTGGGTAATACACCACATGCTGCCTAGTAATATGATGTGCCACATTCAAATTGCAACTGCTTTATTCTGTATATAATTAAGATGGACATGAAGGATCTCTGACATACAAGATATTCCATCTTCCTGTTTTAAATTAATAGGATTAGTACTGTTTGAAAGTGGCTGACTGAATTTTAAAAACAAACGTCCATTGTGTTTCTGTGGAATGCTGTTGACAGTTTCTGAAACATGCTTTGGATTCCTATCAAAATGGCTTGTGAGCAAGCTGCTTTAAAACAATACTTCATTGTTGAATTAATATAATAAAACCAGCATGATTGGCTAACCTTTAATCCTAGGACAGCAACATGAGTTTTTATTACCTTAAGCTTTAGAATCAATACAACTTTCTAAATTTTGCTTCACATGAAGTCTGATTTATGGTTAAATAAATTCCATCAACTATCCTTTTCTCCCTTCACTCCTCACTATTCTTTATATATTTAAATAACAAACAAATCTTACAGTTCTGTTTTAGTCAAAATGAAGGAGGATAGAGACTTGACTGGCGTCCTCCTAAGGTGTGAGGGTTTTCAGTTCCCAACTGACTTCAAACTCTTTATACCAGAAAAATATTTTTGTCCATTTTGACATGTCTGTAATTATGATCGGCCACTTCCTGGACCAGGATTTTTTTCTCCCACTTAAAAAATTCCTACTGTATAGAACTGTTCTATTAAAATACACGGGCAATAGCCTACAAGAGGTTTTGGTTAGAAATGGGAACTGAACTCCAATCTCTCAGCTCCAAACACAGATGCTCTGTCATCCTTTGCAAATCACTTCTCTGCATTTTAGTACTCTACCTGGAAGATAGAAATGCACTTCCCTTCTCCCACCTTTTGTCCCATCTTCCCTATTCTGCAAGCTCTCCAGGATAGAGATTATTACTTATCTGACAGTACACTGCCATACACAGGAGGTCCTGAGAAAGAGAGTAAATGAATCCAGACAATATTACATTAATGCTGCAACATTGCTTCTGCTACTGGAACTAGTGTACTAAGAGCACACAGCTCAGCGTTTTACTGTGTAAATGTATCCTTAATGTATGAGTACATACCACAATAGGGAAAACAACTAGCATTAATAAATTTCTGTTCACATTAGTCAAGAAAACATGCTTGTTACTAAGGTTTCCTCTGCAGCAAGTTCTCTGTGGTGACAGTTCCAGTAATGTTTAATATTTTAGGGCCCAACTTTGTAAGTCAAAGCAGCAGGGAGTTCTCAGACTGAAAAAAAATTCATTCCCTGATAATCCAACTGGTTAAATACCCAGAATGCTCACCCAGTTCAGCATCAGCCCTTTGGACATCAGGCATCCCAGCAGCTGGAACAAAGAAAGTCAGGTCTCTAATCCTCAAATTGTGACTCATTTCAAACCCCGCACAGTTGTGCGCCATTTATACCTCCAAGAACAGCACCCTCCTCTCTCTCTCATTCTTTTGAGCTCAGAGGTGGGAAAGGAAGACAGACAGACCTAATTACTTTTTCAAAATTTTTTGAAATTTTTTAAATGGGACGTGCAAAGCAGCTAAATCCTTCCTTGCGACCCTTAACCACTGCCCTTCTTTCTGCCTCTTTGCAACAAAAGCTACCTCATGGGGAAAAAAATAGGAGGGGGAACAGATTTCTCACATTAACACTTGCACAATAGGTTTGCCATTTCTACAGGTTTCCTGCTTCCTAACTACAACAAAAAGAGTTATTAGATTGTCATTTTTCCCCCCAATAATTCTCTCACATAAGATGGATTCAATTCCATGCCAATAAAAGAAATCAGGCAACTGGATTAAGTCAGTTTCAACTGTTTTCTTTTACTCACTGTTGCAGTGTCTCAAAGCCCTGTTCCTTGTACAGCAGCTCTTGCTTCATCTGAGAGAGTTCCCTCTTCAGCTTCTTAACCTTGTGTGTTAAATCAAAGCAAGAGTTAGAAAATTCCTCTTGTTAAACAGCATAACACATGGCTTTGAACAATTAATGTATTCTCTACATCAGATGAACAAAAAAAAAAAAAAAAAAAAAAAAAAAGAGTAAATTGCTCTACTGACACATATTAAAAACAAAAGGATCTGTTCTCTTCCTGATGTCTATGGGCAACATGCTTTAGTATTAAAGGGACACAAGCAGATTAAATCACATTTCTTATTTGTATCGATACCACACTGTGTTATTAAACCTGAGAGAACTTTAACAAGTAATTTACTTCTCACTTGTTAAGCATGCATTCCAACTGTCCTACAGGGAAATGCCTGTTTATTTTTAGGCTTATTATATTTTCACTTTTTCATTCCAGGAAGCTCTCAAGTCATTTGCAGTGTAAAAGACAAAGCGTGGACTCCCTTTTTTTTTTTTTTTTCTTCTATGAACCATCCTTTCTTATAAAGCTTTACAGACACTGGATCCCTAAATATATAATTCACATTCATTTAATTCAAAGACAACAATCACTAAACACATTTGGATCGCAAATATATGCATCTATTTAATAGAAATGTCCTTGGCAAAACGTTCCCTACTTTCCCTAAGTTTGCATGCTCAATTGCTTTTTAACCTTAATATTGCTATTTCAGATGTTGGCAGATATGAGTACACTAAAAAATATTTATGAATCAAGATTAAATTAAAAAAATCTTCCACTTGATTTTTTATGTCATACTTCCCAAACATACTAAAACAAAGTTTCTGGACCACCTATAAAGGAGTGTACTTTAACGCAAATGAAAATTAATCCTCAGGATACACACAGAGACAGAAATGCCTCCTTGAAATGTGAAGTCCCAAATTTTGGTATTTATACAGCTATACCTGGCTTGTTTGCACTCTACATACTAGCCAGATATTGTTAGGCTTTTTAACTTTCCAATCAGTAAGGTGAAAAAAGGAAAAGCCTGCTGGAAGTCCCCTGCTCTCACGTACCACTGTGAAATTCTTGCTTGTTTTCATATAGGTCCTCAAATATTCAACTCTTTTGAAAAATGGATTATATTAAAATGAAGAATTTTGACCACTTTAATTGAGATTAATTTCAAAATATGTCTCAAAGACTTTTTATATCCAAATGCCCTTAGACTTCCTACTTGGTGCTATTCTTCAAATAAAAATAAATAAATAAATAAATAAATAAATAAATAAAAGGCGAGATTCCCAACATGCCAGGTGACTAAAAGTACTGAGCATCAGCAACTGCTGTAGCTTTCCAAGAGACTTAAAATACTTTGTATGTCTAAAATAACCAGTGCTTTGCAGGGTCTTCGTATGGGTTTGTGAATGATACTTAGCATTCAAGTTTGTAGCTTCTGGCTAATGAATTTTCTGTGACAGAAATAAAATGCTTTCAATCTCCAGTTTCTCCAAAGCAAAATCTGTTCTCTAGATGAGGCGTTAGGTTCAGGCTTTTGGAAACTATCATCACTGGTTGGTTTACTTGACAGAAAACTCTTTTTATTTTGACCATACTGAATAGTTAGCATGATAAATAGACAATGTCTCTAAGTACACATTCAGCGCTCCTGAACTATTTCTTCCCTGACTAGCATGAAAACCCCAAGAATAATCTCTCAAGTGTTCTGATCAAGGTTATAGAAAATGAACAGATATCACTTCTATGTTCCAGGTAAAGTAACGTGTAAAATATGAAAGAAGTCCCAACTTTTCTGAGAAACACAGAATGGCTAAACTTTTTTTTTTTTTAAATCAGAAATGTGATTTTATCGTAATAGCAGAAGGCACACTTGATTTCAACTTAGAGGATTGGATCTCTCAGAAACCCTTACATTTTTCCTCAAGATCATCTTCTGAGTGTCCTCTGCTGTAATTCATCATCATTTCATTATCAAGAAATGTTAGGCACATTATCCTAGAAAGACGTGACCTACATGATAATATAGACTGTGTTTACTGCATCATACTTGCAATAAGCTATTCTTGTGCTCCTTGTCTTCTCCTTCAAAAACTTTCATATAATTCCTACTTTTTCACAACTCTTCACTTGTTTTATCCTTCACCCCCTTCCTACTGCTTCTGCACATCATCTTAAGTCACCTGACAGGCTTCTCGCTTCCTCCTTCTAACTGCATCTTCAAGCAGGCTCCTGTGCTAACCTCCTTCTATTCCCAGCACTTGAGTACTAATGGAACAACAACAACACCCCCCCTCCCTTGTTATTTTATAAAGGTGCATCCCCTACTCACTGCATGTGCATAAAACATACTGTGATCACATATGCTTTGTGTTGTTTGAATTATCTTACTGATTACTAATTGAGACCCCAAATGGCCCCACTCAAAGTCCACCGAATGATCAGATCCTTCGATTTTGATCTTGCGAGAAAGGTCTTTCTTCTCCTGCTTATTTCATTTAACAGCTGTCTGATTTCTATCATATTTTCTCCACAACCTATTGCACAATAGGCAATTCATGTATCCAAAAGGCTCCACATGCATATATTAAGCACAGCTAACAAGTAAAAGGCCAAAGGCCAATTCAGAACTTCCTCAAATGCTGAGTTTTCCCCCTCCAGCCACCATTAACCTGATGATACCAGTAAGCCTCAGCCAGCGTGAGAGGGAGAAACAGGTTTAGTACATCTGACCTAATAGTTCACCAAACAATATGCAAATTCTAACTAGCTGGCTAGCAGCTTACTAATGACTTTGTTTCCCATTAAGTCCATGCATGCATATACTGTAAAATGCCACAAGGTGGCATATTAGCAAGCATCCTCAAGCATTCAAATAAGGGTAAACTATGATAATAGTCATACCTCTCTTGCCATCTTCCATGAAAACCACTTTCCAGCCCTAGCACCACAGGGCTCCACTTTTTCTTATCTCAATGATTTTCATATCCAGTGGCTTTGGATGACAACACACTTTATGCTGATACAGATATTCTTGGACTGCACCCTTCTAAACTCTGCAGACAAGATTCAGGTCACCTATTTTAGGCACATATGCAACTTGGACTTTGCAATGCCATTAAATCGGGTGTCGGGAACCAGCAGGATATTAGGCTTCTTGACTCCAAGAAACAACGAAGAGAGGAAAGCACCTCCAAAAATTTAATTACTGTGATTAACACATCTGCTTCTCTCCTCAGTGAACAAACTGTAGATCTGCAGCCACGAGGTGATTCAGCATTTCTGCATCTTGAGCTGGGAGGTGATCAGAGCTAAGTAACGGGAAAAACTGAGTACAGGACCATGTCTATATTTTCCCCTCTTTGAATTGTAGGTGACTATATTTAAATTTGGTCATGTGTTTTGTTCTTTAACAACACTGTTAATTTCCCAAATATACTAGTGATCCCCTCTTGCCAAAGGGAACATTTATTACTGCTTTACTTATTTTAGAAAGAAGCTCTCGCCTTGTCTTTTTATTCTTGTTCCTGACAGGGTCCTTACTGCTGTTGATTCTTGCTACTAAACTTAAAAAATTTTTCCTCCCATCTCCTCCAGTGTTGAAGTAAGTTCTCTCATTAACCACCTTCCCTTCTCCTTAAAGGATAAGGGACTACAAATAGAGGTTAGTAAGGATAAACAGGTGTACAAGCAGTCAGGAGGGCAACATCTGGACGCCAGTTTTCAGTGCATTCCATCCCTGATTTATACTGGGTTTTAAAATTTTAATGAGCTATTCCGCAGTTCCTTTTAAACATTAATTGTTTAGATTCCTAATCATAACTCTTACTCCAGGTGAAGGAGGCTGTTACTCTCAGAGGTTTCTATGAGTGCTGCTCTGTGTGGAAACCAGGAGGGGGCAATGGAAGAGCTGAGTAACTGCTGTCACTTGTGCTGCTTCTGCTCCTGCAGTCTGTATTCCAGCCCTCATCGAAGGACTATGCTGTGAGGTGCTGTCTTTTTAACCTGCATGGTTTGATCTAATTTCTTTCATTACTAACTACAGAAAGCCTAGGCTATCCATAGAGCATTATATGCCACAACTTAAATGAACTCCCTATATAGATTTTTAAATGTCTTCCACACCATTTCCTCCTTATTCAAGATAAATTCACTAAAGACTAACCTGTGAATGAAAGTTCTTTACATGGAGTCTGTTAGTGACCATACTGAACACAGTTGACCAAATAAAGGATTTTTGTTCATTAGCAATTTCAAAATGCAAACACAAACTTTCATTCTTGATCTGAACTGTTTCATTTTGACAAAACAGAGCAAAGTTTCACACCATTATTGAAAAGTGTTTTTTAAACCAACAGAAAATTTTGAGTCAGTTCAGAAGAAAGATTGTGTAAAAACATTCATCTAGCTGCAGCTCACCTTGGCCTACTACTTTTCTATTTTAACCTAAAGATTTTTACTCTTCCTCTTAAAAACAAAAGCATACAAGCAAAAATAGTTACCAGATTTATTTAAACCCACATCTAATTAGAATATCTGTCAAAGTTTCTCCAAAATGTGTTATCTGAAAGTAACAGAGACAGCTTTAAAAATTCCTTAAAAACTTCTGAATGGTATTAATGAGAATATTAGGAGGTTTCAGTACCAGGGTACAAGGTATGTCTGCTAGTTCAAGCTTTGCTTATTCTATAGTCATAAACTTTGCACACAGCATACAAATGAATGAGTTAAGCACTCTCACCCTTAATCTTGTAGTGGAGATTTCAGCCTTCAGAATGTCAGGGTCATACTTTGTGCTTGATGAAGAACCTGAGAACACTTTTTTTAAAAGACAAAAAAGGACAAATATTTAAGTACTTTAAAATCATTAATTAGTCCCTTCCTCAATGAATCCATGTTGATCTAAAACTACAAAGTGCAGAAAAACATAAAATACTTAAAAAAAAAAAAAATCCTTTTGTAGGCTAGTCAGTGTTGCAGGGTGGCAATAATTAATGAATAATCAAAATTTCCCCCTTTTTTCCCCTACCACTATTTGGTATCTCTCCTCCTTTGCTTAGCCCAGGATCCTAAAGTAGCACCTCATTCTCTCTGACTTTCTATCCCTTGCCTTCTGCTCCCATTCTTCTAGTTAAGCCGTCTTGTGACTACTTCTTCCTGGAAGCTGTAATTTCTAAGGAGATTTCCGGTAAGCAGAAGATCTATCCAGAAGCCTCAGAGGTCAACCACTCTGTTCATCCACAGCTGTACGTGTTACTTTCATCACACTCTCTACTTCCAAGAGAGATGTTTGGCCAACGACAGGCTTCTGACAGCACTTTACTACATGCCAATTCCTTGCCTCACATTGTAGCACGTATCTCTACTTCACCCCTAATCACAGCACAAAAGCTACAAAATTATTATATGCTATTCTTACAAAGCAGCAACAAATTCCCTTTTTGGTCTATTGTAGACACCTGTCAAGACAGTAGAGTCATTTCTGTACACAGCCATGAAGTGCAAGAGATTCTATTTACTCTGAACCTAGATTTGGCAGAATTTTGTTCTGACAAACTGCATGACAAAATAGATTTCAGAGCCAACTGCTCTAAACGATGGCTCAAAGGAGCTCACAATTGCATCAGCGGGAAGAGGGTTCTCTCCAGCAGAGTATCTTTATATTAAAAAAAAAAAAAAAAAAAAAAGTAGAGATGCTATCTTTAAAAAAGCCAGAGTACAAGGTGTTCATAGCAAACCTTGAGAACTCATCCTAAAGAGAAACAGGATCCCCTGCAAGGCACAGATCAAAGAAGTTACATTGTATTCTCTACTGTACTTACAGCTTGTACGAGAGCTTGATTTTTCTTTGTAGGCATCATTCAACCGTACATACTCATCCAGTGCAAGTGCTAGCCTCTGTTCTTTCACCTGGTAGAGTTCTTTCTGAGTACTGAGAGCATCCTGGGCTATTGTAAGATAATCTTTTAACATTCTCTCTTGTTCTTGCCTCCATTGTTTCCTGGGATCTTCTATTTGTGTTGTTTCTTTATAGGAGAAAAAGAAAGGATTTAAAGAGACCTCTGCTAAAAGTAATTGACAACTTTCTTTGCCTGTAATCCACAATTATAGAAGTCTAAACCATAGCTTGCCTTCGGTTACTAAGCAGCTGCTCAATTTTATTTGTTTTTCTTTGCCACAATAGTGTGTGTAAGAAACAGTATTTAAGGGATCAACTGCAAAATTAGGAATTAGAGTACCACAGGTAAATGCTTATGTAGATCATTCCGACATCTTCAACCTTGAATTAATAACACCCTAAAACTCAAGAAAAAACTTATTTTTTGCATCAGAGTATTTGGAAACAATTGGATCAATAAACTCTTTCTATGACATCTTAAAATTGAATGCATTTCTGAACAAAAATGAAAAGCAATCTTAGCTATTACATTTTTTCAACCCCCCTCCTCCCCACTTCATGAATTTTTACAGCCAGATGTTATTTATGTTTTATAGTGGTTATCTCTCTCCTTTCCCTCTATAAAAAGAGTTTTATCTTTTCCCCTGTAACTGAACTAACAGCTCATTAACTCTCCAGATCATCTCACCTAACTCTATCCCTATCCCTGCTAGGCATCTGATCCAAGGTACAACTTTCTTTTATGGTCAATAGACAGAGAGCGCTGCCCTCAGAGGGCACTTCACTCCATCAAAGACAGGTGCCCAAGATACATGGGACCGAAATGTCTTCTTCGGTGTCTACTTCTTTCCACTGACTACCCAAGTAATATAAATGAGTAGGCTGGAACAGGCCCTTACTTCACAAAGGGCTTCAGGTCAAACATTTTAACTCCAGCAGGCACACAAAAGACAGACTTGCATAGAATGCATAGACAAGAGGATCAGACATAAGGTAGTGGTACATATTAAGAAAGTATGTGATGAGATCAATCTCACTGTAGGTTTTAAGTTGTTTTTTTTTTTAAATGTAAATATGCAAAGAGGAAGAGTCAAGACTGAATGTTCAATCTTATCATTAACGCTTCCTGACTTAGTTCAGCACTTTTTGAAGCTGTACAATGAATATTCTTCCTTTAAAGCTGTACTAAGTACAAAAACATTCTCATAAGACATAGCCATGAAAAGTTTGAAATCCAAATGCAAACATGCACCACACTGCATTTTCTTTATAAGTTACATACTATAAATCTAGGTAGAGCTACAGAGATAAAAAGTAACATTCAGTACCGAAGTATTTAAGTGCAAAGCATTTAATTCAGAATTTTTCTGCAAAAAGGGGGAGGAAAGTTTATTCTCTGGGTTAGATTTCTGCCACTTTAATTCTCTGAATCACTTTACTGTAAGAACCAATGTGGGGGGGTGGGAATGGGAACACGCGGCTGAAGATGGCGGAGGGGGGAGAGCTGCAGCAGATCCAATCCGATTGCTCTAAATTGTAGCTGAAGTGCACTCTTGGGGAGAAGGCACTCTTTCAACTCCATATATGAAAACAGATTTTGTAACAGCAAAAGCTGATAAGGACAGGTTCTGGTTAATAACAATTTCTCATACTAACTACCAGTTTTTCAAAAGCCTTTTGTGTTGTTAATATCACGTAAACCAAAAGACATGAAAATAAAAAGGAGCATCCCATAAAACTAACCCTGTAGAACCTTATGTCTATGGAACTACTGATATTTTTAAAAACAAATACAGATACACCCCCCCCTCCACCATTTACAAACATAACAAGCTTTTGTATTTCTACTTGGGAAAGGTATTTCTTAGATGTTCACAATGGATGCATGGAGAGTATAAATCACGTAAACCCAAGTGCGGTGCATAAAAGATTAAAGCAGAGAAGCTTTATACACAGTTGGTTTTCCAATAACCCCAACAGGAACGCTCTCTCCAAAAAACTAACTGTAGCTACAGACACACACACACACACACACACATATATCTGTGTTTATAACCACCTGCTTTTTCCACAAAGATATCAGGCACACAAAGAAGCAAATCAATACCTTTTCTCTCCTAAATGGTCAACACATGTCCCTATCTGTGGCCACTTACTGCTGTTGTGCTTTAACACACCTCCACATTCACAGTTATTTACACAAGATAGGAAGTGTTGGTTTCCAGAGCTGTCCTTTTTTTGTGAAGCAGGATGAAGAGCATGAAGCATGATTCTTATGGGTCAATGACCAAATAGGATAAATGCAGTTATGTTGGTTTTTTAGAAGAATGTAATGATGTGATTGTGTTTTAAGAGTGCAACCAGCAGCCACCCAATAATCTTACAAGATTGGAAGGTCTCATCTTCCAGCATGTTGTAGGTAATTGCCTTGTAGGTTTTAAGTGAGGATTGCTCAACATGCAGCCCAAAGACCAAATGTAGCCTGCAGAGTTCTAAAACGTGGCCTACAGATGCCCTGTCCTTGTGACTGCAAGAGAAGGACAAAGCTGATCAACAGCAGATTATTTTGTATTGCTGACAAATACAATCAAACATTTTCTTTTTGCTTCTCCAAGCTGCATGTGCAAAACAATACTATGATTACATGAGCTAACTTCTTTTATACTGATAGTCATAAATGAGTTAAAGGTGACCCCGCATTTTAAAAATTGCACACTGTAACTTCAGCATACTGAGGTTTGGGTATTTGCCTGTGTAAGTACATTGACTGGTCAAATTAGTCTCAGCCAATTCTATCTGCATGTATTTTATTCCGAAACGAACGCTCAGTCAGGAAAATACCTAATCCTGGAAAAGGCAAAGCAGTAGTGGAATGACTATCCCAGAATTGTTACTCAACTTTTACCAAGCAGAGAAGGCTCTGGAGTATTTTTCACTCTATGTCTTCTCAAATATTATGAAGTGGAAAACCCAAAAAAGCATATCGCTTGTTTGGCAAGTTGGTTTATATATATATAAAAATGTGTGCCTGTGTAGCAGCACCATATGCTTGTTCATCTATAATTTTCAGTTGTCTCAATTTTAATCAGTAGGTTTACTCCACAGAGAAAAAAAACCCAAAGACAGAACTATGCATAATATTTCTGGTACTGTAGTGCTGCACTGTGAAAAGTACATTCGTTTGAGCACATGCACCTTCTAAGAGCCAATAAATTTTTTTAAAAAGCAGACTTCTTTCAAAAACAAATATTTATACTTCTCAGAGTAAAGCCTCACAAAGATAAAGAATTTTTTCCTTGGACAGGAATGTTTTAAGCACCTGCTGTTAAGGTCAAACTTGCATACAGAAGAATATTATTGGGATAGTTACATGCATGTCATTGAGGGAACAGCTTGTTGAACACTTCAAAATGAGATGTGAAGGCCTTCATGCGTAATCCAAAGAGTGAGACTTAAGCCACAAAGAACATCCAAACATTTTCCTACGCTTATTATTCAACAGCTGATATAAAATAAACATGGGAGATCTCATTCCTTTTTTTAGGGCAGATGGACGTTTCCACTGGTGACTGCAACAGGATGCCTTATAACCTTGTCTGCAGCAGATATGAATCGTGCAACAAACAGATTGCTAGCTAGACAGATGGGGAGCTGTTATTTCTGCTGGTCAGGTGAGGACTAAGCACTGGTTATGAACACTATACAGAGCTGTAGGGTTGTGTCTGTTGCAGAAAATGCTAACTGGACTTCAATCATCAGCAGTGGAGAACAAACAAACCATCCCCCTGGGCACGACCTCTCCAATGCTTGCTGCATCACCAGACAGTTAAATCCAAGAGTTCAGCTGTTTCTTGTAGAGAAAATGAAGAAGATATACTGGCTATTGTTTTTCATGGCATAAACTTAGATATGAACTAAAGGAATCTCCTTAAAATGGATCTTTAAACAACTAAGAGTTGTACATCAAGGTCTATCAAGAGCATTGCTTAGATTTAAAAATATCTTTATATATCAACTTCCTCTGTCCAATCACAATGCAAAATAATGATCCAGAGTAATAGAATGAGGAGGATGATGGCATGCCTAGTATTCAGGTTACACGTTCCTAGTTTGACTTGGGTTTAGAGTCATTTGGCAAAGCCACTTGCAAATCAAAATTACTCAATTCTATTAAGAGATCTTGATTTAAAACAATTTCATTTAAACAAATTACTGTAAGTTCCTAGTTAATAAATTTATAAAAAAAATTATAAACAGACAATTTATTTCCTCCTATTTTTAAAGATCAGAGTGACTACCCACACTGGGGGGAAATTCTGTGAGACAGAAAACACTTGTGGTCTCGCCCAGCGGAACTGCACAAGCAGCAGGATGGCACGCTCCACCCAAGGACGTTCCTGTGCACTGAAATGATCACAGCCTTGTAACATAGAAGAGGAAGCTATGCTGGCTTTAATCATACTGCTATCCATGAAATGCACTCTTCCTGGCTCACTGCCAGTCAGGTTTGATTCACTTAAACTCAGCAAAAAATTTGGCCCAAACAATTCAAAACCAAAATGCCAGGACTGACTTTATGCCTTGAAAGTTTTGTTTATTCCTTTGGCTAGAACTTGCGTCAAGGGCAGCAATGCTATGCATGTTCTCCGTAATTATACATAAGATATATATTATGCATGGAATACAGGAAATAGTCAGGCATGCCATTTTTTTTTTTAAATGAGATATTTTCATACGTTATGTTCCTGTCCGCTATCAAGAAGCTCTGCCAAATTTTTACAGTCTACTTGAACAGAAGGAAACTATTAGCTTATCAGCAGTAGGATCGTATTTCCCTAAAATACATGAAATTAAAATCCCACAGGGAAGGGAACGGCTCCCTGACGCCCTACTGCTAGACATGAGAGAATTGGACATTTTACTACAGGATTAACAATATGTGGAAGCAATAGTTTTCCAACATCTCCCTTTGCCAAATAAAATAATAGCATCGATTGGCTCTAGAATGAGTCATACGTAAGCTGTCTTCAGTCGGACACATTACATTTAGGCACCACAGTTAGAGCACAAGTACTCTCAAGGGGTCCCACTAAAAAACATGCCAGAGATGCTAGATTGCTGCTTGAGAAGGACACATACATAGCAAGAGGAGACAAAATCATGACATTATGCTTACCATCCTGAAGAGAGAACTCTTATCTGTTTAAACACATGTCCATATTATTCCAGTTCGTAAATGTAGCAGAATCACCATCTCAGAAGAGAGGTTATTCCAAGGAAAACTAGTTGACCTGGCTAGAAACAAGGACCAGAGACCTAAGATCTGTAGGGAGGACAGCAGGGGGGAGTTGCGCGCCACAGCTGGAGCTGCTGCAATAGCCCTCCTTTTTGGCAGTGATGGTTTGTTTCCACCATGTCACCTCAACCCACACTCCCCCACGTTACACATTCACGTCTTCTCTTTTGCAGTCTCTGGTGCTCACTCAACCCAGTGCAAAGCACTGTACTAAACGCACACAAGCACTCACTGGCTCCAAAAGATAACATGAAAGCAGATGCATCATGTTCGGGCAGGTTAGGCGAGTTGTGCCATGTTACCAAAGGTCCAATGAGCCACTATAAAGGAGGAACAACCACCTAGCTTGGGAAGGAACTAGACATCCCTTTTTTGGCAGCAGCAAGCCTACTTATGGAAAGTCATCCATTAGAATCTTAAGTATGGATCTACTCATCAATACCATGCACCTTCTCCCTCATATACTAACTTACAGGGAAGTCTCCAGACCTGGAAACCAAGGCTACAATACAAGACAAGAGGTGGCAAAACCGCAGTAGCTGAGCCCTGAAAAGAGGGTGGTTCTGACTGATGCAGAATTGTGCCGCACACAGCCAGCTGTGCTCTGGGCTGCACCATGTCATAACTCAGCTACTCTGTGTCAGGGTGGCACTTTCTCTGCCTGAAGTAGTAAGTGATGAAAAGATAACTCCATTACACCTGACATGTCCAGTTACCTTGCATAATAACTGCAGGACTACTACTTCCAGCCAAACAGAACCCCACCTTCAAGAGAATAACAGAGGCCTCAAAACTCCAAACCCAATAGCTGACTACATTCAGGATCCCTCACGACTGGTGCTTCTCCTGAACCCCAGGGGCTGAAGAAAGCGCGCAAGCTAAATCCAGATTGGTTTCTGAACACAGCCCCCAATGTCTTTGCTGTGGTAGGATTACAATCTACTCCACAGAGGTGAGCTGAGAAGGAGGGGATATCTGGAAAGCAGCCTGCCACATGCTGAGGGCAAGCCCCTGGAAAAGGGCTGCAGGTGAACCAAACTGGGGCCAGCCACAGCGAAGGAGAATCAAGATTTCAATGGTATCTCGCACAAAAATGTCTCAAGATGGCACAAACAAAATCAACAACAACCCTTTGACATATAACATCAGAAGAGGGAAAATGGTGTCTGGTATCAGCTATCACAGGATAATGAAAGTTAGCTTAGTGGTGGGTGGTGAAAGCAATTTTAACAACAACATTATGTAATCACTATGGATATGTTTATTCTACAAGTATATCCCATGTCTCTTGATAAACAAACTAGCTTTCAAATCTCCAGTACTTTTGCCTGCAAAAATACACTTACTTCACGGTACTTCAACCAGCATAACAGATATTGCAGGCAACCGAGATGCAAGTCTTAATGAACAACAAAGGAGCAAATGCACTAGCACTAGTTTCAGGGAGAATAACCAAGTGTTACTAGACTGGCTTAAGGAATGCACTTTATTGTTTACATACCAGAGGCTTTCTGAATGCATTTTTTTTCTTATTCCTTTTTTCCCCCGCACTTTTAAAAATACTTGTGATTCAAACTCAAACAACAAGAAAAGCAATTCATACCCAAAAAATTTGAGGAAGAATTCACAAACAAGTATTACATCATTTCACACTGATATATTTGTTCAATAGGTACATAAAAATAAAGAATAGCACATTACAGAGACAGCAGTTTCAGTAAGACTATGGAGCCCAACAAGATGACATATACAGTGTATTAAAAATGATCTAACACATTGCTGGATACTCAAAAGAAAATCACATTCTACCACATAATAAGATGGAATACGGGTTCTAAAGAGAGACATGGAGCAAAATTAGGTTATTCAGAGTATGCTCAGAACTGAGCTCTCTACAGTTTGTTTCCTGCCATAGAACTTGCACACAAAAAATGCCTCCTGTCTTCCAGACACCTTCTTCACTTTTCCATAAAATAATTCTGTGCTTGAGTTTGAGTAATGAGAGAAAATGAAACATTTTCCAGCTATACTGTGCAAGCATGAGCAGATTTCCAAGACATATTTATTCAGAGATTTTTACGAAGAAATATTGAACATGTTATCCTTAAGGCACATTAGTTTCCTCTAGATATCGGGTAGCATACACTTTTATATATATATATATATAAAAATATATATATATATATCTCGGAGTCAAATGCAGTAGAAACTTTGAGCATTTTGCTCTACATTATCCAGTAAGTAGGTAACGTTCTACTGCTATGACTATCAGAACTAAGACATAAGAAAAACATGCAAGTATGATCTTTACAGAAAAGTCAGCAGCTAAAATCATCTTTAATCCAGAGCCTTCATTGCTGGAGCCCTCCTTCTGTAGCCAGCATGTACCTTCCTACAGCCAGGGTGCAGAGAAAATACCTATAAATAAGATTCAAGATAAGATCTACTGCACTTGGGTTTTCACCACGTGTGTTTGCTGACAGTAAAGAGTCTTCACAATTGTTTCCCAAATGCTTGCATGTCACCACTTGGTTAGAAGATGGTGATGGG
>JANHGO010000001.1:48122056-48145554 GCA_024606505.1 Aquila spilogaster
ATAGTTAATATTAAATCTAACTGTCCCACTGCTTATACTAAAAGCTTAAAGGGAAGCTCTTCTTCCTTTTTCCATAGGTACCAATTCCTTCTCACCTGCATCTCAATGAAAAAACAGCTTTAAAAAACAATCAGAATAAAAAAGAACACCCATCAAATTGCTGCAAGAACACATTTAACTAAAAGTGTTTTTACAGAGAAACAATGCAAAATAACTCAAATTGAAATACAATCAGCACTGTTACCATAAACAAATGGTAGGGCAAAATGAAATGAAGCATTTCAACATATTTTGCAGCTGTTATATAAATATATATAATTTATATTCAGCAGTCCTTTAGGGGAGCTGTACACAGAGGGAAAACAACTGAATCATTTCAGATGGATAAGGTGTTAAGATTTTCATCTCCAGGTCACTGATTCCTGCTAGCCTTGTTCTGAAAGTAGCTGCTACTGACAGCTGTTTGATGGCCTAAGGAATGGGATGGTGGTCTCCCAACAAATCTGTAGCAGAGGGAGAAAAAGAAAACTCTCTGCTGTTCTAACTGACACTTTTTTTCTGCTGCCTCATCAAGAAAGGCAAAGGACTACATGGATTTGAAAACTGAACTGGTTTCACACTTTTGAGATAGTCCTTGCTCAACAAGTCAAGAAGGCATGCTGCTGGAGTTCCACCACATCAGGATATAACTGTCAGCATAGTATATCAGATCCTTCTGAGTAGCAGCTGCAGCATGACAGTGAATTTGGCATAGCTGACGAACTCTAAATTCATCCAGCTCTTTATTTTGTCAAAGTCAGTAGCTTTTTTTTTTAGTTTAGTTTTTTTTTTTTTAACTGTAAAGCAACTATGAATTTGCACATTTAATATTCCAGAAAAGATGGTCAGAACTTATTAACTTACAATGGCCATAATAATTAGGGGAGATGCAATGAGATACTGAAGTTTGGTATGTATCTTCATTATTCCAAGATATGCACGCTTTATTAAGTTCACCCAGTAATCACTAATAAAAACAGTATGTTCCAACACTTTAATGACTTTAACTGTGTCTTCAAGTAATCTGACTGTTTTATTTAAAGTGCAGAGGAATATTCATTATTTGGACATCTTTAGACAAAATTAAATGAAGACACAATTGAAAAAGTAATTTAACCTTAAAACACACTGATGTTATACAAAACAGATACTTGGTTATGCAAAGATTAAGTACTTCGTCTACTGCAATTATGACCCATCTTCTTTTTTAATTTGTGAGAAAGTAAGGTTTTGTGCTGCAGTTGTCCAGACTCCAAACATCATGCTTTCTTTAATAGCTAGAAGTGGTACACTAACTTACTGCCAGAGTACCCTTTTTTTCCTACAAATGAGAGACAAAACACAACAGTGGGACTTCTTAGTATTAAGACAGTCACATGAGAGAATAATCTGGTTTTTGATAAAAGAAAATTGAGAGGAAGTGCCATCTAAATAAATCTAAAAAACCATCTGACAATACTATATACATAATGACTTTGAGCCAAAATCACCCAAGTTCAATGCTGAAGAAACACAATAGCTTTATCAATGTTAATCACTAGCACTGATTATACAACAAAGTTTCACGATCCATAATGAGGATAGAAAGAATTACTGTTGTTTCCAGCAAGAATGGCAGCTAGTATTATATAAAGAACATATATCTGGATTTTGGAAAACGTTGACTATGCAGCTTCTTGTCTTTAAACATTAAAACTATTTAAGCTGTTATTTTGTATCTGTAAGCTAAAAACTCTCTTCCTGGTTCTCTAATTGACTGTGCTACAGCATTCTAAATGAATTAATAATTAAGTCACAGAACAAGTGCCATTATAGGTACAATTTCCATCTATGGAAAAGTGCTAGTTCTTACTTAATTGTCTTGGTTTTTAATACAAAAAAAAAAAAGGTGTGAGATAACTTTCTAGATTTATATTTCTCTTATATTATCTAACAAAAGCTGTAAGGTTTCTAAATAGCTGACATGCAGTTTATTAGTTTAAATAATGTAAATCTTCACCCAGTATTAGGCAATACTACTCCTCTGGTGTACCAGAATACATGTTACTGCAGCCCGGAATGTCCTGCTTTCTGATGCCTATTCTTCAGTGCTGTGGCAATCCATCAAAACAGCACTGCTTTCAAGAGCAACCATTGCAGAATCTTATTTGAAAGACATTTCACATTCATCAGTAGGGCAGTTCCTGACTTCCTCTCTCCCTAGGCTATTAAAAAGCAACCTCACAGTGAAAACAAGTACTTAAAGTATTCTAAGTCAAGGGGCCCTGGGCAGCCTGATCCAGTGGTTGGCAACCCTGCCCAGGGCAGGGGGTTGAAGCTTGATGATCTTTAAAGTCCCTTCCAACCCAAGCCATTCTATGATAATAAGGGAAAAACAGATAATTAAGATGACAAAATCTGAAGTGGAACTCTGAAGCGTTATACCTGAAGAACTATCAGTTGCATAGTAAACTGAAATACAACCCCAAAGAGGGATTTAAATGGAAGTTAAAAAGCCTGGTAACCTTTCACTGGAACCCACCAATTCTCTGTATTTCCATCATCTTGGAACTGACATTATAACTTTTCATTTCATTTCTTAACTTATGTAACTTAGCATTGAATGTAAAAACTACTGCTCAAAAGCACTGCCGGCTCCTGAAAGCCTGCTTTGTTTTCAGGAGAAAAAGAAACATTTTGCAGCAATGCCTTCAGCACCTCCAGAGAGGCGTCCACTAGATGTCACTGCGAGCACAGTGTTAGCACTGAAGAGGTCGAAAGCACCCGACTCAAAACTATAGTTTACCAAAGCGACTAACCCCATTACCTTCTTTTTGCCTCTTCATACTGAAGACTTAGTCTGACCTTCTCTGCTAAATTGGATCTACATCTTGCTCCAACCTATTGAAAAAAATATTAGCCTTATCACTGTGTAAAACTGTAAAATGAGTCAACAATACAAAACAAACGCCCAGGCTAGAAAAATTACTACTTAAATGAAACCACACCCACCTTTAGCCACACACTTGCTGTTATATACACGGTTAGTAATATACTCAGTGCTGTTTTCTTCTCATCCAGTTCATCTGCTTTTAATTACTGTACTACCATATTTCAGAAGAGTAAATCATGTACATTTTCAAAGAGGTCTTGCATTGACTGAACCCAAAATTTTGATCCACTTCAAACCCCCCACTGAACTCAAAATTCAGGGTTAAATAGGTGCAATTCCAGGCAAGACTTAAAAAAGAAAAACAAAACAAAACAACTCTACAGTCCATGGGCAAGCTTGGCCCCTCTCTTTGGAAAACCTAGTACAAACCCTTATAAATTCAGCCCACAGAAGTATAAAGAAGGTGCCAAAATTAAGCACAGCCTTCTGTCACTGTAAATACACTGTCAGCGAAACAGAAATTATTAATGACTCACTGAAGAGATAGCTTCCTTATGTTTTTTCAGCTGTGGAAATGAAACTGCACAGTTAAATTCTGAGATCTTGTTTCTGAAAATTAAAAACATTTTCAGATCAAAGTAACTCTGTAAGGTACAACATCCACATAGGTGGATCCAAAAAATACTGTTTACTTACATTGTTCTTCACTGTACTGGAACTACTTGATTAAATCAGATTGGCATAAATGCTTCATGCCAAATATGAAAACTTCATCTGAATCCTGATTTAAATTTGAAGTGGAAAATCAGATGACTGATTCTAAGTAATTTTCTCTTAAATGTGCATATATGTAACACCTCAGCAACAGTAAACAGCCATTTGTAACAGCCAATTCCATTAACCACTGCATTCTGATTCAATTTCTCTTTACGTTTGACAAAATGAAAAAGCTCACCTCACCAGAAATGTCAGTCTGAGACCCTGTATCCAAAGTTTGTCTAGAAAAACACAGCTGGGAATTTACAGTGCTGGAACTCAGGTCTGGTTCCGATGTCCCAGTATTCTGGTCAAGACTGAATTTCTCTCTCAGCTTTGCAAGACTCTGTCCAGGAAACAGAGAACAAGGTGGTGTTAAACTGTCTTTGTACTTTTGTTCAAGTTCTCCACGGAAGTTGCTTTAGCAAAGGATTGGACTAGATGATCTCCAGAGGTCCCCTCTAACCCCTATCATTCTATGAATCTATGATACTTTACAGTGTTTATACTGGTTTCTATTCAAAAGATGTTTTGTCTAAAAGACTCCAGTATAAATTTTTCCCCCCCTCTCACATCAGGCAAACTGTCCTTTCAACCAAGCAGTTCATAGGTGACACTGAGCACAATTGCATCATTCTGGTTCTTGTTGCCTCTCTCTCCCTCTTGCTCCCCTTTATAAACCAATCATATATTTGGTTGATGCAATAAATAAATGAAAATCTGCTGTCAGAAACTAATACAGAGCAATTTGGAGAACCTGTGCTCATTTAGAAAACGGCTACACATCTCAAAATACGTATCTCAAGTTTTGCCCACTTCATATTTTAAATAGCGTTTTAGAGGTAATATGCATTGCACCTTACCTACAAGTTCAGATACTTATATTCTGACTGCCATACAGGGCACTTTTTGAATTGGGAAAGTCACAGGCTTCAGTTTCTGCATCTCAAAACAGATTTCAACACTAGTTTGGCACATGGTTTTGAAAACCCCTTAAAAAGTATAAAATGTATAGTATTTTGCATCATTAAAGTTTCTTCTGATAAATCCACACGAAACTTATGCCAACCCTAGAAAATACCTCCATACCTTCATTAAATCTTGTTTTTCTCTCTCCCCTGAACTTATTGCCTTTCTGATGGATTTCAGTTCACTCAGGATGGCTTTGGCCTCACATAGTTCATACCCGCTCTGGCCTCCAGACATTTTTTGGTCAATTCTGAGAAAAAAAGAGCATATTAACACTGCATACTGCAAATAATGTTAACATCTCTGCTGTTCTGTTTCAGACATAGTTCAAGCATAGTTAGGGAACAGAAGGGAAGGAATAACTGATGGTATTTCCTTTAGCAGACGTGCAAAGACAAAAAGGACATTGAAACCTGCATTAAAATACTTTCTATTTGGCAAAAACGTCAAGCTATCCAACACACACATAGTGAATGGGTTTTGCTGACATCAGGAAATTTTATGAAAAAAAGAAAAAAGCATATTGGCATTAAAACCATTGATTCAGTCTTAAGGACATGTGGGGCACAGGGCACTACCTGAAGTAATATTCCTACATGTGCTACCAGGAGTACAACATATTGCTGTCAACATGATCAAAAATCCTATTTCCACCCCAATGCTCTGCAATGCAGAAGCAACTTTGGGGGACAACTTTTACCCTAATAGATATTTGCAATACTTAAGAAGCAGAATACATTACGGGCAGTATTTCTCTACCCAGACTCACAAGTCTGACATCCAGACAAGCAAGCTTATAGGTACTGATCGTTCTTGCAGAGAGGACACGTAACCATATTCTTCTCTCAGCTTCCATCTCATTTACCCTAATCCTAAGCACTAACTACCTGGCTGCTGCGCTCACCCAGTCACCAGGCTCTCTTTACTCACTAAATCTATGGATAATTAATACCATATGTCATACACTGGATAATTTACTGAAATACTGAAATATCAATAATTTTTTTAAAAACAATAACTTAAAAGCTAAGTTAGAGACAAATATTTTTTCATTTTGGTCTTTACGTATTGGCTTCAAAAAATCGAGCGGCAGGTTGGAGAAATGTGTTAACTGAATATTTTATAGCACCATACAAATGACTGCAGCTGTGTTTCACAAAATTAAAAACAACAGGCATCTTCACCAAAGTCAAGCATCTACTAGAGAACACATTCCTTTATCGTACAATTGGTTTTCTGTTTTTATCATCACCCTTCTACAAGACATTAACCTTGTGAGTGAGGAATGAACAACTGAGCAAGAACATAAAACACCCGTAATGAAGTATTCTATTTTTCTTTTAATTTTGTGCACAAATATATCAAGATTCTAAGGCAGTCGGTAAAGATATGAATCTTTTTTTCCTTTCTCCACATTTCAGTTTTTCTGCAAAACAGAACCAAATTTGTGTAAAAAACATGACTCTGCACTCAGATTCCTACTCAAGGATGTATTTGTTTCAACTTGAAAGTTCGCCAAACTCTTTCATAAGTATGCACACACCTACTCTCTGACAGCACTCAATTTCTGGTAACCTACACCAAGTTGCCAAGGTCAGATAGATACAGGATATGCCAACAATTGCAGTCATGAATGAACACTTGGGTAAGAAATATACCACATGCTGCCTAGTAACACGCCGTGCCATATTCAAATTGCAACTGCTTTATTCCATTTATAATTAAGATGGACAAGAAGGATCTCTGACATATACGATATTCCTTCTCCTGTTTTAAATTAATGGGATTAGTACTGTTCAAAAGCGGCTGACTGAATTTTTTAAAACAAACGCCCATTGTATTTCTGTGGAATGCTGTTGACAGTTTCTGAAACATGCTTTGGATTCCTATCAAAATGGCCTGTGAGCAAGCTGCTTTAAAACAATACTTCATTGTTGAATTAATATAATAAAACCAGCATGATTGGCTAACCTTTAATCTTGGGACAGCAGTGTGAGTTTTTATTACCTTCAGCTTTAGAATCAATATGTCTTTCTCTTCTAAACTTTGCTTTGAAATCCAATTCATGTTTAAATAAATTCAATCAGATATCTTTTTCTCTCCTCACTCCACTCCGGTCTTTATGTATTTAAATAACAAAAAAAAATCTCACATTTCTGTTTTAGTCAAAATGAAAGGAGACAGTGACTTCACTGGGCTCCTCCTAAGGTGCTGAAGGGCTCCAGTTCTCGATCTACTCCACACTCTCATATTAAAAAAAAAAAAAAAAGATTTGCTCCATTTGGACAAGTCTGTAACTATGATAGAACATTTTCATTCAGCATTTTCCTAGACCAGAATTTCTTTCTCCCCATTCAAAATAAATAAATAAAAATTATGATAGAATCCTACTGTATAAAACTGATCTATTACTATTTTAGGGCCCACCTAAGTCAGGAACAGCAGAGACTGCTCAGACTCGAAATAAATAAATACCTAAATAAATAAATGGGTTTCTAATAGTCGAACTGGTTGGACACCCAGGACGCTCTCCCAGCTCAGCCCTTTGCAACCCAGGCATCACAGCAGCTGGAACAAAGAAACTCAGGTCTCCAACCCTCAAATTGTGACTTATTTCAAAGCTGGCACAGTTGTGCCACCATTTATACCTCTGAGATCAGCATCCTTCTCTTTCTCTTTGAGTTCAGATGTGGTGAAGGAAGAAACACCAACCTAATTACTTCCTTCAGTTTTTAGGGTGTTTTTTTCTGTTTGTTTGTTTTGTTAAATGGGACACACAAAGCAGCTAAATTCTTTCCTAGGAACCCTTAACCACCGACTTTCCTTCTGCCTCTTTGCAGCCAAGCTCTTTCGTGAAAAAGTAGAAGGGGGAACAGATTTCTCATGTTAACACTTGCATAATAGTTTTGCAATTCCCACAGATTTCCTGTTCCTTAACTGCAACAAAAAGAGTTGCAGATTCTCACTTTTCCCACAGTAATCTCACATAAGATGGATTCAATTCTACGACCCAAAAAAAAAAGTTCATACGACCAAATTAAGTCAACTTCAACTATTTTTTTTATTACTCACTGTTGCAGCGTTTCAAAGCCCTGTTCCTTGTACAGCAGCTCCTGCTTCATCTGAGAGAGTTCCCTCTTCAGCTTCTTAACCTTGTGTTAAATCAAAGCAAGACTTAGAAAATTCCTCTTCTTAAACAGCATAACACATGGCTTTGAACAATTAGCATACTCTCTACTTTGGATGAGGAAAATAAAGAAAGAGTAAATTGCTCTACTGACACACATTAGAAACAAAAAGATCTGTTCTCTTCTTTACGTCTATGGGCAACATGCTTTAGTATTAAAGGGACACAAGCAGATTAAATCACATTCCTTATTTGTATTGATACCACACTGTGTTATTAAACCTGAGAGAACTTTAGCAAGTAATTTACTTCTCCTTGTTAAGCATGCATTCCAACTGTCCTGCAGGGACATTCCCGCTTATTTTCAAGCTTACTGTATTTTCACATTTCCATTCCAGGGAGCTCTCAAGTCATTTACACTGTAAAAACGAAGTGCGGACTCTGCTTTTTTTTTTTTTTTTTAAGAATTATCCTTTCTTATAAAGCTTTTCAGGCATTGATCCCAAAATACACAATTCACATTCACGTAACTCTAAGACAACAATGACTAAATGTTTGGATCACAAATACATGCATCTACTTAATAGAACCGTCTTTGGGAAAACATTCCCTACTTTCCCTAAATTTGCATGCTCAAGTGCTTCATAACATTAATATTGATATTCAATATAAAATGCTTGTGAATTAAGATGAAATTAAATGGAGGGTTGGTGGTTTGTTTGCTGTTGTTGTTTCTAATGTGACAATTTCCAAACATACTAAAAGTTTCTGGACGAAATCAGCAGCGTACTTCTAACACAAACCAAAATTCATCCTCAGCACAAACAGAAAAAGAAAAGTGTACATGAAACGTGGAGTCCCAAATGCTGGTATTCGTACACCAACATCTGCATGATTTGCACTCTACAGAATAGCCAGATTTTTTTTTCCCTGTCTTTCCAATCAGCGAGGTGACAAAAGGAAAAGCCCACAAGAAGTCTCCTGCTCTCACTGCCACACTGAAACACTTGATGTTTTTGTATAGGTCTTCAGACACTCAACTCCATTTTGAAAAACTGAGTATATTAAAATAAAGAATTTTGACCACTTCAACTGAAAACTATTTCAAAATTATGATTCCAAGACATTTTGCAGCCACTTCTTCTTAGGATGCCTACTTTGTGCTATTATTTAAACCAACAAGTGTGATACCCAGTGTGCCAGGAAACCAAAAGTAGGAAGCACCAGCAGCTGCTGGAGCTTTCCAAGAGACTTAAAATGCTTCATATGCGTTTCTACATATAGATTTGTGAATTATACTTAGGCATTCAAGTTTGAAACTTCTGGCTAATGACTTTTCTTTGACAGAAACAAAATGCTGCTTGCAAGCTCCATTTTCTCCAAAGCAAATCTGTTAACTAGATAATTAGGGTTAGGTTCAGGCTTTTAGAAACTATGATCACTGGCTGCTTTACTTGACAGAAAACTGTTTTTATTCTGACTATACAGATTATTTAGTGTGATAAATTGGCAACGTCCCTAACTACACATTCAGCTCTCCTTAGCTACTTTTTCCCTGACCAGCATGACACTTTCCTACAGTTAAGAAGAACAGAGAACAAAATGAGAATTTTTCAGCTCCAAGAATAATCTCTCTCAAGTGTTCCAAGCAAGGTTATAGAAAACAAACAGATATTACTACTGGGTTTCAGGTTAAGCAACATGTGAAATATGAAAAAGCCTCAACTTTGCCAAGAAATGAAGAATGACTACGCTTCTCTTTAATCTGAAGTGTGAATTTATTGTAATTGCAGATGGCATACTCGCTTTCAACTTTGAGGGCTGGATCTCTTGGAAGCCCTTACATTTTCCTCAAGATCATCTTCTGAGAGTCCTCTGCTGTAATTCATCATCATTTTATTATCAGGAAATGTGAGTTAGGTATGTTACCACAGGAGGACGTGACATACATGATAATAGAGACTCCGTGTTTACTGCACTGTAGGTCGCATTAAACTATCCTTGCGTTCCTTCCCTTCTCCTTCAAAACTTTTATAATCCCACTTTTCACAGCTCCACATCTCTTCCCTTGTACTATCCTTCACCCCCTTCCTACTGCTTCTGCACATCTTCTTAAGTCACCTGACAGGCCTCTTGCCTCCTCTTTCTATCTTCAGGCATGGTTCTCTGCTAACCCCTTCTATCCCCACTACTTGAGCACTAATAGAACATCAGAAAAAACTCCTGTTATCTTATAAAGGTTCATCCCCTACTTGTTGCATATGCATAAAATAGACCTTGATCACATATCAAATTTTTGCCCCTGCTTATTTCATTCAACATCTGTCGACTTCCTGTCATAAATTCTCCATGACATATCGTGCAGTAGGCAAGTCATGTATCCAAAAGGTTCCGTATGCATATATTAAGCACAGCTAACAAGGAAAAGGCCAAAGGCTAGTTCAGAACTTCCTCGAATGCTGAGTTTTGCCCCCCTAGCCACCATTAACCTGATGATGCCAGTAAACCTCAGTGAGTGTGTGTGACAGAGAGAAAAGGGTTTAGTACATCTGACCTAATAGTTCACTAATCAATGTGCAAATTCTAACTAGTTGGCTAGCAGCTTGCTAATGGCTAACTTTGTTTCCCATTAAGTCCATGCATGCATATACTGCAGAATGCCACAAGGCTGAATATTAGCAAAGCATCCTCAAACATTCAAATAAGGGTAAACTATGTTATAATACAATCATACCTCTCTTGCCATCTTCCTCGAAAACCACTTTCCAGCCCTAGCATCACAGGGCTCCACTTTTTCTTATCTCAATGACTCTCAAATCCAGTGGGTTTGGATGACAACACACTTTATGCTGATACAGATATTCTTGGACTGCACCCTTCTAAACTCTGCAGACAAGATTCAGGTCACCTATTTTAGGCACATATGCAACTTGGACTTTGCAATGCCAATAAATCAGGCATTGAGAACCAGCAGTACGTTAGGCTCCTTGACTCCAGCAAGCAATGAAGAGAAAAAAAACCTCCAGAAAGTGACCAGCTGTGATTAGCACATTTGCCTCTCCCTTGAGCAAACGGACAATTTGTAGATCTGTAGCTAAGAGGTAATTCAGTATTGATGCATTCTGAGCTGGGAGCTGATTAGATTTAAGTAATAGGAATAAACAAGCATGGGACCGCATTTGAATTTTCTCCTCTGGCTCTTAGGAGACTATATTTACATTTGATCATGTGCTTTGTTCTTCAACAATACCTTTAATTTCCTAAATATGCCTGTGATTCCCTTGCCATTGGGACACCATCTTTTACTGCTGCACTGATTTTAAAAAGAAGCTCTAGCCTTGTGTTTTCATTCTTGTTCCCAGCCAGGGTCCTTGTTGCTGTAGATTCGCCTCCTAAGCTTCCAAAATTTTTGCTCCAATAGTCTCACTGCTGAAATAGGTTTTCTTACTAATGACTTTCCCTTCTACATAACAAATAAGGGGCTACAGACTGAGATTTCTAAGAAAGAATAGGATGTACAAACAGAAGGGAGGGCAGCATATGGACAACTTTACAGTGTATTCCATCTCTGATTTATGCTGTTTTAAAATTTTATTGAGCTATTCCACAGTTCCTTTCAAACAATAATTGCTTAGACTCCTAATCATTACATAAGGTGAAGAAGGATGTTATTCTGAGGCTTCTGAGCACTGCATTGTGCAGAAGCCAGGAGGGGGCAATGGAAGAGCTAAGTAACTGACATCCCTCTGCTCACACAGAATCTGTATCCCAGCACCACTCAAGGACTACGCACAGAGGTTCTGTCCTTTTAACCTGCACAGTTTGATCTGATTTTTTTCATTACTAACTGCAGGAAGTTCCAGTTATCCAGTGAGTACATATGAACACATGCCACAGCTTAAATAAATGAATTCCTTACGTAGATTTCAAATGTCTTCCACACTGTTTCCTCCTTATTCAAGATGAATTCACTAGAGACTAACCTGTGAATCGAAGTTCTTTATATGGAGTCTGTTAGTGACTATAATGGAAGAAGTTGATCAAATAAAGACTTTTGCTTGTTAGCGATTTCAGAAAGTGAATATAAACTTCTAATCTTCATCTGAATGTTTCAATTTTGACACATTTTCACACCATCACTAGAAAGTGCTTTTTAAACCAACAGAAATTTGTGAGGCAGTTCATGTAGCTAACGGCACACTTCTCATAGAAGAAAGATTGTGTACACTCATCTAGATGCGTCTCATTTTGACCCAGTACCAAAAATCATAAAAATAAAAATAGATATCAGATTTATTTAAATCCACATCTTATTAGACTATCTGTCAAAGTTTCACCAAAGCTTCTAGAATTAGCTGAGACAGATTTAAAAATTCATTTAAAAATTCATTACAAGCTCTTGAATGGCATTTAATGAGAATATTAGGAGGTTTCAGTTATCAGGGTGCAAGATACCTCTGCTAGCTCAACCTTTGCATTCTATAGTCAGAAACCTCGCATACAGAATACAAATGAATACGAATTAAGAACTCTCACCCTTAGTCTTGTAGTGGAGATTTCAGCCTTCAGAATGTCAGGGTCATACTTAGTGCTTGATGAAGAGCCTGAGAATACTTCATGAAATAATAATAATAAGAAACAATAGGACAAGTATTCAAGTGTTTAAATATTTTTAAATCATTAATCATTCTTTCTCGACATATCCACATTGATCTACAGCTACAAAGTACAGAAAACTGTAATACTTCACAAATCTATATCCTACTATAGAGTAGTCAGCATTGCAGCTTGGCAGTCATTAATGGGTATGATCTTACCTTGAGTACTATGTGCAGTTTTGGATGCCACAACATAAGAAGAACATAAAGCTATCAGAGAGCTCCAAAGGAGGGCTACAAAGGTGGTTAAGAGTCTGGAGGGCATCTGCCTCTAAGAGAGCGATGTAGCTAACAAAATAAATACAGGCCTTTGAAAGCTCTTCACCATGCCAGTCTCTTGACCAATACTGTAACACACATCTCTACTTCACCCTTAACTGTTCATACATGATGTAAAATTATTACACAAAGCAGCAGCAAACTCCTTATTTGGTCCACCTCAGGTACTTGTCAACACAGTAGGGTCATTTCAGTATGCAGCCATGAAGTGCAGGAGATCCTATTTACTTTGAACCTAGATTTGGTAGAATTTTGTTCTGACATACTGTGTGACAAAACAGAGTTCAGAGCAGACTGCTCTAAACCATGGCTCAAAGCAGTTCAATTGCATCAGACAGAAGAGTGTTCTTTCCAGCAGAATACCTTTATATTAAAAAAAAAAAAAAAAAAAAAAGGATGCTATCTCTAAAAAAGCCAGAGTACAAGATGTTCATAGCAAACCTTGAAAACCCATCCTAAAGCGAAACAGGATCCCCTGCAGGGCACAGATCAAAGAGGTTACATTGTATTTTCTACTGTACTTACAGCTTGTACGAGAGCTTGATTTTTCTTTGTAGGCATCATTCAACCGTACATACTCATCCAGTGCAAGTGCTAGCCTCTGTTCTTTCACCTGGTACAGTTCCTTCTGAGTACTGAGAGCATCCTGGGCTACCATAAGATAATCTTTCAGCATTCTCTCTTGTTCTTGCCTCCATTGTTTCCTGGGATCTTCTATTTGTGTCGTTTCTTTATAGGAGGAGAAAGGAAGAATTGAAAGGTATTTCTGCTGAAGTCTGTTCACAGCTAAATTGTTACTTTGTTTAGAATCCACAGTTTTAGAAGTCTGAGCCACAGCTTGACTTTGGTTATTAAGCAGGTGCTTAGTTTTATCAAGGTTTTTATTTGCCACAATAGTGTGTGAGAGAAACAGTATTTAAGTGGTCACGTGCGAAAACAGAATTGCGGTACAATATGTATTGCTGTGCAAAGATCATTCCTACATTCCCAAAATATTCAAAATACCCTATGACTTTTCACTCATGGTTTTGGCATACCAGTTACTGGGAATAGTAGGATCAATACAAAGTCTCAGAATGACATCTCAAAATCGAATGCATTTCTGAAGGAAAAAAATGAAATGTAATCTTAGCTATTACATTTTTTCAAAACACTCTCCCCCACTTCATTAATTTTTACAGCCATATGTTATTCATGTTTTATTGGGGATATCTCTCTCCTTTTCCTCTACAAAAACAGTCTTTATGTTTATCTTTTCCACTGTAACTGAACTAACAGAACATTAATTCTTCAGATCATCTCTCCTACCTCTATCCCTATTGCCATTAGGCATTCAATTCAAGATATAACACAGTTTTATTTACAGTCAATAGCAGGAGAGGGGTATCCTCAGACAGCATGTCATTCCACTTAAGACAGGTACCTAAGATATATGGGACCAATTGCCTTTCTGAAGAATCTCCTCCTTCCCACTGACTACCCAGTTAATATAACCACGTAGGTAGGAACAGATATTAGGTCAACCATGTTAACTCAAGTAGCCCCACAGAAAAAAGCATCAGATACATTTTAGTGGTATATATTATAGAAGATGTGATAAGAGATAAGGCTGAATGTTCAGTCTTATCATTATTATATCCTGACTTAGTTCAGCACATTTTGAAGCTGTACAATGAATATTCTTCCTTTAAAGGTGTACCAAATAGAAAAGTGGTTGTTCTTGTGAGATGTAGCCATGAAAAGCTTGAAACTTAACTGTTAGCTGTGCATGACGTGGCATTTTCTTTGTAAGTTATATACTAAAAACTACATAGATGTACTCAGAGAAAGATATTCAGGACTAGGGCATTTAGGCACCAAGTATTTACTACAGATTTTTTCTTTTTTCTTCAAAAAAGCAGGAGAAAAGGCCATTCCCTGGCTTAAGTTTTCTGCCACTTTAATTCTCTGAATTGGTTCACTGTGAGAACTAATGCAGGGGGGGGAAAAAAAGCAGGAACGTGTAGCTGAAGACATGGGGGGAAAAGAACCAACCTGATTGCTCTAACCTGTATCTGAACTGCACTCTTGGGGAGAAGGCACTCTCTCTCTCAACTACATATCTGAAAACAGATTTTGTAAGTGCAAAAGCTGATAAGGACAGGTTCTGCTTAATAACAATTCCCCACAATGTCTAACTACTAGTTTTTCAAAAGCTCTTCTTGGTGCTAATATCACATAAACCAAAGACATAGATATAAAAAGAAGCTTCCCACAAAACTAACTCTGTAAAATTCTCAACTGGCAGCATTACGTAACTACAGAGCTTTGACAAATACACAAAGAGTACCCCCTGTGCTTTGGGGGGCACTGTTTCCACCACTTACAAACACGTCAAGCTTCTTTATTTCTCCTTGGAAAGGTATTTCTTACATGTGCGCAGCGGAAGCACGCAGATTATAAATCATATAAAGCCAAGTGTGGTGCATAAAAGATTAGAGAAGCTCTATATACAGTTGTTTTTTTGATAACCCCAACAAAAACGTTCTCCAAAAAAACTAACTATAGCTGCAGAAACACCCACGCACCAGTGTTACAGCCACCTGCTCTTTTCCACAAGGATATCCGGAGCACAAAGAAGCAAATCAATACCTTTTCTCTCCTAAACAGTCAACACATGTCCCTATCTGCGGCCACTTACTGCCATTGTGCTTTAACACACCTCCAGGTTCACAGTTATTTACACTAGATAAGAAGTGCAGGCTTCCAGAGGTGTCTTTTTTTGTGAAGCAGAATGAAGAGCACGAAGCAGGATTCTCATGGGTCAGTGATCAAATAGGATAAACGCAGTTACGTTGGGTTTTTTTTCAGGAAGAATGTAACGATGTGATTGTGTTCTAAGAGTGCAACCAGCAGCCACCAAATAATCGTACAAGATTGGAAGGTCTCATCTTCGAGCACGTTGTCGGTAATTGCCTTGTAGGTTTTAAGTGAGGATTGCTCAACATGCAGCCCAAAGACCAAATGTAGCCTGCAGAGTCCTAAAATGTGGCCTACAGATGCCCTGTCCTTGCGACTGCAAGAGAAGGACAAAGCTGATCAACAGCCCATGATTTTTTTTATTGCTGACAAATGCAATCAAACACTTTCTTTTTGCCTCCCGAAGTGGAACATGGAAAACAACACTACGATAACATGACCTCACATCTTTTATTCAGATAGTCATAAATGAACTTAAGGCAACCCCGCATTTTAAAAAGTATCTCTTCCAACTGAGCTTTGGATAACGGTCCATGCAGGTATGGCATGATGTCTATCCCAGAACTAATACCCTGTCAGCTCTCCCCAAAGCAGGGGAGGCTCTCTCAACTATTTTTCACTCTATATCTTCTCAAATATTGCAAAGTGGAAAACTCAAAAAATTAAATCACTTGTTTGGCAAGTTGTTCATACGTATAAACATGTACCTGCGCACTGTACCACATGCTTATCCATTTGTCATTTTCAGTCATCTGAATTTTAAACAGTGTCTTTAACATACAGAAGGAAAAAAAAATCTATACCACAGCAACCACAAAAAAAACTGTACATGTACCTGTAGATGTAGACGTAAATGTAGATGTGTATATCAATCATGCACAAAACAGATTGCTGGCTAAACAGATGAGGAGATGATATTTCTTTTGGTCAGGTGAGGAGTAAACACTAATTACGTGCACAAGACAGAGCTCAATGGTTGTATCTGTTATAGAAAATGCTAACAGGACTTATAGCATCAGCAGTGGACAAGAGACAAACCACCCCCAAGCATGACCTCTCCAACACCTTCAGCATCACCAGATAGCTAAATACAAGAGTTCAGCTGTTTCTTTTGGCTGCTGTACTTACTTTGGCATAAACTTTGATGTGAACAAAAGGCATATTCTTAAATGGATCTTAAACAACTAAGAGTAGTATGTCAGGATCTGTCAAGAGCACTGACTAGAGATTTATTAAAAACAAACAAACAATCTTTATTGATAACATTCTCTGTTCAATCACAAGATAAAATAATAAACTCTAGTAAAAGAATGCACATGGCAGGGGATCGGGGGGGAAATCTAATATTCACATTACATATACCTAATTTGACTTGGTTTTAGCATCATTTGGCAAAACTATTTATGAGGCAAAATTACTCCATTCCATTAAGAGATCTTGATTTTAAAACAATTAATTTAACTTAAATAAATTACTGAAAGTACACATTAAGAAACTTACAAACCATCAATTTCCTTCTGTTTTTACTGCTGAAGCGGCAGAACAGCATACATAGCAGGATGGCACACTTCACCCAAGGACATTCCTGAGAACTGAAATTATCACAGCCTTACAACGTAAAAGATCAAGCTGTGTTGGCTTTAATCATACTGCTATTAAAGAAATACAGTCTTCCTGGCTAACTGCCAGCCAGGTTTGATGCACTTAGACTGAGTAAAGAATCTGGCCAAAACAACTATTCAAAGCCAAAATGTCAGGACTTACTTTACTGCCCTTGAAGCGAATTCTAACCACAGGAATAAACAAAGCTTTTCAAGGTATAATGTTACACATGCCCCACGTAATTATACATGGGATGTATATTATACATAGGACATATGGGATATGCAGGCATGTCAATTTTTTTTTTATTAGATAGTCAAGATGTTATGTTTCTCTCTGCTATCCAGACGGCCTGCCAAATTTTTAGTCTGCTTCAACAGAAGGAAACTATTACCTTATCAGCGGTAGATCGTATTTTTCTAAAACACATGGAATTAAAATCCCACTAGAAAATCCCACAGGGAAGGGAACAGCTCCCTGACGCCCTACTGCTAGACATAAGAGAATTGGACATTTTACTACAGGATTAACAATATGTGGAAGCAATAGTTTTTCCAGCATCTCCCCTTGCCAAATAAAATAATAGTGGCAATTGGCTCTAGAATGACCCATATGCAATCTGTCTTCATCCAGGCAGGTTGCGTTTATGCAACACAGTTAAGAGAACGAGTACTCTGAAAGGGGGGGCCCTACCAAAAAAAAAAATGCTGGAGATATCAGATCACTACTTGAAAAGGACACGTGCACGGCAGGCAGAGACAACACTGTGGTATTATACTTTTTATCCAGATGACAAATCTCTCACCTGTTTAATCACACGCCCAAATTATTCCAGTTTGTAGATGTAACAGGACCACCATCTCAGAAGAGCAGGTCACAGCTTGGTATTGCAAGGGAAACTAGTTGACCTGGCTAGAAATGAGCAGAGACGCAGAACCTGTATGGCTGCCATCAGAACCCCTTTTTGGGGCTGCAGGTTACACTATGTTATCTCACCCATACTCCCCAACGCTGCCCATTCACGTGTTGTTTTGCACAGGCTCTGGTGTTCACCCAACCCTGCATAAAGCCTATTCATCACACTAGGTCCACCTAAATGCTCACTGAGCCAAAACCTGAAGATAAAAATGTGTATAATTTCCTAGCAGGATAGGTGAATTGTGCCAGGTTACTGAAGGTCCAAGTAGCCAGTATAAAGAAGGAAGAAGAATCCAGCTGGGGAATGAAACAGAGGTCCTTTCTTTTGACAGCAGCAAGCCTATCAGAATCCCAATTACAGAACTATTCATCCACCAGAGGCCAACTGTAGGGAACAGCACAGGCCTCAAAAACTCAGACTCAGTAACCAACAACATTGCAGATTCCTCTATCCCCGGTGGTTCTCCCAAAGCACAGTAACTGAAAGAAACGTGAACTAAATCTGGGTTGGTGTTTGAATAGTCTCCGATACCCTTTGTTGCGATAACATTGCAGCTATTCCACAGAATTGGTTTGAGAAGGAGGGAATGTCTGGAAAACAGCTCACAGTATGCTGAGGGCAAGTCCCTGGAGAACACTGCAGTCAGGCCAAGCTGGGGGGAGCTGCAGTCAGAGATTGCAGTGGCATCCTGCACAAAAACATCTCAGGATGGGACAAACAAAAACCCAGCAACATCTCTTTGATATATAGCATCAGGAGAGGAAAACTGGTATCCGATACCAACCATCGTGGGGTGATTCAAGTTAGCTTAATGAAGGGTGGTGAAAGCAATTTTATAAACACCATTGCATAATCGCTATGGATATGTTTATTCTACAAGTATATCCTGTGTTTCTTGATAAGCAAACTGGCTTTCAAATCTCCATTTTTTTTGCCTGCCATCAGACAATAGTACAGGTAGGAAAAAAAACAATGTAAACATTATTTCATTATGCTTCAGCTACAACAAATATTGCAGATAGCTGAGATGCAAACCTTAAAGAACAGTAAAGGAACAAAGGCACTAGCAGTAGTTTCAGGGAGAATAACAGCGTGTTCCTGGACTAGCACAAGGAATGCACTTCATTGTTTACATACCAGAGGCTTTCTGAATGATTTTTTTTTCTTATTCCTTTTTCTCCCCACTCCCCTCCTTTTAAAAATGCTTAGTATTCAACCTCAAACAATAAGAAAAGCAATTGGCACCCATAAATCTGAGGAGGAATTCACAAAGAAATATTACATTGTTTCAAAAAGATGCATTTTTTCAATCGGTACATAAAAATAAAGAGTAGCACATTACAGAGAAGCAGTTTCAATAAGACTGTGCAGCCCAACAAGATGACATATAGAGTGTCTTTAAAATGATCTAAAACATTGCCGGATACTCAAAGAAAATCACATTTTACCACATAATAAGATGGAATATGGGCTCTAAGGAGAGACATGAAGGTAAATTAGGTTATCCAGAGTATGAGTATGCTCTGAACTGAGCTCTACAGTTTGTTTCCTGCTGTAGAACTCACACAAGAGCAATGCCTCCTCTCTTCCACATACCTTCTTCACTTTTCCCTAGATTAATTCTGTGCTCAAACTGAGAAATGGTGAGTGGGCAGCTCAGCACCACCCAACCACTTGCTCTCTCTCCCCAGGTGGGATGCAGGAGAGAATCAAAAGGCTAATGCTCTGAGAACTCATGAGTTGAGGCAAAGACAGTACACTAGGTAAAGCAAAATCTGCACATACAAACAGAGCAAATGAAGGAATTTATTTCTCACTCCTCATCAGCAGTTCGGTCGCTCCCAGGAAAGCAGGGCTCATCATGTATTTCTTGGGGAGACCAACACCAGCACTCCCAACATTCTCTCCTTCTTCCTCCTGTCTCCTAGCTTTCATTGCTGAGCATGATGCCATACTGTACAGGTCGTCCCTCTGGCCAGCTTGGGCCAGCTGTCCTGGTTCTGTCCCCTCGCAGCCCCTCATGCTCCTCCAGCCCCCTCCTGGCAGGGCAGCACAAGGAGCTGAGACACCCTTGGCTCTGTGCAGTGCTGCTCTGCAGCAACTATCCTCACAGTGTGCTATTGCCACTCTTTTAAGCAAAAGTCCAAAGCACAGCATCATACAGGCCTCTACAAAGAAAATTAATGCTATCCCAGCCAAAACCATGACAAAGATGAAAATGGGAATGTTTTCCAGCTCTGCCATGCAAGCATGAGCAGATTTCTAAGAAATATTTATTCATAGATTTTTACTAAGAAACACTGAACAACATGTTATCCTTATGGCATGCTAGTTTCCTCTAGACATCGTGATAGCATATGCTTATACATCTCAGAGTCAAATGCAGCAGAAACTGAACATTTTGCTCTGCGTTATCCAGTAAGTAGGTAATATTCTACTGCTACAGCTATCAGAAATGCATGAGGAAAAAAAAAAAAGAGCAAGTATAATCTTTACATAAAAGTTAGCAGACAGAATCATCTTTAATCCAGTCTTCACTGTTTTAGCCCTCCTTTGGTAGCCTGCACAGACCAGATTACTCTAATCCCTCCCTATTACATGAGACTCTCTATAGCCAGAGGGCAGGTAAGATAGCAACCCGTAAATAAGATTCAGGATAGATACACTGTACTTGGGTTTTCACCACGTGTGTTTGCTGACAGTAAAGACTCTTCACAATTGTTTACCAAACGCTTGCATGGCACCAACTTGCTTACAAGACAGTGTGATGTGTCATGGGAACAAACAGTACACACTTAGCAGAGTTGATCTTCTTCATAACATCTGATATGATGCTATGTTTGGGCTTTAGGAGAAAAACAATGTTGATAACACACCATCTCTAGTTGCTGCTGAGTAGTGCCGTATGGAGCCAAAGCTGTTCCAGTTTTTCAGCTTCTCATACTGTCCTGCCAGTGAGGGGTGTGGGGGGCACAGGGAGCTGGAAGGGGACAGAACCAGGACAGCTGGCCTAAGCTCACCAAAGCGATATTCTGTACCATATGACATCATGCAGAAAGAAAGTTTGAAAAGAGGGTAGTTTGGGGTGCAAGCTGCTGCTGTTCAGAAACTAGCTGAGCATCAGTCAGCAGGTGGTGAGCAATTGCTTGTCCATCACTTCTTATACATACACACATTATATATATATATATATATATAAAATTATCATAACTATTAGGCAATAACTATTATCCTTTTTTCCTCTTACTTTTCTCTTAGTATTTTTTTTTTTTTAATCTCATCCTATGAATTCTACTTGTTTTTTTCTGATTCTCCCCCCATCCCACTGGGAAGGGGTAAGTGAGTGAATGGCTGTGTGCTGCTGAGCCACCTGCTGGGTTAAACCACAACACTTAAGACTAAGATACACTGTCCTACTCACCCAAGCTAACTCTAATTGCAGACTCAAGGTGGCATCTCCAGTTTTCTTCCTTGCCTGAGAATATAATCTGGCATAACTTTCACATGTGTAGGTGAACCTGAACCCCAGTCTATCCACAAAGACTTTGTGACAGATAAACCAGTCACACTGGCAGCAAATGGCATGAAAGTCTTTATGATTACAGCAAGAAATAGAACACTGGTAGCTAAAATATTGTCAAACAGCATATGTAAACAGCAAGGCTTTGAAATTTTAAGGAAGGAAACTAAGTGGGGAAATAAGGACCTTCAGTGAATTCTGGTCTCCAGCTAAGTAGACACAGATCCCCATACCTCTGTGTTTCCTGACCTCTTAGCATCACTCTGACATACTTTTCTTTTCATCTATGGAAGAACCAGTCTGCAGAAAACAGTCACTGGGAAAGGACCAGAATGTGCACTCATGCTTCCAAAGTAGAAAATTAAAACTAAGTAGGGAGGAGCTGCAGAAGCAGAGAGAGTTGATACTCAACTTATTTTTTGAAGAAAAGTGTTGGGGGTGCAGGGCAGGGAGAACATTATATTGAATACAAAGTGAAGAACTGAAGAGGGGGGGAAGATGCAATGAACTGAAATAGAGCTGGGTTAGGAGCGGCTATTACTTCCCATCCTTATCTCTTAAATACTGTCACCCAGCTCCTTTCTAATACCTTTGCCACTTAACAGTACCAACAGCAGAGTACTTGTTCTCTCAGTTAGAGAGATCAGTGCTATGAAGAAAACAACCTCTTGCCTGCTTATTCCTGAGCCTGAAAATCAAACCTGGAAGGAGATGAATTATTCAGGAATACACAGTGTACTGAAAGCAAGGCAGAACTTGCCCCAGCCCAGGATTCCCTCAGACTATTTATGTTGAGCCAAAAAAAGTAGAAGTCTTTCAGATAAGCCAAGGTCTTAGAAAGAAAGAAGGTTTAGAACAACAGGACTTTATTCCCTGTACTCCGTAAATTCTCAAAACGTGAAGGAAACAAGCTTCCTGAGTACCACTAATACTAATGTGGAAATCAACTAGTCATGTTACAAAGTGATCTCTCAAATGTCAAGAATTTAAGAATGAAAATCAGAACTCCAACACTCCAATTTATTATCATATGTTTTAATAGCACATCGGTATCTTTAGCAATATTTGAGGGATCAAAGTTCTGTTATGGACTGATATATCTGTGTACATCTATACTTGCTAGCTTTTTGTTGTTGTTGTTGTTGTTTTCACTCATCCTTAGATACTGAGATCTGTTATTTGGACCCATTCAGAAACAAAAAAAAACTTCCAGGTACAGTAAAATGTACCTGGAAGTTCTGCAGCTAAAGAACAATCTTGATCACAAAGAGCTGTACAAGGACTTCAGTAATCCTCCTTCCTTTCAAATCGAAACCACAAACCCACTGAAGTTCTGAAGCTAAAATCTGCAAACAAGCACATTTACAGGCTGAGGCCCCACCAACTCTTGGGACCTGCTCCCAGCCTGGGTAGGAGAACAAGCTTAAGACTGACACTTCAAGTTCTGCCTTTCTGCAGCTGCCCATGGACACACATCCCACACAATGAGCTACACAAGAAAAGCTAAGCAGCAGTGGGGAAGGAAGGGGAGGAGGGCTCACACACCTCAGGAAGCAGAGTGTTTGCCCATCGGCCTTGTTCCCTTCAGTCACACTGACATGACAGGGGGGAAGGAACCAGAGCAAGCGATGATAACTGCAGCTGGCACTAAGAACTGCACCTGAAAATCACGGCCTCAGAGCCAAAACTGCTTCCTGGCAAGCCTGCGCAGGGCACACACCAGATGAAAGTTCAAAGTTGTCATTTCAAAATACCTTTAACCAGTGCTACAGCAAAAAGCTGTCCTCTGCCTCGTCCACCTGTGTTCATTCCTATCCCCAGGTCACCTTCCCTCCCTTGCTTGCTTAAAGAGGGGTGTGGGAAGGAGAACAAACAGCAACTTTTTTTTCCATGCCGGATTAGTTTCAACTCGAATCAGCTCCCTGATCTGATTCACTGTCTGGCCATGCAAATATTCATGCCAGTATAAGCAAAAACATTGCAGAGACAGAACAAAAGGCCAGAGGTAGCAACAGAGC
>JANHGO010000001.1:48145654-48157690 GCA_024606505.1 Aquila spilogaster
TTGCTGACAGTAAAGAGTCTTCACAATTGTTTCCCAAATGCTTGCATGTCACCACTTGGTTAGAAGATGGTGATGGGTCATGGGAAGAAACAGTGCACATTTATGATCATGATACACCATTCGACTTCCTCGAGCTAATGGTAATTGCAGACTCACAATGGGATTTTCAGATTTCTTCCTTGTCTGAAAATACAGTCTGGCATAGTTTCATAGATGCACATGTACTAGAGTCCCAGGCTGGAGCAGAGAAGAGTCAGTCTATCCACAAAAATCCCTGTGTTAGATAAACCAGTTGCACAGGTGTAAACTGGCATGAAAGCCTTTAAGATTACAATAAAAAATAGAATACCTGTAGTTAAAATACTGTGTTATAAGCATCAAACAGTGTAGGTAAATAGCTAGGCTTTGAAATTTTAAGAAGGAAGGAAACCAAGTGAGGAAATAGGAACCGCCAATAAATTCTACTCTCGAGCTAAGCAGACACAAATCCCTCTACCTCTATGCTTCCTGAAGTTTAGCATCACTCTTAATTCAATTTTCTTTTTCTTTGTGGATGAAACAGTGGTAGAAAGCTGTCTCTGGGAAAGGTGCATTCATGCTTCCAAAGTGCACAATTAAAACTAAGTGGGGAGGAGCTGCAGAAGCAGAGAAGGTAGATGTCCAACTCCGTTTTGAAGAAGAGTGCTGGGGGGTGGAAGGCAGTGAGAAAAATCATTATATTGAATACAAAGTACAGAGTGGCAAAAAGAAAGTGACATGATGGTCTGAAATACTACTAGGCTAGAAGTAGCTATTCCTTCCCATCCTTATCTTTTAAATATTGTCATTCAGTTCCTTTCTGTTACCTTTGCCACTAAACATTACTAACAGCAGAGTACATGTTTTATAGGTTAACTAAATCAATGCAATGAAGAAAACAACCACTTGCCTGGTTATTCCCAAGCCTGAAAATAAGAAATGGAAGTAAAGGGGCTAAGTTATTTAGGAATATGTAGAGTGCTGAAGGCAAGGCATAACTTGTCCCAGCCCAGGATTCCTTCAGACTATTCATGTCAGGCCAGAAGTAGAAGTTTCCCTTTCTTGCTCCTATTACCTCCGCAGCAGTTCATCTACACACATCCCATGCAATAATCTGGATCAGAAAACCTGAGCAGCTGAGGGAAGGAAGAGGAGGTGGGGAACGACAACTCACACACCTCAGGAAGCAGAGTGCTTCCCCATTGTTGGTGTTTACTACATATCCTCCTGCTGACACAATGTGGGAGCAGGAACCAGAGCAAGCAATGACTGCTACTTCAGTTGCCGCCACCACCCGAGAAGTGCACCTGGAAATCGCAGCCTCGGAGTCAAAACTGCTTCCTGGCAAGCCTGCACAGGACGCGGAACAGATGAAAGTTCAAGGGTGTCATTTCAAAATACCCTTAACCAGCGCTACCACAAAAAGCAGCTGTCCCCTGTCTCTCCACCTGACTGTTCATTCATAGCCCCAGGTCACCTTCCCTCTCTTGCTTGCATAAATAGGGGTGTGGAAAGGAGAACAAATAGCAACTTTTTTTTTTCCATACCAGATTAGTTTCAACTCGAATCAGCTCCCTGATCTGATTCACTGTCTGGCCATGCAAATGTTCATGCCAGTATAAGCAAAAACATTGCAGGGACAGAACAAAAGGCCAGAGGTAGCAATAGAGCAGGACCAATTCTTTCAGAGATTATATCAGCTTAAAAGTGTTTGCAAATCCAAGCTCTAAGAGCATAAATGTTTGCATCTCAGCCACTTAACACATGATGTTGAAAACCCTGAAGAAGAATAGGAAAAATTTGAAAGCGATGACTTTGCCTGTAGATATACGAAATAAAGCGGAGTAATAGTTTGTGTTATTTTTGGTATTGCCTTGAGTTCCTAACCATGTTATTTAGCAAAATTAGTAAACGTTAGTAAATTAGCTGAAGTAGATGAACACACGAGTACATATATGCAGTAACGATTATAAGACTGAACAGCATAACCTATAAAATCTTTGGACTCTCCCAAGCCACAGTAAGAAGGATCCTGCACAAAAGGAATTCCTCAGTCCCTGACCACCAAATAATACCCCTTCAGTCATCCCTCTAACAAACGGCGCTACTGAACTACAGGGTAAGCATTTAGGTTCTTACAGTATTAGCTACCCACATCATATGCATGTTCTGCCTTGCCAGATGGCCTGTAATCTGGTCTCCCTTGAAGCTGAAAGCATCACATTAAAATTCTTAATTGGGGTAATATATTCATAAAGTAATGACCTCAGTCAGTGTTTCTCAAAGGGGGTTACATCATCCAAAAGGATCATGAGAAAGCTCTAAGGCAATCAGTAAGAGCTAAGAAAAAAAGACAAACCATATTTGAAAAAAATTCATTAACATATATAAAATTATAGAAAATGTGTGATGATAATAAAAGCAAATTATACTTAAACATATTGACACCAAAAGAAGCTTCCTCAAGTCTGAGGGAGTGTTTTACAACTGCAGACTGCTCACAGCCAACTCTTACCCCTCTGTGGAGGAGAAATTGAGTTTCCACTGGCAGTTAAGGAAAGCAGGCTTTTCTCAGGTTTGCATGGGAGAAGGGAAGATAAAGGACTAAGATAATTACACAGATGGGGAAAGTATTTAATTTTAAAAAATATATACATTGATTTCAATAATTTTTGAAGAATTGATGTTATAGAAATTTGGTAGAATTTTTAGAACTTTGCAAGGTGCAGCCTAGTACTGCTTTCTTGAAATCAGTGGGAATTTTGCCAATATTCACCCTTCAAGAGAAGCGGAATAAGTCCCACACTGACCACTAATGGAAATTCCATCCTTAACATTTTCAACCTTGAGTTTTTAAGAGAAAAGTAGGGAAGAACCATGATTTACACTCTTGTGCTAAGGTCTAGCCTGCTGCTCATAGCTTATTGGGTTGGCTTGAGAAATTTAACAAGATTGGCCAGTTTTCCTACAACAGTTCCAAAGTCCTGTAGACAACATGAAACTTCACAGTTGTATTGAATGTAGCTTTGTACAGAGGCACACAGTAGGAACAATATGAGAAAAAGAAACGAAAAAGAGAACAGATAGAGAAGCCGTTCAGAATAATTAATTACGGGATGCAAGAGGAGAGAATCAATGGGCCTTCCCTCAAACATTTTGCTGAAATAAATCCAGCCAGAAGGCAGTGAATATGAAACATCTTTAGTCACTTCTCCCTACCTAACACATGGGAGTAGATTTCTTCCCAAGGCGCTATCCCTCAAGCTGCCATTTGTGGGTCCTGAAATTCCGCTTTATCCAACTTGTTTTTCAGGCATCTATCCATTTGGTCCTCCTCCTAGCAGTGGGTACAGTTTTTCTCCCTCATTGGGCTTCTTTGTACAGTATAAGAGAGAATTAACAAAATTATAACTAATACAGGTGAAAGAATGAAGGAGTCTTCCTTATTCTAACACAGCCACTGTCCTGACAGAGAATTTTAACAGTTCAAATCCAAAAAGCATATTCAACACATCCGAATTATTACACTGCTAATAAAGCTGCAAGCAGGTGCAAAACCTGCTTTTTAGAAAGGCTTTCCCCGCCCCTGATTATTAGTGATCTCCATACTAGAGATTTCAATAGCATCAAAACAACACATGTACCCCAGTCAGATGAAGTAGAAGTTATAATCTCCACATTTAGCACATCAAAAAAATGACCTACTTATAAGATTCTTAGGCAGTTTACCTCCCAGCAGCTCAAGGGTACTCTCAGCAAAACACTGTGCAAAATACAGCGTACAAAACTAAAATATACCACTTTACAAAATAAGAAGTTTCACTGAAATTGCTACAAAGCAACTCATATATTAATATAACAGGAACTAAATGCACTACTGAAAAATGGATGGAAACCACTTTAAGTATACCAAAGTCCAAAGTACACCATTTTGTCATCCATCATACACATTAACATAATATAATGTAGCTAATCACGCTTATTTGTCCCAGCCACAGAAAGGCATGTGTACAGATGAATATATTCAACTCTCCTCTATTAAGTGGAAGCATTAGTGTTTGCAGTATATTAACAATATTCAAGAGAATTCCAAAACAATGCTGACCAAGCCTCAACATCTTAGATGTGTGTGAAGCAGAACTTCAACCCATGAAGAGCTTATAATATTCAGGAATTCACCTTCAATGCACAGAAATAGCTTTTAAAAGTAAAGAAAGAATTTAACCTCTTTCTGGAAAAAAAAACAAAAGGCAACAAAGCCACAAGACAGAGTTTTAGAAGGGATTAAAAATTTTGAGCATGCATGAAATAAAAGAGCTCAATTATCAGAGCAGTGATCTGAAAGCACTTTCAAAACACCCAGAAATGCAGATTGCCTCTCAAAATTTTATAGCTTTAAGTTTTATGGTTTTGGCCAAAGCAGAAGTTAAAGACAAGTTTCCTCTGATAATAGCATTTAGATTGAGAAGCAAATCCTTTACTTTCTTCACCTTTTGAATTCAATCAAGTATGTCCCTTTTTTTAAAATTCAGGAACGTTTAACACCACACATAAGATCAGAGGACTCTCATTGTTATTCCAATGAAGCAGGGCTATAAAAGCGGTTACTGAGTGGGATTCAGTTCAAGATTAGGTGTCTATCTGCAAGTATTCATTAAGCACAGTAGATATCTAGTGTCCCACTGCAGTTATCGGAGTTCCAGTCCAACCCAACCAAAGGAGCTTAAATCAGCTCATCTTCAAAGCAGACACCCAATCAGCCAGCTACATCACACTTTACATTGTATTGACTGTATTGACTAGATAGCTATTGACTACAAAAGCAGCTTAGACATCTCAGGGTTGATTCAATTGCCCATACATTTGAGATGCCATGGCTAACGAGCCTTGTCGCCAGCTTTTGTTCCAGAAGGCCACTGGTCTCTACTGTCCGTGCCCTATCTACTGACCTTGTGCAGTTGTCTCTGCTAACCTAAAGCATCTGAAATGGCCATAGACACCTTATTATTTTTTAAGTACACAGCACTGCTAGCACAGATGCAGGCACCTATATTCAGGTATTGGTCTCAAAGAGAATCTCTTCTATTATGTTATTAAAGACAACTTCTGAGAAAATAGAAAAAGGTATCAATTAATATGGAGTAATAAATGCATAAAAAGAAGATAGAAATGCTTTCAGGAATTTATTCATTTCAGTAAGTCTAACAAGCATTGTATTTCAAATTTTGCTATAGTTTTGTATGGTTTAGACATAATTCCCATGCAATTAAAAATATATGTAGAAACAGATGTAGTCATTTTGTACCAGCAGATTTTCTTGTAAGCCTTTTAAAGCCAATTACGATACAGCAAAGGGCAAATTTTCCCCAGCATTTTGATTCCCCATTCCCTTTCCAATTACTACAAAACATAGCATTATTTATAGTCTGAAATGTATTCTACAACATTCTTAGAACTACAGTACATTTTGCCAGACCTCATATACATGTTACAAATACCAGCCCCCATGCTCCATACTACCTTACAGAACTCCATAGTTCCTTTCAGTAGTTAGGCTGAAGCCAGTTTTTGTTACTCATATCAGGCTATCTCCACCAGTGTGCATTCCTGAATATTTAATAGCCACCAAACATCCTACACTTTACAGATACCAACAGATGCAACCCATCTTTATTTACTACACACTACATGGACTTCTTCCGCAGAAAAAGATGAAGAGTCATTTAAATAATTTTGAGCCAGCTATAATACATCTGCAACCATCCCCAACAAACCCATGCACACAAATGGGATAATTTGTCTACTGAAAATTAGGAATTGTTACTTTCACTACAATTTTCTCACAAGAAATCTTTCCCTACTCCCAGGTATGCTTTAGAAGCTTCTCAGGGAAGTCTAATCAAGATGAGCCTTCTTATATAATCAATATGGCAAATTGAAAAATACTTACGGTTGATGTGATCAATATAGTATACACCAATCTGAGGATCATATGCAGCTTCCCATCCCCATGGCAGTTCATCCCCAACACAATCCGCAAATGACAAGGGCTTTGTTAACCTAAAAACAAAGAAACAAGTTAAGGGTATAGCTTTTCTCTCTTCCCTACGTACATTTGTTATTCATATTAATTCCTATTATGACAGAATCTAAAGACAGACAGCAGGGAGAGAGGAGAGCAAGTTCTTTTCTCCCTCTTAAAGTTTAGGTTCTTGATTGTTGTTCCCCTATTCCATCCTTCTGAATTCATTAACTCCAAGAACATAATGTAAGTTATTGCAAACATCTTTTCAATACAGGCACTCAAATGAGAAATTCACTGCAACATCTTTCACATTTTACAGTTTAAAATTAAACAATAACCAATAGCTTGTTAAAAAAAAAATAAATCTATACTCCTGTTTGTCCCCAGAAGAACCAGACCCTTCCACCTTGAGTCTGTGATGAGACCACAAGATTTCAAGGCCATCTTCTCTAATGACCAGAGACAGGAAACTCAGAAAAGATAATACAACCACCTAAGATGCCGTTAGCAGCACTTACCAATCCATGTACTTGAATAAAATAAGCAGCAGCGTGCATAGAGTAGACATTTTATAAGTGACATTTAATGGGCCTTAGATGCTCACATGGTGCTTTTTTAGGAAGATAGGCAATTAAAGTTTTTCATTTTAATAATAGAGCACCTATTTGTTACAAAAAATAGATTAATAACAATAATTCATTGGCTCTTTTCCAACTGAGGCTGAGCAAAGCTTTATACCACCATCTTTCTGCCCCCCCCCACCCCCCCCTTTTTTTTTTTTTTTAAACAGAAATGAGTATTCAGTTTCCTGTTGGTAAACTGACAGATAAATGCCATGTCTGATATACTGATGTATTTAATAGGAAGAACAAGAGATTTAAGGTTTTATTGTCACCATAATGACAATAAGATTAGTACATATCCAGAGTTTAAAAAAAATCCTCAGAGTAAGATTATCAAGAGCAGTTTGTGGGACACACAAGCATCACCTCCTTTGCTCACTGCTGCTTAAGTTCTATCACCTAAGACTGTTTTTTCACCTCATTGTTAAAATTCTATACAAATAAAAAGCTAACAGTCTAATTCACATATGCTTTTCTGTGTTTCAGTATTTTTTCTTCAATTAGTTTCTGACCAAAAGAAACTGGTTTATCGACATTTTTGTGAAGAATGAAAGAGAATAGTATGTTTTACTTTCTACAAAATTAATTAGCTTTTTTATGTAGAAAACACCAGATAGAAAATACTTTACAAAACTATTGAATTAAATTCTTTATGCAGCTGAGAAAATAGAAATTTGAGCACAGGTTTGATTTAGAAATCATTGTCCCACAAATATATTATTATTATTGATGGATCCAACCTACCAATTCTTTAAGTAGGGCAACACTTACTCCTCCAAACTAAGGTTGCAGAATTACAAAGAATCAAGCTCTTAGGATCCAAAACCTTTTGAATTATGGGGGGTTTTTTAAATTTTTTTTTTTTTAAATTGTAAGCATGAATCCACTTCCTCATATTTCTCCAAAGTTTACAACATAATCCTATGAAGATTACTAATGCTTAGTTTGAAGTCCTGAACATATTCACATGTATAAGGCAAATTTGCTAATTTATTGGCACTTGCAAACTGCTATGCAAACCCACTAAACACACTGAAAACTGTTACAAAATTCAGGTGAGATTATCAATGTGGAATTACATCTGGATCACTATGATAGAAAATATGGATTATAAGCAGCACAGGCAAGCTGGGAGAAAAGTTTTGTTTACTGGCAGAGATTCTCCATGAGAATGGCCAGCCACAGACACTCTTCCCAGTAAAGTGAGTAGGTGTAGCTTCTGGAGTACCTGTTCTCCTTCTCAACCTTAACCCACTATATGCTGCCTCACAGACCAAGAGCTCCTTTTCTAAAGGAAATCTCAAATGGACATGACCCATCCTCCTCATTACGATGCAGGAGAGGACATCCCACTGAAGCTGACTGGGGTAAACTCCCCAGCAATCTCCAGGGAGAGACCAGGTCTGTAGTAAACCAGGCCTATCCGTTGCATCCTCTTCCCACCGCTGACATATATTTTTAAATCCAGACACGGCACTGCTGAGTGAGGCTGCTCTGAGAAGGAGCTCTCCAGAAACCCCAGCTCAGACTCGCTGCTCTGCTCCTCACCCTCCTCCTTTTCTCAGGGCAGCAGCAGCTGTGCTGCCATGGCCAGGATGGCAGCTACCCAGCTCAGCAGGCTAACAGCTGGCCTGCAAAGCTGCAGCTGCCTAGCACTGCCGTATCAAATACACCTGCCCAAATACTACCTACTAATAATTACCAGCATCACTTCAAAGATTACTGTTTTGTTTGCAAATAGGAACAGCTAGAGAGAAAGAGATGGCTCTTAGGAAAGCAGGAGAAGCATTTTAAAGCCAGGATAATGCACACAATCACAGCTTCAGCCAGGCTGTCCACAGCACGCAGCAGACTGAACACAGGGTACTCATGTCAGAGAGTTCCCAGGCCACTACTGCTCAGAGGAAGCATCAATCACAAAAGCAAGACCCCTTTGATGATTTTGGTTAGTTATGTGAACCCATGCCAGCTACAAGGGCACATCTCGCTGTGAAGAAAGTCCTGCCTAAAATTAGATTACAAACGTGGATTTTCATGAAACGTCTTAAACTGAGTAAAAATAAAAGTTCAATGTCATCCTTAGCCTTAACATCCTAATATTAACTCAAAACACAAGTCTTGTAGTTCAAATAGTTTTTCTATTTGAAATACCATATATCAGAGTATGGACCATAAACTCATATAAACGTGGCCAGGTGGTCTCTAATAAACTCATTTAGAACTCTGCATAACTATTCAATACTTTCACCAAAGATACATGCCACAATTAGCAACAATCACAAGATGTGATTTTTTAAACTACCTCTACAGGAAGGACAGAAACCCAGTACTATTCCTGGCTTTTCCATCTGCCCTCCACACCAATTTTATTTTTAATCAAATACTGACTTCTTACTATTATAGCGCATTCTGTAGGTTACACCACAGGCCACTCTGGCCATGCGGATGTTCCGTCCTGGTGTTATCACCTGTCAGAAAACAGACACTGTGAGAATGAATAGTAGCCGCTTTCTCATCCCAGACACTCCATAAATTAAAGCGACACTTAAAAACTGTGGAAGAGTACTTCAGTGACCCACTCTGGACCTTAAACAAAAGAAGAGGAGGGAGACAGAGGCCCCAAAATACAGGCAGTACTGGACAAATCATTCTATGAATTCTGCTCTGCTGGATCATGCTTGGACATTGCAGCCTTAAGATCTGAACTATGTCAGGAAAACTGTTCCCAAGTAGATTTTTAAAACATGAAAAGGTTTGTACACAACAAGATCACAACTACTTAAGGGTGTTACACCCCCAAGACTTTCTTTTTTGTTTCAGAGTCTTTTAACAGCACAATATTTTTGAGCCCGACACGGACTTTTACAATTGAGCAGCAATCAGCACAAGGTGGTATCTGATGGCTTAGGGCACTCAGAACTGTCTCAATATAAACAGTATTTACTTTCAAAACACATACAGCAAATTGATGAGATTAACACGACATGAAGAGAAGTAAAATGCAAGAGAAAATTTGCAAGACAAAAGTTGAAAGTGCAGAGAGTTATGAGATGTAATAGGAAAGGAGCTAATACCTAGGAGCAAGGACTGAAGGACTCTTGTCTGTGTGAAGATCATTATCTGTGACATAACAACCTATGATAGATGGACTCCCATTACATTCATTAACTGTGACCCAAGAAAAATGAGATTTATTGCACCATAACAGAGGATTAAGTGCTGCATCTCAGGGCACTAATATTCTGAGGTAGTTTATAATACTTTTTCAGTTTGTAGTCATCAACTTACATGTTCTTAAAAGAATGCTGATACTCTGAAAAGGATGACTTAAAGTCCACATTTCATATACTATGAAGTTTAATTAATTAACAAAAGGTGTTTGTTTTTTTAATGCTTATCATTAAACTCAAGTACTCTCACCTATGGGCACTTTTTTTTTTAAACCTTACAGAACTCCTTGCAAGTGAAGGCTAATTTACTAGCCTTTAGCTCATATATAACATTTTTATCTACTATATAGCTGCAACGCTCCCATTTCAGCATATGGATTGAAGTGTACTCCCTGGACCAAGAGAACAAGAAGCAGGTGTGTGTAACAAGAAGTGGCTACTCTTAAGGAAACCAGGAAGCATTCTGTAATTCCATTACGTAAACAGTACATAATTATGTTATTGCCAATCACTTCACAGATGCCCTGGGAAACCTAGGAGACAAATACAGCTTACAAATTGGGAAGCTGTATTACCATATGAAATCCGCATTTTTCTTTAAAGTTTTCAAAATATAAAGTTAGCTAAGATCTTAAAATGTAGATTCTACAATGATATATGTGTTATCTTTAACAGTTGCTATTGCATCTGAGCTATGCCTATAAGAATGTCTGTATATGCATCCAAAGTTAGTAAGAGGCTGATGATACTCTAAAATGGAACTATAACTACAGACTGATGGATTGTCAGGGCAATATACTTCCATTTGGACAACTTTCTTGCTTGATGTACTCCCTAGACCACAAAAGTACATAGAAGAAAGGTTTCGTCCTAAGGTCAGGGTCCACAAAAAATGAGAAATTTACTACATATACTAGTGAATGCTATCTTTCTGTCAAGATACAGACAGCCCACAATATTTCACATTTCTGTGATCTGAGATTATCAATGTGCATGTTCTTAAAAATGTGTATGCATATGTATGTATATATATACACACACACACACAATTTTTAACATTGTTCTATGCAAGAGTAATGCTGCATTCTGCTGCGTTCCTTCTCTGACTCCTTTCTTCTCCAAAATCCGTTCAGGATTAAATCAATTGTAACACTGAACCAGAGGTTATCCATATTATGATTAGGACTCTACTTTATCAATAGCAAACTCTGGACTTTGGTCTTCACTCTCTTCTAAACTCAGCTGATACCAGCATCACTGACCTTAGCATACTTCAAGACCTGATTTTATCCACACTCTGAAGGAGTATGTGATTACAGCTTGACATGTTTTGCTTAGATAGAACTACTGACATCAATTTTGTAAGGCTGATTTATTGTGATTTATATGTGGTAGAGGGTGTGGGGAAGAGAGAAAGGTTACAGTAGGCAGATCTCAGAAAACGGGGTCAGAGGGAAAGAGATACAGACACCCCCCCCCCCCCGGGGGGGCGGGGGAGGGGGCTGAAATGGGGCGGGGGTCCCGGGTGGCTGGGGGTCCCGGTGGGGCCGGGGGTCACACGGCCCAAGCCCGGGGCCGGATCTGGCAACGCAGAAATCTCCATAAAATCGGAGTGATGGAGGAAAAAACCCCATCTGGTAAAGGGCTGGGGCGTGGGACGGGGGGCCCTCCCCACCCCCGGTCGGGACGCAGCTCTCGGGATGTGGCATTTTGGCCCGTTTTCACGAAGTTTTTCTGCATTCGTAGCAAAAGGCCCCAAAAATGCATTTTTCTGGCCCAAAACATCTCAATCCCGCCCCCATCCCCATCGCTTCAGCCCGGAGACCAAACCCCACAGCCACATCCCCCCGCCCCGTGGGGAGCCCCACGTCCCCCCCACCCCATGGGGACGCCTGTGCCCCCCACAGTGATGTGCCACACTCCCCCCCCCACCCCCCGGGGTGTCCCTGCATTCCCCCCCCCCCGTGCCCCACGGCAATGCCCCGCGGTCTCCCTGTGCCCCATAGGGCCTGGGGGCCCCTCGGCTCCGGGGGGGGGGGGCTGTCGGGCCCAGCACAAAGCAGCGCCTGTGCCACCCCCGCGGACGTCCCCGTCCCCATCGGGACAAGGGGCCTTTGTGGGGCGGGGCGTCGAGTCGTCGAAGTCGTCGAAGTCGTCGATTCGTCGAATTCGTCAAGTCGTCGAGTCATCGAAGTCGTCG
>JANHGO010000001.1:48157790-48199964 GCA_024606505.1 Aquila spilogaster
GGCCATGCAAATATTCATGCCAGTATAAGCAAAAACATTGCAGAGACAGAACAAAAGGCCAGAGGTAGCAACAGAGCTGGAGCAATTCTTTCAGAGATTATATCAGCTTAAAAGTGTTTGCAAATCCAATCTTAAAGAGCACAAATGTTTGCACCCACTTAAAGGCTGATGTTGGAAACCCTGTAGAAAAACTGGAAAAATATGAAAGCGACAGCTTTGCCTGTAGACATATGAAATTAAGTGGAATAAGAAGTTTGTGCGACTTTTTGTATTGCTTTTTTAACCATATTATTCAGCAAAATCAGGAAATGTTAACAAAATCGAAAGCTAAAGTAAATGAACATGAGTACACATATGGAATGAGAATTGTAAGAGTGATAATACAAGCTAAAAATCTTTGGACTCTCCCAAACCACAGTAAGAAGCATCCTGCACAAAAGGAACTCCTCAGTCCCTGACCACCAAATAATATCCTTTTAGTCATCCCTCGAACAAAAGGTGTTACTGAGCCACAGGGTAAGCATTTAGGTTCTTACAGTATTAGCTACCCACATCATATGCATGTTCTGCCTTGACAGATGGCCTGTCATCTGGTCTCCCTTGAGGCTAAAAGCATCACATTAAGATTCCTAATTGGAGAAATACATTCATAAAATAATGACCTCAGTCAGTGTTTCCTGAAGTGGGTTACATCATCTGAGGGAATCACAAGAAAGTTCCAAGGCAATCAGAGAGAGCAAGAAAAAAAATATATTTTTTAAAAGAACTACATAGAAATATACAAGATGATAGTAAAACAAAATTATACTTAAACATATTGACACCAAATGCACAGTTTCTCAAGTTCAAGGGAGCATTTACAATTACAGACTGCTCACAGCCAGCTCTTACCCCTTCTACAGGAGGAGAAACTGAGTTGCCACTGGCAGTTAAGGACAGTTGGCTTTTCTCAAATTTGTATAGGAGAAGAGAAAGTAAAGGACTAAGACGGTTACTTACACAGACAGGGAAAGCATTTAGAAGCTTCTGTTTTAATGTCTATTGATTCATATGATGAACTCTGCAGAGAAGGACCTGGGGGTCCTAGTAGACAATAGGTTGGCTATGGGCCAGCAGTGTGCCCTTGTGGCCAAGAAGGCCAATGGGATCCCAGGGTGCATTAAAAAGAACGTGGCCAGCAGGTCAAGGGAGGTGATCCTCCCCCTCTACTCTGTCCTGGTGATGCCACTGTGTTCAGTTCTGGGCTCCCTGGTTCAAAAAAATACAGGGATCTCCTAGAAGGAGTCCCACGGAGGGCCACAGAGATGATTAAGGGCCTGGAACATCTCCCATCTCCTGTACAAGGAAAGACTGAGTGATCTGGGGCTGTTCAACCTGGGGAAAAGAAGACTGAGGGGGGTCTGATAAACGTTTATAAATGTCTAAAGGGAGGTTGGAGACAAAAGGCTGAGGCCAGGCTCTTCTCAGTGGTGTGTACTGATAGGACAAGGAGCAATGGCCTAAAACTTGAACATATGAAGTTCCATACAAGCATGCAAAAGAACTTATTTTCAGTAAGGGTGACGGAGCACTGGAACAGGTCACCCAGAGAGGTGGAGTCTTCTTCTAGTGAGATATTCAAGAACCATCTGGACTCCTACCTGTGCGACCTATTGTAGGGAACCTGCTTTAGCAGGGGGTTGGACTCAATGATCTCTTGAGGTCCCTTCCAATCCAATCCCTGCAATTTTGTGATATAGTATTCGAAGAATTTTTCCTTTCATTATAGAAATTTGGCAGAATTTTTATAACTTTGCAAGCTGCAGCCTAGTACTTTTTCTCATGACACCACTGGAACTTTTGTCACTTCCTTCAAAAGGAGCACAGTAAGTCTTGCCCTGTACACCAATGGAAATTCCACCACTAAAATTTTCAGCATTCAGTTTTTAACATAAAAGGAGCGAACAACCAGAAGTAAGACATTCTGAATTTACAGTCTTTTGTGCTAAGCTCTAGCTTGCTGCTCATAGTTTAATGGTTTTGTCTGAAAAATCTAGACATCTATTGTGGCCAGTAAAACTAGCCAATCTTGATTTATCTATTTATCAGACTTACAGCTGAACCCAACCAAAGGAGCTTAGATCAGCTCTCTTAAATCAGAGCAGACAACCAACCAGTCATTTAAATCACACTTTTGAATACACTGGCTGTATTGACAAGATAGCTTTGACTACAATAGCAGCTTAGACATCCCAGGCTTGATTCATCTATGCATACTTTTGAGATGCCTCTGGGTAACCAGCCTCCTCTTCAGCTTTTGTTCCTGAAGACCACTGTCTCTCAGCCACCCCTGCCCTATCTAGTGATCCTTTGCAGTTGTCTCTGCTAATCTGAAGTGTCTCAAAAAGCCACAGACACTTCAGTATTGTTTAAGTACACTGCACTGCTAGCACAAGGGCAGGCACCTACACTCAGGCATCTGAAATGGAATCCCTTCTATGATGTTATTAAAGATCATTTCAAAGATGAGAGAAAGGTGTCAATCAGTATGGAGTAACAAAGACATAAACAGAAGACTGAAATGCTTTCAGTAATACATTCATTTAGATACGTCTAACATGCACTGTATTTCAAAACTTTTTTGCTATAATTTAGTATGGTTTAGATGTAACTCGCATGCAATTAAAAATACATGTAGAAGTAGGTACAGTCATCCTGTCTGTACAAGATTTTCTTGTAAGCCTTGTGAAGCCAATAATGTTATACGAAAGGTCAAATTTTCCCTAGCAATTTAATTCCCCATCCCTTTTCCAATTACCACAAAATATAGAATTATTTATAGACTGAATATACAACTTTCTTAAAATTACAGTGCCTCTGCCAGACCTCATATACAGATTACAAACAGCCCCCACACTCCATACTACCTGAACTAACAGTTCCTTACAGTAGATGGACTGAAGTCAATTTTTGGTTGCTTGTATCTGACTATACTCGTATCCATCAGTGCTCATTGCTGAATATTTAATAGCCACTCAACATCCTACACTTTACAGGTACCAACATATGTAAACCATCTTTACTTACCATTTATTACATGGACTTCTTTCACAGAAAAAGACTAAGAGTCATGTAAATAATTGTGAGTACACCTCCAAACACCCCCAAGCCCATGCACACAAATGTGGTAATTTGATGACAGAAAATCATTAATCGTTACTATAACTACAATTCTCACATAAGAAATCTTTTCCTACTCTCAGTCATGTTTGAAGCAACTTCCCAGAAAAGTCCAATAGTGATAAGCCTTCTTACATCATCAATATGGCAAACTGAAAAATACTTACGGTTGATGTGATCAATATAGTACACACCAATCTGAGGATCATATGCAGCTTCCCATCCCCATGGTAGTTCATCCCCAACACAATCCGCAAATGACAAGGGTTTTGTTAACCTAAAAATAAAAAAACAAAGTAAAGTTTCTATCTCTTTCCTACACGTGTTTGTTATTCATACTAATTCCTAGTGTGACAAGCTAAAGATAGCACGGAGAGAGAAGAGGTATTGTCCTCCCTCTACTTCCCCCTTGAAGTGTAGGCTCTTGATTATTTTTTCCCCTATTTCATCCTGAATTCATCAACTCCAAGAACATAATATAAATTATTCTAAACATTTCCTAGTACAGGCACTCAAGTGAGAAATTCACTGCACCATCTTTCACATTTGACAGCTTAAAATTAAACAATAAACAATAGCTTTTAAAAAAAACATTAATAATCTACACTCCGATTTGTCCTCCAAAGAACTGGACCCTTCAACCTTGAGTCTGTGATGACACCACAAGATTTCAAGGTAATCTCTTCTAATGACTAGAAAAAAATACAGAAAATAGTTAGAACTAAGATGCAGCTAGCAGCACTCGCCAATCCAAGTACTGAAACAAAATTAACAGTAGTGTGGAGAAGAAGCACACAGAGTAGACATTTTATAAGCTACATTTAATGAATATTCAGATGTTAATATGGTACCTTTTTAGGAAGATACATAATTAACATTTTTCATTTTAATAATCCGTTTGCAACAAGAAAGAGTTTAGTAACAGTAATACACGGAACCTTTTCCAACTGAGGCTAAGCAAAGCTTAACATCATCATGTTTTTGCTGGCTTTGGGGAAAGAAATGAGTATTAAGTATTGAGTTTCCTCTTGATAAACCCACAGCCATGTCAACCATATTAATAGGAATAACGAGAATTAAGACTTTATTATCAATGTAATGTTAGTATGTAATTAGAATTTTAAAAAAGCCTGAGACTAGGATCACCAAGAGCAGCCTGTGGGACACATGAGCATCACCTCCTTTACTGACTGAAGTATAATTTCTATCACTTCTATCATGGAAGCTTTCATCTCATCTTGAATATCCTATACAAACAAAAAGCTAATTTATATATGCTTTTTTTGGTGTGTTTTTTTCTCCAATTAGTTTCTGACCAAAATGAACAAGTTTACCGACATTTTTGTGAGGAACAGCGGAGAGAAGAACAGTACATTTAACTTTCTACAAAATGAAAGGTTTTTTTGTGTGTAGAAAACACTGTAGAGAAAATACCTTACAAAACTACTTCATTAAGTTCGTAACGTATCTGAGAAAACAGAAATTTGAGCACAAACTTGATACTAAAATTATCGTCCCAGAAATGTATTATTATTACTATTATTGACAGATCTGACCTACCAGTTCTTCAAGTAGGGCAACATATTAGGGTTGCAGAAATTACAACCAAGCTCTCATGCTCCAAAATTTCAGCAGAGTGTGGGCAGATATTTGTTTTTGCTTTTTTTTTTTAAAACTGTGAGCATGAATCCACATTCATTTCTCTAAAGTTTAAAATATCCTATGAAAGTTACTAATACTTAATTTTGAGGTCCTGAACAAATCCACAAACGCAAACTGAGTTTTCTAATTTACTGCCACTTACAAACTGCTGTGCTCTGAACATGCTGAAAATTATTACAAAATTCAGGTGAAAACACCAATGTGAAATTACATCTGCATCACTAACATTTATAATATGGATTGTAAGCAGCACGAGAAAGCTGTAAGAAAAGCCCACTGAGAGACATTATCCATGAGAATGGCCACGACCACTTCAACAGCGCTACATGCCCCAGGACTCTCTCTTTTCTTCCAGAGACATTTAATAGCACAATGTTTTTGAGGCAGACACTGACTTCACTGTTAGACAGCAACCTGCACAAGGAGGGATCAGGCTGGTTTGGGCCCTCAAAACTGTCCCAACATAGATACGTTTGGCAAACGGGTGAGATTAGTACGACGTGAAGGCAAGCAAAATGCAAGATTGAATTTGAAAGCCAAGAGAGTTATGAGATATAATTGAAAATTTGCCCTGAGAGCAAGGACTGAAGGAATCTCGCCTGTGTGAAGATCATTATCTGTGATGTAATAACATATGGTAGACAAACTGCCATTACAGTCATTAACCGTGACCCGAGGTTTATTGCACTGTATTAGAGGATTAAGTGCTGCATCTCAGGGCACTGATATTCCAAGGTACTATACAATACTTTTTCAGTTGGTGGTTATCAATTCACATGCTCTTGAAAGAATGCCGATACTCAAAAAAGGATGACCGAAGGTCCACATTCAGTGTACCATGAAGCTGAATTAGTTATCAGAAGGTTGTTTCTTTATTTTTAAGTGTGCATTCATTGAGTTTAAATATTCTCACTTATGGGCAATATTTTTTTTTAATTATTTTTTATAATTCCTTCCAAATGAAGATTAATTTATTAGCCTTAAGCTCATAATAGCAATTTGTTCTACTCAACCCTGTACTGCTGCAACGCAACACTTCCACTTCAGCAAATGGAGTGGAAAGCATCCCAAGGGCCATTGAACAAGAAGCATGTGTGTATGTCACAAGAAATGGATACTCCCAAGAAAGTCAGGAGAAAATCTGTAACTCCATTATCTAATTATGCTGTTGCCAATCACTTCATAGACATTCTGGGAAACCTTGGAGAAAAAAATATGGCTTACACATAGAGAAGCTGTAGCACCACCTCATATTCACATTTTTCAAAATACAAAGCTACCTCAGACTTTAAGCAGTAGATTCTGCAGTTACACTTATCATCATTAATGATTAATATTCTTACAGACATGAACGCAGTCCGTATATGCAACTAAAATTAATGAAGAGGCTGATGATGTTGTAAAATGGAAACATAACCACATTGACAGATTGTCAATGCAATATTGTTTCATCTGGATAACTTCATGCATTTTCTTGCTTGAGATACTCCATGAGACCACAAAAATATACAGAAGAAATGTTTCTTACTGAAGTCAGTGTCCAAAAAGATGAGAAATTTACTACGTGTACTAGTGAATGCAATCTTTCTGTTAGGATATGGACAACCCATGGTATTCCACACTTCTGTTATCATCAGAGTGCATATTCTTCAAAATGAGTGCTTATTACACACGCATGTGAAATTTTCAACACATTATTCTGTGCAAGAGCACTGTATTCTGCTGCATTCCTTCTCTGACTCCATATCTCTCCAAGATCTCTTAAGGATGAAGGCACTTATAACAGTGAATATTACCCATATTATGATTAGGACTCTATCAACAGGAAACTCCAGACTTTGGTCTTTGCTCCCTTTTAATTCAGCAGACTTCTGTAGCATATTTCAAGACCTGATTCTATCCATACCCTGAAGAACTGTGCTAGTAGAACTTAAGATGCTTTGCTTAGACTGACTTAATGTGATTTATAATACATATGGATAGAGCACGTGGGAAAGAGAGAAAAGTAACAGCAGGCACATCTCAGAAAACTGGGGATGGTCAGGAGGAACATAAAAAGCAAACAACAAATCTGAGACTCTTCTTTTCCTCAACTAGAAAGGACAAAAATGCAGGTTGGTAAGAGGTGCAATAAAAATAGCTGAGAACTGCGGCAAGGTTCATCTTAATGTCTTTTAAAAAGACTTCCAAGAACACCTTCTTTGTTGTGAAATGCTTGACCTACAGTTAAGACCTGGAGTTTTGAATTCAATTATAACTAGGGTCACTGCTCAACTTCTATAGCAACTTCAACGTGCATTTGAAAACTCTCCAAGTCCCAATTATCCCTTACCAAAATTGACCTTGTGCTCTTTGCCTTACAGCAATAATCTAGTAAGACACCTATCTGAAATGTTATATAGATTAAATTTTATACGCATTCATTCTTGTACACAGAATGATATACAACGATTCACACTACGTTACATGCTTTCTCTTACAATGAAGGACTCTATTACTTTTTAAAAAAAGACTCCCAACTGTTCTGAAAAAAATACTTATCTTCCTCGTGCTCTAGGAACTGAGTTGACAAAACTTACATCGCATCTACTAAAACACAAATGAAGAAACCCAATGAGGGAATGCCCACATGCACACCTACCCATACCTGGCTCACTTAACCACACACACACCATCAGAAAAGGCTGTGCAGTAACTTACCAGCTACACAGTACAACAGTGACACAACTTCTGGACACTTCCTCACAAATACTTTCAGTTAGCACAAGGTCACAGAATAGGAACGTATGATCAACATCAGCAAATTTCTCACTGATTTTGAAAAAGCATAATTGAAACTACTACATTCTTATTTTCATTCAGTTGCTCAAATGTAATACTTAATGATCTGGTCAGGCAAAGGAATGTAGAAACAGAAGAAGAAAAGTGTTTAAATTCTTTACTAGACCTCCTAATTTAGTGTTCAAGTTGGATCTTAAAATCAATTCAACTCTTACCCCACTTTCTAATGCTTCAAGCATTGTGAATTTGGAAGATCCATAAACCCATCTTTTCATCCCATCCCAAAGATGCTGCCCAACATTCAGGCACCCAAGACGGATTTCTCATATAAAACTCAGGGGTGCAGTTCATCTCATTAACTTTAAGAGTTAGTTATCTTACCCAAATTACTCCTTTACGTTCCCCTATGGAGACTAATTCAGCACATCTGTTTAGACTCAGGATGAATCACACTCTGAAGGTTTCCCTTTTTTCCTACTGACTATATAGATTGTCTAAATGCAAGGCTCCTGATCCAACACAAGATAATTAAATTTAGGCTGGACAAATACTTGGTAGTAATGCCCAGGTAGCCAAGTGTCTGCAGAACTGCAGCTATCTCTGCACTGCAGAGGTTAGGGCTAGAAAGGGAGCACTGCTTTTCTCAATGGCTGAGGTCTGTGTCCACTGGCAGCACAGAGTTACACTACATTAGGAAGATGATTTTCTCTCCTACAAATCAGTGGCTGAAGCTGCAAAAAAACCCATGTTCCCTAACTTTAAAAAGTGGTAACTGGGCAGTTTACTTGTAGAAAGTGACAGAGTTTGTACACTCATGAAACACTCTTTCCCTATATCCTTTGTTCGTTCAAGTCTTTAACCATGCAAATCCCGCATGCCATTTCTCTCTCCAAAATCTCATTCATGATTCTGTTGACAGGATTTCAGTTTCTAAACACTGTGTTCTTAGCACAGTAGTGCCTCTCATTCAGATACCGGTCCAAGACACTATGTACAACCTTTGTATTGCTTAGGTACATTCTATTTTAATAAGTGTGTTATTAAGATAAACTACTGCTTCATTATGGGTATTATTTTGAAGGAGTAACCCAGTGGGCATCTGCAGGACAGGAGAATACATCAAAGAAGGACTTGCATAGTAGCAGTCCATTTTATTGTAGCAGTTGGTCCTTAAATAACAGGTCAAGAGTCTGTTTATCTGGCTCACAAAGTTTCTTTCCACAGTCATTTTTTCAGTGAACAAAGGCCCATGTTTAAAAGGCAGCAAACATACGTGGTACCTTTTTGACACCAAAACACAGTCACTGAGGAGTTAAAATTAAATACCACTCCATTCTGCATGAAAGCTTTCAATAATATCAGATGATGCCAATTTATGCCTATATCCAGGATAGCACTTGCCTCATCAGTCTGTTTTGTATCACACATGCATGCACACACTGGTGTAGGTAGATGGACACACCTAGTGACACGCGCAGCATTTACACGTAGCTGGCAGCAGCACCTTGGCAGCACCGTGCCTTCACTGCCTTGTAGCACCGCAGGTACTCAAACTAACCGCAGAGTAGAAATTCACAGAGGAGCTATGTATGTTTAGCTGACTTATTCATTCCATCAGCAGGTATTTCCTGGGTACATTTAACATTTTTCACTCATTTTCCAGATTTCAGATCACTCGTTCCTGGTAATAAAGAGATGAGTAAAGCAGTCAAGTTTACATACAAAGAATGGAAACCTGCACTAATCGGGAGAAGGATCCAGTTTTCGAAAAATCATGTAAGTGTAGTGCCATTTTTAATAGCATGCCATTTCCATCCTGTGATTCCTTTAAGGTCTCAAATACTTATGACAGACTGTAGACTCTAAATAAATATACTTCTTGGGTTTTAGAGTAGCTTTTGATAAAAGAAAATGTACAGACATGCAGTTAAGTGCTTACATTAAGAGATGTATGTAAGTCAGCTCACCGCCTTGCCACAGCACAGAACGGCTGGACAATATTTGGCATCTACTGCTGAGACCACACCTCTCACAGCTGTTTTACAAGCTCAGACAATTTCTGGTACTGAGCGACATCTCCCATATTACAAACAAGTTATAGGTTTTTGGAGATAGGATAAAACCACATGCAATGATTTTGTAGAGCACTGAATAAACTGTTTCTTGTCTGTAATTTAGGCAAAGTACTTGAGGTTGTTTTGAAATGATCTGCTAAAAGAGCAGCATGATGAACTGTGTCTTTCCTAGTTCTCATTCAGAGAGCCCCTCAGACACATTTCCAGCGGCGCTGCCATGGAGCATGGCCAGGGCTGCCCACTACCCCTCCTGGCTACTCCCACCCAAAGGCCTTCCCACAGACCTGCTCAGCTTCCTGCACTGTACCATGGCACATGGCCATCCACAATATTCAGTAAAAGCATTCGCAGAATTCAGTAAGTACTACATAGAAACAACAAGCTGATACCTCACCAGTGACTGGCTTTGGACACAAGCACTAAGTGCAGCAGAAAACTGTACTCCGTTCCTCGAATGTTTTTTGGGCAACTGTTCCTCCTGATTTGTTAAAAATATGTCACTGCCAGAAGGATGAAAACAAGCCAAGTGACCTGCCTGCAACCCCACTGCAACAAGAAGTCCTACATTCAGTATATCTATGCATCACTTTTACTACATGTCTATAACACCAAAAAACAGAACTCTGAAAAAAACTCTCGACTGCTTCCAATCATTTTTCTACTCCAAACAGAATGGTTATAAGACAACCCAGCCAATGTACTTAACAGAAAAGATGCACTGAACGTTGAGAGCAACAAGTTCTTTAAAACAAATATCCCCTTACACCTGCAAATAAATATATATATATATGGAAAAACAATAGCCACCAAAGTCAAAACATGAGCTTGGTGTCAGCTCACTGTCCCTCCACAGGTGCTTCTGAGAAGGCCATAGCCTGAGTGGCAGAGACCCAGAGGGGAGGAATGCTTTGGGGAAGGAAGTGACCCACACCCACTGCTCGCAGGACCAGGTCAAACCACCAGCAGGTGTGGCTTTTTGTTTCCTCTTCCTTCTGATTATGATAAACTGGTTTTGCCTTCCACTTACCATCAGTGAAGGAAAAAATATAACACACTGAACACAGCTGTATATTTTGTTACACCATTTTAGAAATAGAAAATACTGAAAGAAACCAAACACTTAAGTGAAAAGGAGAACAAGTAATCTTTTGTAGGAAAAACAAATATCGTCACTTATAATTTGTTTATCCCTTCAGCATTGCCAAGTTCAATGCAAAGAAGATAGCTGCAAATGTTATGGGATGGAGGAGTGGAAATGGGTAATGCCATGAGTGTTTTCTTCTGCGTTCTTCTTTGCCGCAGCAGTTGGTCCTGCACTGGCGTGTAAGCACTATAATATTAGACACCTGGAATGTCAGGAATGTCTGATAACCATACCCTCGCGCAGGGATAATTCCACAGCCATAAACCAGCAGCACGACCTTTGAGCTTTTCCCCTGGAAAGCTCAAATGCAGTGACATTATGAAAAGGCTATTATGTGCAGTGCTGCTATAGGTTATTTGTATATGTGCTTGGACACTGTTTATAGAGGGAACCCTTGTCAATCAAAAGCCCCATTAAGAAAATTACCTACTACTTCTAATCTAAGGCCATAAACACTGTGATATGTTTCCAGTGAGCTTACAAGTTCCCAATCCTGCAACTGCTACCTGTGAACTTGACTTGGAAATGTTTCCTTTACCTATCTTCTCCCACTTCGCTTAACATTTCATACACTTATTATCAAACTATCGCTCCATAATAGGAAGACATACATTTAGAAATGCATGTCTTAAAAAAAGAAATACAAATCAGTTACGCATTGGTTTGTGTAACTTAAAGAAGGCACAAACTCTCCAAGAGTTTCAGTAGGCAAACACAAGCAACATCTGTCCAACAGGCTTATCATTTAATTGAGATATTCTATAACAACAGGAAGAGAATGACCATAGGCTGAAATACTTCTTATAAAGGATTCAAACATTTATTCTGCTCTTTTGGATGATGTGTCATTTGGATATGACAGGCAGTAAGTATCAAAAGTATGCTTTGTGGCAGCTGGTTAACTGCAAAAGGGTTAAATGTAGGACATTACTGTAGCATGAAAATTTCATCTGGGAAACTCCAAGAATGAACGCAGTCAAAACCAGGGGAAAAAAACTGTAACAGTAACGTCAGCATTAAAAGATCTTTCCTATTCGTAGCTTTTCCCTCTCCTCCTTTCTCTAAATTCATATACACACCAGTCCAAGTGAACTCCACAGAAAAGAATTTTGACAATGTTGTTCTGTGAACTCCCCTTTCCTCCTCCTGCAGAAAAATAATTGCGTTGTAAGGGACCTTTGGATTTCCAGAGAGGATATCATAAACACTCCTCGCCTGACTCTGCTCCCGTAGAAGTCAGCAGGACCCATTCCAGTAGCAGGAAACTTAAATCTGTGATGAGCACTTCTGAGAAGTACCATCCATCTGAACATCTCAAATAACCTCGCAAACATCCGACTTCAGCACTGCGGAGCACTTGGGCCAAGTACACCAATCATTCCACAAGCAGGGAAGAGTGAACTTGAGTTAACTGCCCAAGGTCACTGCAATTCAGATACAGACCCACTAACTGCACTCACAGGGAGACTGCACCACACTCTCACCGTTACTCTCAATACTGAGCTTTTCATGCCCATATTCCTCACTTCTCACCTGATCGCTTCTTTTGTGACAGTTTTTAATGCATGCTTCATGAAAACATGGCATACTTTGCAGTATCCTGCAGCTCCTGTTGCAAAAATATGGAACCAGATCCCAGCTCAAATGGTATGCAGACACTTGGCCAACACCTGGCACTGGGGAACTCTGTTTCCAGATGCTACACGAGTGGCAGTAGTCTGTAAAATGGACTAACAGCTATTCACCCGGAAAGGGCACAAACACACCACTGGTTGATACAACTGCAAGCAGCAAACTACTATGAAAAAAAAAAGATGCATTTGCATCATAATACCAATAAAGAGACCATAAAAAAGTCTGACAGCTTCAGTGCAAATGGTTCAGAAGGCACCCTTCAATCATTTCAGCTATAGCTCTGAAGAAAGCAGCCTCTGGAAACATCCTTACATCCTTGAGAGTGGAGTGATGGACTCTGCAACAGCCCAAGAAGCACAGATACTACAGACAGACACAGATCACGAAGCTGCACTAAACTGAGATAACAACTGAGGGCAAACGTAGTGGCTTCACACAAATCCACTGCTGAACGTAAAAATCTACAATGCTGAGGTGTCAAAGCACTCTGAAATCACAACCGCATGAAGGATTCAGACATACGCTCTGGCCTACACTTAATCCCTCTCTCCAATTGGTTTAATATGTAAAACTCTTGTTCTTAAAGCATTTATTGAAACTGAATTGCCTTTCTTTGTATAAGACATGCCAAAAATAATCCTTCAGCACCTCTACTCTTTTTACATTTTTTTACTCACAATGTTAACTGAATTCAAGTTTTAGATGAAATTTCTTCCTTCTGGCAATAAGGTTGGAGGAATGGGAAATACACAGCAATTATGTAACAGGAAATGTCCAAGTGCTCTCCTATGAGTTCCCTTCCCACACACCCAGTCCCAGAAACTGCCTTCAAAAAGGGAAAAAAAAGAGGAAAAAAAAGTAATCCACAACACCAAACACTAAACCAAAACCAAGAACGAATGCAGCAAGCTCTCTAGTAGTCAATAGCAGGAATACTGCACGTGCTCCATTTCTTTCAGCAAGGCTCTCTATTTAAAAAAGAAATAAATCAGCTCTTACCTCTTGTGCCAAACTGACAACATCTGACAAGTCAGATACACTTTACAGTTCCTAGCAAGGTAACATTTAAAAAATTAAAAATATATATATATATTTTAAATAAAGCCCTTTCTCTGCCCCAGGATACAGTCGGTCATCACACATCCCTCCTTACTGAGTGTTTGGCACAAACAGTTGTTCAGAGCAGTGGAAATGCTTCTGAAGCAGTAGTTTTAAAGATTGCGTAGGAATTCTACAAGGCACTCTACGAGGGAACCTGGGTCTGTCAGAAGAGCCAATGCTCTGCTTATCAGACTGGAATGGGGCTTTCCACCTTTCTGACGGGTAGAAAAGCTCCCTTCTGGTTCATTAGCAGTTGGCATCATTGGTTTAAAAAGATAATTCTAGTTCAAGCTGAAGAACTATACTTTAGAGAACATGATGCATATTAAAACCTATTCCCTGGCTATGGTGCCTAAATAGTACAGGATAAATTGCCATCGTTTCTTAAAAGAAGTGTACAAACATTGAAACAATATTCCCAATACTGCCACAAAAAGACAAAAATAACGTTTTATCAGTCCTAACTTTCAAGGTGGAAGTGTATGTGAGAAAGGGAAACGAGAACGCCAGAGGTTATTTTGCACATTTTTAAATTGAATTACTTAAGGTAACGCTAGAAACTCCAAGTAAAAAAAAGAATGAGTTCACACACAAAAATCAGTTAAGAGATTTTGTATCACCGAATCACTTTTAATTGGAGCAAGAGACATTAAGTATTTCTGCCAATACCACCAAAGTTGCTGAGCTCTGTGTGGATGGTTCTTTGAATCAGCGTTCCATTCAGCAGAAGTCAAAAAGCCAAACAGCTGAAACATTACTAGAAGTAGAAGCCAGCATTTCAGATGCGTGTACTTTGCTATTGGAAAGTCTCTTCTGAACTCACTCTTAGTGGCACATGCCAATGGTCAAATTAAGCTTGCTGCTCCTTCCTTTCCTGAGGCTGTTGGGATTGGAAATTAGAAATCCAAAGACAGAAACCATGTCATATACTGCACTCTGTCTTAACTTTAAAGGAATTTACACAGAAGCTGCTGACCTTTATATTAATTACCAAAAATTTAAAAAAATGTAAGAACTGATTGAATAAAGCTACTACACTACTAGCATAGCCAGTGTTGTACAATCCTCATCCTTCAGCATCAGAAAGGAACACAAAACAGACAAATCTTAAGGGTTAATTTACAATGATGAAAGAGAGAAGAATGCTCCCCACTGGGATAAGGAAAAGAAAAAAAAAAAAGAAAAAGAAAATACTTTGGCCTCATGCACACACTTCAAACTGGACCCCTGTTAGGAAGGATTCTTAAATCTGCCTCACTGCAGACGTGACAGAGAAACTGCAAACTCATAAGCAAAGGTATCTTTGAAAACCCTTTAATGTATTCTTACTTAATCAACATCTAGCTATCCAATATTTTATAGTGAGCCATTAGTTTTTTTTTTTCCCCTTAGACATTTTTTTTGCTTCTGTTAAACACACAAAGGAATTACTGCAGGGATCTGTCCTGTTCAACATCTGCATCAATGATACAGAGGATGCATCAGTGCAATCTCATCAGGCTTGCAGATGAATCCAAATCAGGGGAAACAACCAACACTGCCAAGGACATGACCACCACTGAAAAGGAATGGGCCAACAGGAACCTTAAGAAATTTGGCAGGGATAAACACCCAGTCCTGAATGCAGGGAGGAAAAGCCCCTTGCAACAATACAGTCTGGGAATGCTCAGCCTGGGAGCAGCCCTGGGGTCCTGGTGGGCAGCGAGCTGAACGTGAGCCAGCAGCCTGCCCGAGCAGCAAGGGCAGCTCACAGCCTCCTGCAGATCAAGGCAAGGGGTTTTCCCCCCCTCTACTCAACACTATTAGACAGCATCTTAAAAAACACATTGAGTTTTGGTCATCTGGCAATGCACATGTGCTGATATCCTGGTGACCCCAGAGCAAGGCAGACTGAAGAAATAAACTAGGAGTGGAGAGATTGTATTACTCATTTTCATGCCATCCTAGCCGCCAGGCCAGTTCACTGCTGCTACAAATGCCAGCGCAAGAAAAAAGGTGGAAACACCGTCCACCACAGTCCCAGTTCAGGTCCTCTCAGGGCTTGTTCAGAGCAGAGTATCCAGCAGACACCGAATTCTGGTCCTTCATGGGGATTGCCTGCAAAACTGTAACATACATGACTGCTACTACTACTACTACTCAGTAAGATTAAGCTATTAAAAACAGTAAGACTAAGCATGTAAAATTGGAGAGGTGCTTAATTACAGTGTGCAGTTTTTTATGCAGTGAAGATAAGAAGACTGGTTTTGGCAGGCTGAGAAATTTTTGGACTGACAATGAACTTCAGACAGCTGCAAAGTCCCGTTACTGAAAAAGTGAACATATGATTGAGAATGGCATTTAATTCCAAATGTATTATGAAATGGAACTGCTCAGGCAATTAGGAAAATGGCTAATTATCACACATCCTCGATCTACTGATTACTAGAATTTCAAAGCGAAGCCAGGTAAATCAGTGAAGCGCCCAAACCCACAAAGGATGAGCAGCTTCCCAGACCAAGCCAAGGAAACACCCCATGCGCTGTCTCCTGCTCCACCAAAGGCAAGGGCAGCCTTGCCACGGCCTTTGCCAAGGATGGAAGCAAACTGTGGATGTATGCTTACCTGACTTCTGCCAGGTTTGCCAAAACCAAACTTCAAGATTATGTCCTTCTGCAAGAGGCTTTACTTCTACCATTTTCATTATTGTTATTATTTTTTGTAAGTCAAAACTGGTTTCTTAATGAGGAACTACTCTAGAGAGTAAGGAGAGACTGAAAAAACTGCCAGTGACATCAAAAGCTACAATACTCTCTCAAATACTGAGCAGTGGCACTTCCATAGAAAAACAGCACCTAAGCATAAACAGTTGATTAAATGGTAATCTCCCACCCCATATATATCTTCTGCGCTGAGAGAGGCAAGTTGCCATATAAGCAGTGTTACAATAAATTCAGCTGACTAGAAAGCTGCAATTTCACAGACTTCTGGTATTTCTTACACACCGTATTTTTAAATGATTACTTCATAAAAATCACTTAAGTATTTCGCTAAATGTAAAGTTTTTACACACCGTGAGTAATGAAAAACCTCAACATTAGCTCACTCAGTGGAAGTACGCAGTCACCCCGTGCCAGGATAAGCATTACATCTCCATTCACCATTTATTATTCTGTTAAACTGCATAGAGAAGATTGCTCTTAAGAGATAGCCCAGATACAAATCTCCACTATCCAATTACTTGTGTCATCTCTTTAAACTTTCCAATGAAAGTCTCATATGGTCTCTCATAAATCAATCTACATCAGTTGCTTTTGTGAAAAATCTTTAACATAAATATTAATACTCAGAGATACTATTTTTCCTCCGATTCTACATAACATCCTTAGGTTCCTTTGGGAAATTACTTCATGTATCATTCAAGCTTTTAAAACAAAACGTATCTGCTTGGAGGCCAGACTTCTGACTCTCCTCCTACATCAGCCAATTTCTACGAGTATTGGAAAGCTTAAATAGAAGTCAAACTTCTAACCAGCTGAAAATGCCATTAGGTGCCTGTGTGCATTTCAACGCTCTACAGTGTATTAAGCAAAGCAATTAAAACAAATACAAGGAAAATTAACAAAGAGATGTGTACAAGCACGGACTTTGACCTAACAAGGACAGATTTCCGAACGCACGACTCTAAATGCAATTCTTTTTTAGCTTATCTGCAAGCACTGAGCATGGCTAAAGCTGTGCTTTAGAAAGCATGTGAAAAGGTTAGGGAAGAAAAAAGAGGATCGTGATTATTCACAGTCCAGCAAAAAAAATCTGCTTTCTGCGTTTCAGACTCTGAGGACTCCATAGTAAGTTTAAGAGAAGAAGCTGGAATTTCCTGATCTGGCAGATAAAACTTAGGGTGGGGGAAGGATAATTCTCAAAAGAGCTTTCAAATGTGGGCTTGGAATTCTGCCGGACAGAACAATGATTGATTTAAATCAGCCATAAAATGAGAGATCTGATCTCCTGTCAAGTCTTTGAAATGGCAGGAGTTAGAGGAATCATCAGTGCCGCATGCTTGTTTAATGAAAAATCCATTCTTCTGCATTTTGTTCTAACCATTTCAATGCACTCTTGCGACAATCGTTTCATGCTTTCAGTTGTCAGCATACTAAACATCTCTTTCTGTGCCACGCTATAAAGAACCAAACTTTTATAGGCAAAAACAGTAAGGAGGAAGGTAGGCTTCTGCAATAGAATAATGCACTTAAATTATTTCCTAAAGGCAATCTGCATAGCTCTTCTGTTACTTTCAGTACGTGTTACTTTTATCCTTTCCCAATCCAGTTCCTGTGTTACATTAGTTTTACACTGATCAAATACTGGGAAAAACTCTGCTCTTTATGGAACTCTGGGTGAAAGGGTCTGAGCTCCGTCCTTATTGCTGACATCGCTGCTTTGTGCCAGAGATAGAAAAAGTGTTTCATTTCGTGCACCACATTTTTTCTCCTTCACCTTACTACTCTCTCTGTGTTAAAATCACTGCAGCTCTGTCACTTTACCACAAATAGATTGTAACAAGGTTTATTATTTGGTTTACATGTCTTTTACACATAGCGATACCACTTTAAAGAACTAGTGACACCCACAAGCAACAGAGTAACAGTACTGTTCATTTCTTAAAATTAGGGCATTTTGACCATTACCAGCATTTTTGAATCAGCACAAACAAGACTTCCATCCAGAAGTGATTTCTGCTTTCAAAAGCCTTCACAAATCATATTTGGCTTTCAGTGGTGACACCTGACTTCATTTGACCAGACTCTGCAGAAGAAAAGCATGCCCTTGCGCATCAGACAGACAGGGTTTGCAAAGGAACAGAATTTGGTTTCTTGTTTTCCAAGCCTGGATTGTTTTCCCGTTGTCCCTCTGAAACCAGGCACTGGGAGATACGTAAGGAAGCAGAAGTGCTTGGTGACCCTTACTGGCAGCTGAGGAATTAGTCTGGTTGATGGAGCATGGCAATCCACTGTGCCAGCTGAAGAAAGCAGGCCAGAGCACTTTGTGATCCTTTCACTTGTCTTTGGGGAGACAACATCTTTTCCCTTTGCTAACCTGACTAGGAAGTTTAATTAACACCCAAAGAACCTTACAGCATTGCCACGCACCATGCTTAGGCTATAACCAAAGTCCTTTATGGGTAGCCAGGTAGTAGCGAATGGGTTCTGCAGTCTGGTAATTGCTGCAGCAGTGAGGACACAGGCAAAATGATCCATTTGGCGAGATGCTCGTGGGAAAGTCACTTGTCAGCAGGGACAGCGTAGAGCACACAGAGCATGGTTTGCAGTTGCCACATATAGAATGAGACAGAGAAGGGTCAGAGAAATCCCTCTACTGAGGTATGGGGGATGTCTGCAGCCTGCCATAAGAGACCAAACTCCCTGCTAAGACAATACAAGGACTGAAACACCCCAACACTGACCTTCATGTCTTTGTTTCCTTCTGTCTTGCTTCCTCCAGCTGCTATAATGCCTCAGAAAGAGAAAACAGAAGGGGGAAAGCAATTTCCAAGGCCAAAGGTAGTTAAAACACAGCTAGAACCATCTGAACTCAGTTTTCGGGGATCTGCAGAAGGAAGGCCTGGCTAGCCCTATGTGCACGGCCCAAGGAGCAAATAAAAAAAGGGCAGCATGAAGCAAATCACGCTCCTCCTGCCAGCTGCTAACAATCTGAGGTGTGCTGCTAAGCTGCCAACAAGCTCAGATGTATGGGAGACTTCAGCACATGAGAAATGTTGCACTCTGCTGCTGCCATCACCCTCACCTCCCCTTCATTTATCCCACACTGTTCCTATAGACAGAGCAATGTATCTGAGTGATTTCCATCATGCTCCTATCTGCTTATTCACTTGAGCTATGTTCTGAACAACAACAACAAAAAAAGAGATCATACACAAGAAACAGAGGGCACACAGGGCACAGCAACTGAAGCTGGATATAGCTGTTGATAAAAATCTGAGAGGAATTTATGGAGATTACGAATTGTCTTTGGTTAAATATTTCTAGCGATAGGCACACCTCAATGATATCTAGAGGACAACAATTACACTTCATGGGAGTTTTTACAGCATTGTTTCTTTTTATTCCTTTGTTTGCTTTTCCCCTTCAGAAAAAAAAAATCTGAATGTTCCATTTTCAGAAGTGAAAATCTGTATTTCCCTTTCCCTGTTGCCTCAGGTCGCAGCAGCTATGGAACCAGGCCTGGCCTCGCTACCTGCACCAGCTCCTGCATCCCGGAGAGCTGGCTTTCCAACAGTACCGTGCCATTCTGCATCTGGACAGGGACTGCAATCTGATTCTTTCACATTCCAGACCAGTGCCCTGACTATGTGATAAAACCTTCCCAGCCTTTCCGACTCCCAAAAGGACTCCCTCACAAAACCTGCCATCAGAAAGGAAGGCTCTAACATTCTATACAAACTTATCAACACTTTAGGTTCTTGGAGAGAGAGAGAGAGAGAGAAAAAAAAAAAGCTGTTTATTCAATATGTTTCACTCTGTCTGATTACACTCATTTCTTCTCTTCTGTTCTGCCTGTCTTTTCAGTGACAGTCCAACGAAACATCCACCCCTGAAAAACATGTAGCACATTACTGCCATGTTGATATTTTAATAAAGTATTAAAACGGCATTGCTTTTGTACACCACTCTTATGGATGTCACTTGGAGCTTCCCCTATGACAAATGCCTCTTTTGTAAATTAAACAGTTTCTAGTCGGTTGGCTTCTATTAGTAAAATAATCATCCATTACATAGTTTATGTCTTCAGGTGGAAGAATAACGCAAAACAAACAGCATCTTCATCAGTTTTGAAAGAAGCATCTCTGGATACATTGGCTTGAAATGATTTTTTTTTAATTGAAATTGAAAAGAATTATTATTCTCCCCAGACTTGTAAGAATAGGTGGAAGAAAACCATGCAGCAGAAGGAAGATTAGAAAATGCTAGGATCATCAAGAACCCCACGTAATTTAAAGGCAACTTCAAGATAGCCCCCAATCAAACCAAATACGTAGCCAGCAGGGCAATTCTTTCAACTATTCATCCACAGGTAGTAATTTAAAAAACAATCACAGCGCCAAATAAAAGCTGTTATGATCTGTGAAGTACAGCAAGGTGCCATTCAGGAGAGTTGTTTTCAATCATCCCTATCTCAGAAAGTGCTTTCTTGAACAAATTTTAACATGCCGTCCCCTCCAAAGTGACATTTGAAGGAACAGACAAAAATGGCAACTAGATGCTTTCAGTATGTACAGTAGGACTAATGTCAAGATTACGTTGCAAATAACGCAGCCTTCATGCAAGTATCTTTAACAAACCAGTCACTAGATGTAATATACATTTTCCCCATTAAATTCTAAAATTCAAATTACATGCTATCTGCTGAGCGTCAGATCTACTTCAGTATTATGCAGCGTATAGTCTTCAAAATGAGAAAGACATCTAACTTCTCATAGGATTGACAGGTAGAGTAAAATAGAACTTCACATTATTTTGTGGATACTACTGCAGGGACAGAGCGAATGTCATGATACTGCAGCACATCACTGGCAGCTTCCCATTGCCCCCATTAACTCCCATTTCAGTACAGCACATTTTCGTGCCCTTGCCCTTTAGCTCCTTATCGTTTAATTCTTCCATTAATGGCACGGCTGTTTGGGATTGATGACTTCATGTGAGGTACAGTATTAAGTCCTTTCTTTGAACTTAAACAGATTAGATCAACATATTACTTCCCTGAACTCAGTTTTTTTTTTTTCCAAAACATGATACGTAGTCAACTTTATGATCTCCCCCAATAACACCACATTTCCCCACATGTGTCCAGTCAATAGTGTAGGAAAGGCAAGTTATGAAACTCTGAAATATTTGCTTTTAGCACTAATAGGACTCTCCTCCTTAGAAAACAAAAATGTACAAGAAATAACAGCAATAGGATGTTCTAAATATATATATATATATTTTAAGAAAAAACAAAAAACACAAACCCTCAACTCTTCTACATTTGTCCTCAAAATTTATTTTTCTTGCCAAAACCCTGCCTGGAAAAACAAAGTTTTAATGGCTTTCATGTATTCTGAGCAAATGGGACAGCCAGGTCCTGAATGCAAACCAATGACCTGCAATGGCACAGAACTCCAGAGTTCATTTTACATCATTGTAAGCAGTGGGAGCAAGTGAGGCAGAACATGACTAGCAAGCAGGAACATAAACAAGAACCAAAAAACCTAATCCATGTCACCATAATAATTTGCTTTGAGCAATTCACCTTCTAGACTGTCATCTCATTAAACTAGCTAACATAGCAGTCTAACTAATTAAGAACAATCCCTTAATGAACTTCAAACTTTAGATCAGTAAACTCTTCCTCTGAAAGAGGAGATATAAAAATAGAGCACAGGGATTATAACTACCAGGAAAAGCAAACAAACAACGAAAGAACATCTGAAGCTCAGAAACTTGAAGAGAACATGTTTAACACCCAAGTTCCTGCATATTAAGCCTTACTTACAGCACCAGAGCACTGACTGCAAGAGCCTGACTAGTAGGCATACAGTGTTTGTGTATTTTGCTGCATCCCATAATTTCTCTGGTCATTTGAACACTATTTCAGGAATGTCCTGCAGAGGTCTCAGATGATTATTCACACCCATAGCATTCTACAAGTTACCAGAATGATTGTAAACGTATTAACAGTTCATTTCAAGCATTGCAACATTCAACATGATGGAAAAAAGTCTTTCCTCCTCATCAGATTGCTATCTTGAATTGCATTCTCTTACGAACAATCATTTACTACTTGATGTTTCAGAAAAATGTACGTTCAATAAGTAATCCTTCCACTGCTGACAATCCTTCCTGGTGCTGGAACCCACCAGAACACCACCTCGCCCTGCTGCTTCTGCTCAGAACAAAGCTGACAACTGCTGAAGTAAATGGGAAATAGGGAAAACTTCAGCCAAACTTCTATAGTATAGAAACACCAATATTGCAATACAGCAGAATCTGGTGCTTCTCTAAAGATCTACGCTCCAACACCATATACAAAAAGGAACACGATGATTTATTTTACTTTTTACTTCAAAGGAACAAAATTCAAATCAGACCTTCAGAGGTTGCAGCATCTGAGCAGTATTCTGTTTTTTCTCTCTCTCCAACCCCATGGACATTCCAATTCCAGCTCTGGCAGTTTATCACTGTGCACCCTGGAATGCAGTACTGACTAGCTGTGTGCTGTAAACTCGCATCACAGCTTATTTTGCAAATCTCTCTTTGAGAGAAGGCCACAGCACTCCAAGCCAGAACCTCTCACCACTGTGCAATTGTATTCAAACTAAAAGAAGAAAAACAAAAACGAGAGGGGAAATCTCGAACAACAACAACAAAAGAACACATTAAAGTCAGATCCTGCAAACAATAAAACTGTCCATAACTGAGAAGGTAAAATTAACCAAAAATCAATTAATACAGAAAAACATATATACAGACGTACATTACACACTTCAGTGCTGTGCCAAAGAAGCATGTATACATAACAACACCTGAAACTGAACATTCGTAGTGTAATTCAAGGCAGCCAAAATGTTTTAAAACTGAAATCAAGTCCCAATGGACAGCACACATTTGACAAGAAAAGTACGTGTACACCTGCGTGATGGACTACCTATAGGAATGTCATTTAATTCACAGAAAAAAAAATTGTATCATGTGCATCTCCAATGAAAATGGAAAGACAATAAAGGCCAAAGAGGCTTTACAAACAATAGCAATCCCAGACAACTTCAGAGATGCAACGCCCATTAGATTCCATTACATGTCCCACTTTTCGCCACTGTCCTTTCAAACCAAACCCAAACTGTCAAACATTCCCTCCCTCGCTCAGCTCCCAACTACTACAGCCTTACTGCACTACAACCCCTTCTCCATAACAAGTGCTCCTTCACAGCACGATGAAAATAAAACCACTGCCATACAGTTGTAGGACAGAGGACACTAGTGCTCTGGTCAAATCCTGCTCCCTGACAAGATGTCACCAAGACACAGATCTGCCACATGGCTAAAAGGCAGGCAGCACTCATTGTGCATCAGGCATACTTACTGCTATGTGGCTCCATGCACTCATGCACCATCTGCAGAACATCAGAAGTCCATCTGCCATATGATTAGAGATACTTGCAGCCCTGTCAAACATTCTAAGGCATCTAATGACGCAAGCTCTTCAGAGCAAAAGGCACGGCATTCAATCAGTAATAATTCTTCACCAGCCATAGCTGCAGGCCATTCAATAAGCTCATCTGGCCAAGAGTACAGTTTAGCACTTGAACGTACTTTCAAAAGAAACAAGAGGTACATAAAGTACTCTTCCTTAATCAACAACATGAGAAAGTTGCTAATACACAACAGGGAATGTCCCAGCAGGACCTTAGTTGAAAATACAGATTCTATTAGATCTTTTCCCCTACACTGAAAGTAAAAATAAGTTTAACATATCTAGACACGGAAATCCTGATTACGAGAACAAATTGCATATTATGGTACACATCCCAGTACAGTAGTTCTGCTTTTCAAATGAAGACTGAAGTTGGATTTAACGAGTTGAGAAAAACAGCACAGATACACCAAAACAGGTCCAACCTGCGGTACTTTACAGTGGAGAGATCGCACAAATGTGGAGCGAGATTTCCCAAGATAGATAATATATGTCTTTAAGTACACAAACAATTACTTTGAATACAATAACTACTAAGAGTTGATGAGATAAAGTTGCCTCTCTTCAAGTACAAACAGTATTCAGGTTCAAAGAATCACATCTGATCTTGTTCTATGAGATGCAAATGACTCTTCCAGTTGGCAGAATACCTTTGTATCACTCGCATACTGCCTCTAGCCCAGAACCCTAAACAATCAAAAAAACTGTGCCTCAAGAAGCTCTTTCTTATCCTTTTAAAAAAGCAAGAGCCAGAGATTGACTTCATCAGGTAGGAGCTTCACCATTACTGATGGTTTAATACAGTAAGAGCATTCAGCAAAGCTCAAAATGTGCTACTTAGAACAAAGTAGAACAAAAGCATATCAAAAGAAAAACCATGCAAAAATGCAACAAAAGGAAAACCATAATTTCTGTATCATTCCAATTTTCAGCCCACAGCTGCTCCTTCCAAACAAAGGACAAGTCAATTTGTCCACAGAGACAACTCTCTCAAATTCATTAATGAAGATGAGCAGCTCCCGTGTGCTTCACTTAATAAAACACTCAAAGCCTAGAGTTACATCATCATTTTGCCTGCCTATTTTTACCACAAGATACCATTTGCAGAGTGAGATACTTCACAGTTGAGCTTAAAACACATTTTATGAGTAATCTAATAAAATGTAGTAAAGTCAGAATTTCTAACCTACTTTCATACACAGTAAAAATCAGCCATTCATAAGCACATTGTTAACAGAGGCACAAAACAGAAACTAATTCTGGAACCATGCAATGACAGTTTCTCTTGGCTTCAAGAGTTTTACAGTAACAAACATTAGAACAGTCAATAAGAAGTTTATAATATCATAAAAATTTCTTAGTAACAGAAAAGATGCTTAGGATCAAGACACCTGTGATGGCTGTATTGCTGCTTCACAGCAAAGCAAAGTTCAACCCAAACACACACTGACACCAATGGAGAAAAACTCAACAGAAGAAGTGGATTTTAAGAACACAGTTTCATAGTTGGTGAAGATCTGTCTGCATTTTAGTCTCTGCAGGAGTGCTCTCCCATTCTGCCCCATCTCCAGGCCTGTCTCCCTCCTCACAGCAGCACCAGTATCCCTTCAGTGACACACAAAGCTGATCCTGCTGGAAAATAACACTGTAAAAGCAGGGGTTTCATTTCAGCCTGATCACCTCTGAGTCTATTTATCCCCTAGTTTACTACTGGTTAGCAAGACAGGGGCAAGTGAACAGAATCATGACAGTCCAGATGGAGGGATGCATTACCCCTCTGCAAACTTTTTCCACTTCTTACACAGGTTGTTCTAATAAGAACTTATATGACGCAGCATAGCAGTTCTAGAATCTCAGCACTGTTTCCATTTACATCTGTCTGAAGATGTGTCACCATGGCAGTATTTCCATGTGCTGGTCCACTTCCATTCTCTTCCATCATTTGCATGAGTATTCTTCTGATTTTCAGTCATCTGTATGATATAAAAACTATAAAATCACAAATATCTGTAACACTTTCTAGATTTAAAAGAGCATCAACAACAACAAAATCCATTTAATGAAATCCAACTTGTCTCTATTCATTATAAATTTCAGTAAATGAAAATAGGGAATCCTCTTTTCTTATTTGTAATTATAACCTTAATAACATGTACAAGCATTGAACTTTCACCAAAGGCTTGAACACAAGTTATTTAACTGGAATAAGACATAACCTGAGCAAATACTTGAAGTTGTAAGTAATTTGTCCTATTTGATCACTATACCAACCTCTATCCATACGACAAAAGCTTCCTTTACAGCCATTACTTCGAAGTAAAGTCGGTTTCCTTTCTCTGAAAAATCAAGGTAGTTCTGAAGGGCTCCTTTGTTTGACCACATTGTAATGGGGAAACATGTCTAGTAACCAGCTCAGCTCCATTTGAGAGCCTATTTTCCTCCTTGTGTACAATTTCTCATTAACTACATCTTACATTGTGCATGAGAACTACAGTAATATTATCCTGTAAGTCAAGATAGGTTTCAATTGAAATAGCTGTAGTAGGCAAGTACTACAGATGTGGGTCTGGGTAAACCACAGTCTAGACCACTTGCCCCATTTTACGTAACAGGTCACAGTCCTTGGCTCTAGCAGCAGTACATACTTTGCACACATAAGCAAATACTCTGCAGCATTTCCTGACCTCTTAATTTTACGTGCTCTGAGATGAAAGATATAGAGCAGTCCTATCGCTCCCAGAGAAATAACGAATAGAAGTGTTATATGAGTTACCATACCATTTTCACTAACGCTAAAATCAACAACACGTAGCCCCAAGCAATTGACAGACTGGTTAAAAAACCCACATACACAACCACTATGTATTTTAATGCTGTCTGATGCTATCACAGCTACATTAGCACTGCAGTACTGGAATTCTGCATTACACTGGATAAACAAACAAGGGTGTCAGAAGTTCAGACGCAGATAGTCTCTCATTGTGGGTTCAGAACTTGCATCATGGGTTTTATTTTGAATAAATATACATCAATTAAATAAAAGCAGTTCCCAACCTGTCATTGAAACTGGAATGAGATACCAGACAGTTTCACAGGGAATATGCACACTCCTGGACAGACAAGCAGACACGAACAAGTTACATGGGGTTAGGATGAAGAACGGCAGACGATACCACAGGCTGAAACAAGGCAGGAAAAGACACTGGGAATTACAAGCAAGGAAAAAAAGACGTTGTCTGATCTCACCACACAGCTGCACAAATGGGACACCTCAGTTGTACCTTACATCGGCAGTGTTAAGATTTGCACTCAAAACAGAATTAAGAACCATCCGTGCTCAAGTGATTTCAACCTCAGCACCCTCCCTCCCTTCTAGCAGCTTCTGATGTTCACAGGACAAGAGAAAGCAAGCTGCGGTGCAACATGAAGTTACAAAGTGTCCTCCTCCTCTAAGGGAAAGGGACACAACATTTAACTGCGGGCAACTACTGAAGTTCTAATTCGGGCAGACAGCCCCCACCCAAGTAACTGAAACCCATGACAGAAACTGTAGAGTTTTTCAACTCCCCAGAAGATGAAAGCAGCAACGGAAACTTCATCACCTCTCCACATCAGCACTAAGAAAACTCTTACACGCAGTCCACGAGCAGCAAAGCTCTCTGGTTTCTGCTCATCTGATGTTTCTCACGCGCTGTCCTGGTTATGGAGTTAGCAAATCCCCTAGAAACGTTCTTAAGCAAGTATACCATGAATGATTTTGAACATATCTATGTATTGGAAGATGTTTCTTCCCAGTGGAAAGAGAAGTGGAGGCAGAAAGAAAGTGGTATTTTTTTTCATAGCAGCTCATTCCTTGCCACTCCAACACGAGTGCAGACAAGCATTTAAATAAAGACCAGTTGCAACTGCCGAATTTGTGATGTGAAATTCATTTTAGAAAGTACACCAATATAACTATCTATGTATTTTATGTTAGTGACGATGAGTAGCGGAGCATGGACTATTCACTATGCAGAAACCAAGACACAAGAAGCTCAGTATTCCTGATGAGAAACCCAAACACCACCCAACAGTAAGAGATCTGAGGGTACTGAGACTCCCATCTCCTGCTCTGCTCCTTCTTAGTGTTCTGCTTTGTTTGTTCCACTTAGGACTACGACAAACACGAGACCCACTTAAAATGCATCAGATGATGGGAAAAAATTAAAGCCTTTCTTTCTAAATTTCTGTCTCCACTCCAAGCCGTTCTTAATCATCTATCAGAAAAAAAATAAATCACAGCACCTTACTGTACATCTCAGCATGCCAGGAACTTGAAAGAGTCCCAAGGGAGCTTCAAAGAGAAGCATAAATTCCTCTAACACTTTCACACTTTTCCATCTGCCTTATCCTCTCCACTCCATAGTTGCCTTTCCATAACTTTATCAAGTAATAGCAGGATAGAACTGATATTTTTGGCTATTTGGCTACAATGAATCTGTTTTAGTGGAACTGACGAGATCAGCAAGTTCTCAGGATGCTGTAGTTTGGAAGAGTCATAAACAGAAGCAATAACATCCATATATTTAGTCAGTGAAGAGTTGCTACAACTCCCATGTTCTCACTGCTATCTCTCCTCTTCCTCAAACTTACACCTTAGAGTACCCTCCATTTCAACCATAAGTCTTCATTACGGTAGCCTAAGAGTTTACAGAGAGCAATCACTTGTGAACTGAGAAATACATTAAAAAACTGCGGAACAGAGCAATTCAAGTAACTGTCACAGCACTCCCAGACACACACGAGTCAAATAACTTTTGCCCTTGCAAGCATGAGCTTCTCTAACGTCAGTGGGGTTACTCAGAGAAATGACGAGGGCAAAAACGTGTAAAAAACTTTGGTACAACTTTGCGTTGTACAAAAAGATATCATTATATTAACGGACCTACACCATATACCCAGTAATGTACTATCAGAACGTCTAGAAAAGCAGATGGAACAAGTATTGGCAAATTAAAAAAAAAAATCACCAAATTTTCCAAGAAGCTTTGGAATATGGTATTTTCTCTTCCAGTTTATTTCTAGATATGAATATTTCATACCAGTAAAAATGAGACTCCAAGTTGTTCCCAAATACACCCGCTGACCCACAGACACATGGCAGAAGTCTCACAGTACTAGCCTCCAATATTTGCATCTTCTAAATCGAAGCGGATTAAAAAATATCTTAAAACATCAAGCATGACTTTTCTATGTAACAATATCCAGGGAATGCTGTACCGCAAAAGCAGAAGGAAAAAATGTCAATAAAATCATACCTCTTCTACACTTGCTTTACTAATGAAGGACTTTAGGTCCACAAGTACTTTATGAAAACTTTTTAACTTCCATCACAGAAAGAAGTTGAAAACAAAGCCCTGAAGTATCAAACCGTTTTCAATCTTCCTGCAGAATGCATTACCTTCACTTTGACAAGTTAAGGTAAGTTGTAGTAACAGCGCAAATCCAGATTTTACTGTATTGACAAACTTGGAAGATTACATCTCAGTTTTACTGACAGCAAGCCCTCATTATGGCCATATGGTTTCAGAACATACATTTTCTAAATACTTGGCAAATATGAAGAACTCTCAAGCAAAGCCATTACAAGACTTCCAAACAATTCTTTTTCCAAACCAGGTCACCAATACAAACAGATTGTAAATACAGATACTGTAAATACAGGTAATGTAAACTGCAGATTAAATGGGCTCGTCAGTCTCGCGTGCAGGCTGAGCCATGTATACCAAGTTAGGAATTCCATAGCACAAAATCCCCCTGCTTGTTTTCCATGACTGGCAAGGGTAAGCAATTAGTTCAAACACCGCACTTTCTCAAAAAGGTCTTTACTTCCTTAGTTCTTGTGACAGACCATCAAGGCTCGGGACTCGATTTCTCGTCCACCTGCAATCAACGTATTAAAGAAACAATATTTATCCTGTACCTATAGGATGGCAAGCAGACCATTGCTACTCACTTAGCTGTGTAGTCTACTAATGACAGCAAACACTCAAATTTCACTGCCAAGTATGCATACCCTTGAACTCGTCAGGACTAGAGAACATGTAGAAAATAATTCTAAATTAGTATACTCCTGAGGCACTGTTACAATGAGTAGGTTCTCAAATTTCACTTTTTGCTTCACCTCGATTACAGCGCCTCATAATCTGCCTTGCAAACAGAAATTAAAAGTTTTACAGCGAGCGATTCTTCAAATATGCTCCTTCTGGAGATGGTAAAGCCAGAACTTTTTTATTGTCCGCAGTAAAAAACAAAAATCAATGACTCAAAAAGGCCAATTTATCTCAGGTGTAATAAACAACGCCGTCCCGTATGCTTTACCACCTCACTAATATTTACAAGGCATTTAAATTCCTTTACGCTTGAAACCACGTTAAGCACGAAGTTCACCGCGGCTGGAATTCGCTGCTGCAACAAGTGTGACAGAGCAGCAGGCTCCTCACCGCTGCCTAACAGCCTCGGAGAAACACAAACCCAGGCCTTCATTTACAACGCAGGTCAGCTTGTTCCACGCGTTTATAACGCCTTCTCTACGTTTCTGATAACTCTTACGGACCGCTTTTAATATTATATTATACACAGCGCGTGTATAACGTCAACATATGCACCAAGTTTTCTCTTCCCATTACTTTCCAGGAGCGCTGCGGCCGGAGCTGCAGGACAGGTAGGCGGGCGGCTCCGCACAGCAAGCAGCGGCACGACCCGGCCCCCTCCCCATCTGGAAGACCTGCCCCGCTGACTCACGCGCCCGCAGCACGCGAGCTGCCCACGCCGCTCACCGAAGCGCTTTCGAGGCGAGTTGTGCCCGGTACAGCCTTCAGACCTGGAAGAGGCTGCGGCGGACGGGGGGCTGAGCCGCGCCGAGGCCTAGCGGGCACACGAGGCCTGCGGTCGCTTCCCCGCTACCGCGCAGCGCTCGTCGGGCCGGCCGGGCCGTGCCGGAGGCAGGAGGTGCCGCGCAGAGCGGCTCCGTGCTCGGCGCGGGATGGCGGCCCCTCGGCCAACTTCTGTACCCGCCGGGCAGCCCGGCCGCTCTCGGCGCCCGCGGCCGCCTTTTGTGCCGAGCTCCGGCCGCGGCCCGCTCCGGCCCCCGCCTCGCACCCACCTGTCCCTGGGGTCGATCCAGCTGGTCTGCTTGGTGTTGTGGTCGATGTAAAAGACTTTGCCGTCGTAGTCCCTCGCCTCCTCCCAGCCGTCGGGTAAGGGAAGCTGCCCATTCCCCGCTTTCCTAGGCATGGTCGGCCGGCGGGGGCGGCTGCTCCATAGGGACGGAAAGAAAAAAGGGAAGCGGGAAAAGCCCCCACCCGAGCCGGGGGGACGGGGAGGGGGCCCGCAGCCGAGGCCGGCCCGGCGCCGGGGGACGCGCTGGCGGCAGCCCGGCTAACGTTGCTCTGCCGCCGCCGGCTCTCAGCCCACCGCGCCGGGGCTGCCGCGGGCGGGCGGGCGGCAGCCCGGGTCACGGTTCCCGGCGGAGCCCAGCTGCCGTCTGGGCGCGGGGAGCCCGGCTGAGCCCCGGGCGGCTGCGGCCGCCGCTCATTAGCATGAGATTAGCATCCATCTCATCTGCATGCACATTCCTCCCGCCGCATTCCTCAGGGTTAACCCTGCCGGCGCTGCCCGCCGCCACCGGGCTGGGCTGGACAGGCCCCGGCCGCGGAGCCGGGACAGAAAACGTCCAGCGAGGGAGCGCGTAGGGCAGGGGGCAGGAGAGGGGGGGGGAAAAGGCGGCAAGGGGGGCCCCTCCTGCTTCCAAACGAGCTCTGCCCGCGGCGCGCAGGGGCTCGGCCGGTGCGGGGTAGGAGACAACCACCTGAGTGAGGGGAGCGGCGGCCTCGCGGGCCACGGCCGACAACCGCCTCTGCCCCCGCGCCTTCAGCTCCCGGCGGTTAGGCACTCCGGCCACGTCCCCGCAGCCTTTTTGGGCCGCTGGGAGGACGAGGCAGCCCTCCACACACACACCCCCCCTCCGCCCCAGCCACCAGTAGCCCGCGGGGGAGAGCGGCGCGAAACGGCTGCGGCGCGGTGAGGCGAGGGAAGCGGCGCCCCGGCCTGAGGGCTGCCGGCCCACCGACCGACCGACAGACCCAGCGGCCAGACAAAGCTACCTTTGTCTGCGAACTTGCTGCCGGCCCCGCATCAGGTGGCGCGGGGGATGTCCTGGCCCTGGGGGGCACGGGGAACGTGCCCCGGGAGAAGGCAGTTTTGCCACCGCCTCCGTGCCCTGAGCCGTGGCGGCGTCGAGAGAGTTTCCTTTCCTTTCCGTTCGGGTCCTGCTAACCTTGCTTCACATCCTTGTGAACGCTCCCTAAACTCCAGCCAGGCTCAAGAAAAAAAGACCTTGACGTTTAAAATACCCGAGTTCAAAATTTAAATGAAAAAGGGAACCCTTCTTTAACCCTGGAAGTACCTAAACTTTATGCCTTTTTTTTTTTTTTCTTATTAACAGAAGCACAAGTGGAGAATACATGCACACACCGTTTGTGCCCTGAACTCCCCTGGCCTAAAAAGCAGGCAGCTAAGTCGCATTAAGTTTAGAAACCAGGTGTGAATTACTGTGCGTTTATCTCGCATTTGCCACAGGAGAAGAGTACTCCAGGCTGGTTACCATGGTTCAGCTGATAGAAGGTAACTTAATAAGCTCTATTAATTTGCATGTGTATCTGATTCCCAAGATTTGGCACTAGAAGTAGAGCACCTATGGGGGAATGTGACTCCCTAGTTTAGCGGCTAAGATTCCTTGGTAACCCAAGTTTTAGTCCCTGTTTGCTAGAATGTTTTATTCCTTTTCCTGTAAAAGTACTGGTTTAAAGTAACAAAATTTTCCTGGGACCCAGAGATGTCCTCTTTCTTTTTTTTTTTTTTTTTTTAAATCTGGCTATCTACTCCATTATAGCTATCTTTAGCATTCAGCTCTATGAATTATTCTTCTGAGACAATTTACACTTACTAAGTACTGGACTTGTTCAGTACATAACAAGTTTTTGGATTCCACTTCAGAGGCCACATAGCTGACAGGCATTGCAGTAATTAATTTACGGGTATCTAAGTCCCATTGTTGGATCTGCTCCTAAATAGAAAAAAACTACCAGCAAGATATGATTTTAATGTAGCTAACTGCCAATTTGCTAGAGCCAAGATTTTTATTATTTTAGTCATGCTACTTACTTTATTCTGTAACACTGTCTCTGCAAATGGCTCGTATGCCTCCCTAAAATACCTGTATGTTGAGCTCCAGGCTATCTTGAAGATTTTATTTTACGTCTGTTGCATTAAGGTAATGTGCAGTGAAACTACATACACGAAGTAAGGCCCTGGTGGTTAACAGTGGAGAAAAACTGAGCCATTCTAACTCCTGGATATCTGTAAGAGTTCAGCCACTTAGGGAAAGCAACAGGATCATTGCCTATTAAAGTGACAGACTCATTTATTTTCATTGAGAATATTAAGTTTCAATGAGCTGATTGATTTATAAAGTCCAGTCTTGTTTTCCATCAGTGTAAAAAGGCACTTTTACTATCCATTTACATTTGTGTCCTTTTAAATAGTCTACTCTAATTTTATAAACTTGTTTATAGATGACATCCTACAGTGAGAAAGTACATGTGGCAGTTGTGGGACAGGATAAACTGGATTTCCTTTTCCCTTTTAAAGTTCGGTTTGAGTTATCAATAGCACATTTTGTTATGTAAGTTGATAAAAAGCTATAGAAGATATACTTTTCTTTCTGAAACTAGCTGCCAGTTACTTTGGCATAAACAAGGAGCTTTCATAATGATGCAGCCTTTTTCATCCTGAAAAAGCAGGCCTGTTATACAGCAGCACTCCTGTACTCCTACCCCCTAAATAATCCACATAAAAGAAAGAATGGGATTAGAAAAGCTGTAATACCAAGACAAAACTGAAACCTCATTTATGTCAATACTTCCCCTGAAGTTAATTATGGCACCTGAGGTAATACCTAATTCCTATTCTATGTCACCACCAAGGCACATCCACATGGATGTGGATCTGATTTATAACCATCTTTACCAGGGTAAAACTTCTCATCAGAAAACATCAATATTTTCATTTGCACAAACAGATCAAATTTCAGTTCTTAATTTTTGGAAATAAATACACTAAGATCATTGCATAATTGTCTAATTTCTATATATATATGCTTGTGTGTGCATGTACAAATGTGCTTACACTTAAATATAAACTGTTGCATGGTAAGTGTTAGGATCTCCCCTTCCTCCCTCCATTTTCCATTGTTTGAGTACTTCATTGTGTTTGTATTTATATTTAGAGTTTACAGTCCACAATGCCTGTTTAGGACTACTTAGGAATGACAATATTTGAAGCCAGAGTGACAAAAAGTAGGTAATATTTGTGTAAATAAATGCCAGACCTTTAGTATTACCAGTGAGAACATTTAGCTTTTTGAAGGACTGGTAGAAAATAATTTCTTCCACTATGCTTTAATATTTTTTCACATGTCCAATATAGGAAGGCAGAACAGATGTTCATAATGATCCTTTTTAGCCTAAAATATGCTATAAATTTTAACTAAAAGTAGTTTTGCAAGTATACCTCCTACATCTCAACTGATAACCTGCCTAGCATTTTGTGCTGACATTGTCAGCTGACAGCATACCACAGATTGTTTGGCTTAATTGCATAAGACAGCATAGTTCAGAAGATGTAAGCATGCTTTATTCAAAACACAGAAGGGTGCATACGAAGGAGTTGTCCAAAAGCACAGAACAATGTAGCTATGGCATGACTTAAGTATTTATCAGTAAGTATGATAAATAACAAGATATGCTGAATGAAAAGGAGCTAATTGTTCCTCTCTTTTGCTTTGCATATGTACGTTTAACTATTCTGGAGAAGTTCACATTATAAGCAGTACATAGTTAAAGGACTGAGTTAAGGGGAATTATAACTATTTTGTGTCCTTTCTGCTTACTGTTATCAGCTAGGAGAAAACATGTCTATGTGAAAATTTGAAACACAAGTGTGGAAGTGGCTGAATCGAGAAAGGGGTTCTACAAAGGCAAATGATTGTGGCCTGTCACATAACAAGAAGCATACCCTACTCCAGTCTGTACTAGTGTAGTTAATCTCCTGATACTCCCTGCTTGCTTCTTTTTTCACAGTAAATCTGTTCTTGGGACTGACTGTGATCAAAAAAGTCCTTCCATAACAAAAGACTCCCTTAACTTGATGATCCACTAGAGTGACGTCCCTGAAGAAATTTACAGCTGTTACAACTCTAACTTGTACTATCCACAAATGGCTCTGAATCAAGAGCTGCAGCTGTCTCCCTGAAAATCTGCATAGTTCAGTCTCCACTGCAGAATGAATTATGAAGTATGGTGACAGAATTAATTTCTAAAAACATCTGACAAAAATGTTTGAAAATATATATTGGTTATGTTGGGGTTTTTTAGACACTTAAACCACCAAATATGGACAAGTCTGACTTCCCTCACATATAGCTACTGTAGAACTCTAAAAATAGTATTTTCAGCATTATAAATATTTGTTTATTTAACAACAGTGAATTTTATCTGACAGCTATGTTTTCCAAAAAAACCCATACCAAAAGTAGGACTCCTTTATGCAGTGAGATTTTTAATTTTAAGAACAGTTTAAAAAGGCCTGTAAAGAAAAACAGCGTACATGCATGAGGGAGGAAAGGAAGAAGAGTGCTACTTTTACTATTGTCAGCTTCTGATGCATATATACATCTGAGAGTAAAAGATCTTTGAATAATATTGTTTCTGGTTGAATTTATGATGAAGCTCTGCAGAAGCAATGGAGCCAGATAATGTTTATGTTCATTCAGCTTTTCTCGTTACTCCAAAGCCTGCTCTTTCCACTTACATTCATTTGGACAGCTTGCTGCTAAAATAGGATGTCCTACAAAGACTTCCTAGAGTATCAGTGAAAAAGACCATACCAGGTTCTGCTTCAAACAAATATACTAGCTTTTCTCAGAATTTTGGCCTTATTTTTGCCTTCAGGCATGCATAGGAGAAAGTAATGAGCAATTACACATTTCGAGTCCTTGCAGACATATTTCTAATCCTACAAATCTGAAAATAAGCACACTGAACAATTTTAACTGATTGTTAGTCTGATTAAAAGTTTAGGGTAGGTAGAACGGAATTGGTGTGGTAAGAGCTTTGCCTCAAGCCTAACTATGGAAATGTGAATAATGTTTTCATGGTAAAATCTCAAACTCACCCCAAACCACTCATTAAATTAACTTAGCATTCAGTTCTGTTCACTCTAATTCATACTGCTGATGTTTCTGTGGACAAAGGAAAAAGAAGATGGGGAATTTTGGTTGTTCTAAAAACCCTAGGATTGATGAGGTCCAGATTAGCCTCTGAGGCATATTCCCGCAGAATTTCTTGATGCAGCCTTGGTGTGTTGGCTTGGTGTTACACCTCCCATAGAAACAGTCTTGCTCTATTTTTTTAATGTATCTCTGATACTTGTACACACAAATTTAACTTTCCTACGTTTCATCGTATCTATGGAATTGCAGTGTCTATTCATTGCTGTCTAATGGCTTCGGAGAACCACAAAAGCACGCCTGGTCAGCCAAGAAGGTTCGAAGAGCCCGGTCTTCTCTTTTGGCTGCGTGTGAGACAGAAGTAGGCCAGCAATAGAGGGTTTCTGCTGATCAGCAGACTGGGAAGAATGAGGGAGTTTCTCAATAACAACTGCCTTGGTGGAGAAGAGCGATTAATTTCTTCAAGTATTTAAGATACTCCATCAAGCATCATACAAGTGCACAGGTTTACAGAACTAATGCTTTTAACAGTCCCTCTCTACTGGTGCAAGGAGTAAGTGCTCCCACCACAGCCAGAAGAAAGCATTTAATGTATGTCTGCTGTGTTGTATCTAAGCGGTGGCAACGGATGAAATACAAAAAGAAATGTTTTAGCAACGACATCGTGAAGTACGTTTCTTCTCTGTATCATCCATGTACTTTCAGAAACACAGTGCAGTAAATGAAGTAGACTGGACTGATCGAGTATTTAACACCTGAATTATGAAAAAAAAATAATCCTCTGACTGATGGAGAGGCTTAGGGAACCTTTCTTCTAACAGATGAAAAATCTTATTTGAAAAACAAAACCAGCAGGAACCTGCTAAACTATAATATGAAAAAAAAAATGCTTCTTTTCTCTTTACCGACTTTTCACCCCTTCTTTCCCCTCAAAAAAGTGAAGTTTCTTTGCATGAATGCAAAGTACTTCAACATCTGTCCTGGGCAACATCAAAGGAACCTCAATCCTATCTTATTGCTAACAGAGGCTAAAAAACCATGCTGCAAAAATAAAATCTGAATCTGTGCAAATTTATAGCAAAAATGGGACTGATGCATCAATACCAAGATTTAGCACTTCTAGACTGCTAGAGATGTTGCTGAATTGTATGAATCATCCCATGGCAATTTTCATTCTAGTTTGGTTGTCCAAAACCTAGAATCCCAATGTTAGCACTTTATAGAGGACTGAAAAAATATGAAGAACACAGCATGATATTATTATGTCCACTTTGCAGTGGACATAAAAAAAAAAAAAGCATTAAGTGACTTGATGGAGTAAAAAATACCTAAATGAAATAGGATAGGGATTAGAACATAGGATGCTTTCAGCTCCTGAGCTAATTTTGTTGAACTGCATTGTGTCATTTTTATTATTTCAATATGTGGTCTCAGAAATACTTGGGGTAAGCTTTCTTATCACAAGGAAAAGATTATAATCCATACAAAAATTCCTTTTATTCAGTATCTCATTCCCAGGTAAAATGTGTATAGAAGTTATCAATTCCATATGGTCAAGCATATGTTATGAAATGCTTGTGTCCACATATAAGAAACATGACAATATTTCAACAGCTCTCTCCTTTGAGTTTCTTGGTGGAGAAACATAACAAAAGCATAAATTCCAGTTAGCTGTACTTGTGTGTTCATAAATGAAATACACTAATAAAGTGTATTTTCCAACAGCATAAAAAGATTACACTGAACAAGAATTCAGAATAATTCAAAGCTAGGCAAATTCTGCAAAATTTAAGTATTAAAACATAATCCTCAGACTATGAAATGTCAGAGCTGCTGCTGATAATCAGCTGTTCTGTAAAGGTGTGAATGTAAAGCCAAAGGATACACAGCTGATGCTTACACCAAAGGAATCACATGATGGCTGAAGTTGGAAGGGGCCTCTGGAAGTCATCTTATTCAAACCCCCCTGGTTAAGCAGGGCAACCTAGAGACGGTTGCCCAGGACCATGTCCAGACAGTTTTTTAATATCTCCAAGGATGGAGATTCCACAACCTCTCAGGGCAACCTGCTCCAGTACTTGCTTACCCTCACAGGAAAAAAGTGTTTTCTGATGTTCAGAGGGAACCTTCTTGTTTAATTTTGCACCTATTCCCTCTGGTTCTGTCACTGTACACCACTGAAAAGAGCCTGGCTCCACCTTCTTTGCAGCTTCCCTTCAGGTATTTATATGTATTGATGAGATACCCCTGAGCCTCCTCCAGGCTGAACAGTCCCAGCTCTCTCAGCCTTTCCTCATATGTGAGGTGCTCCAGTCCCTTAATAGTCCTTGTGGCCCTTTGTTGGACTCTTCAGTATGTCATGTCCATGTCTCTTGTATGGGGAAGCCCAGAACTGGAGTCAGCATGCCAGCTGTGGCCTCACCAGTGCTGAGTAGAGGGCAAGGATCACCGCCCTCGATCACCTTGGATCACCAAGGATCACCTCGGCAATACGACTAATCCAGGATGCTGCTGGCTGCCTTTGCTGCAAGGGCACTTTGCTGGCTCATGGTCAGCGTTTTGCCCGCCAGGACCCCCAGGTCTTTTTCTGCAAAGCTGCTTTCCAGCCAGTTAGCCTGGACAGTGTACTGGTGCATGAGGTTATTCCTCCCCAGGTGCAGGACATTGCATTTCTCTTTGTTGAACTTCATAAGATTCCCGTTTGCCCATTTCTCTACATCTTTAAAGAGCACAGAAGTGTGCCACATAATACAAACATACCAAAACAAAGGAACTACTGCATTGCAAACTGGCTTCTTGAACTCCAGGCCAGAGGTGCCCCTGCAAGCAAGCAGCCAGGTGTTCAGAATAAGTGCTGCTTTGCCTTTAGTCTCACTAGACAATCAGAACAAGAGAGAAACCTCCTCAGGACTGCGGTCTCTGCAGCCTTCAGTGGTATCATGGATGTCATCACTCACAAAAAAACTTGGTTCTTCTATGGAAGCATTAATACATGTTTGTACAACTCAACATGCCACCTTCAGCAATAGAAACAAATAAAAGTGTTCTTTTCTACAAAGAAGAAAAATGGTGTTTTCAAACACTAGCTCAGAAACTCTCTGATTACTTAACCATTGATACATTTTTTTCAGAACATAACAAACGTGAAATAAGTACGATACTCTTACGCGGCAGCCTGCTTCCCACTCCAGGAACTCAAGAAACAATTAGGTTGGGCTTTTTTTCAGATTGCAGAATTAGGCCTTTTAACCCGAGGAAATAAAGTGGAGTGTATCTTCAAAATGTAGCGGAACAAGGGCTGGTAGTTGTCATGGTTTAACCCCAGCCAGCAACTAAGCACCACGCAGCCGCTCACTCTCTTCCCCCGCCACCAGTAGTTGTACAGCTTCCATCTAGTTTTACCCCATATACTTAAAAGCAAGAGTCACAGTAATTTTTGATGATGTGACTGATGGGGGTGGCGGCAGGAAAGGTAGTGTCACCTTTTTCCATGGCAGGCGCTGGTTCCTGCTCTTTTTCTTGCCTTCCCGTTCGCACCTCCTTTCTTCTTACCCCTGCTCCCTCTGACACTCCCTTTGCTCCGCAGCTGTCGGCTCTGATCTGCCAGGGCCGGGGCTGCAGCAGAGCTAACACTGACAGACCTGGCTTACTCCATGGAGCTGGTGTGTTTCCCAGCTGCGCTCCCCAAGGTGTGCTGTCATACCTGTATCAACCATGGTGGTCCCTTCTGCGGAGCATCCCACATCCCCACTCTGTGGAAACGTCTTGTTAGTGGCTGTAGTCACCTCCATACCTGTGTTGCTGTGAGCAGCCGGCAAAGGACCGCGCTGCCGACAGTGACATCTGCTGTTGGAGTCAGTGGCTGGGGTTGCAACTCAAACCATCCGATTCTTGAGACAGAAAAATAGGGTCAAAGCCAAAACAGGAGTGCTTGCCCCTGGATTCTGCTCGGGAGGGGCTCCGAGTGGAGGTGAATATGCTGCACGTCCTTCAGTGGCCTCAAAACAGCACCAATAGCCACAACAGCAGCTCCATCCAGTGAGAGCTGGAAGAAGAAGAGGCAGGAACTGGAGGTTGAGAGCTGTTGTCACCCTTGGAATCGGCGTGCCTTCTACACTATTTGCAGGGAGAGAGCTGTTCTCAAGTTACATGTAACATCACTAATCACAGGCGCTGAGATGCTGTTAAGAGAAAGCAAAGATCTGACCAATTAAATCCATATATTTAAAGTTTTAGGTGGTTTTCATAGATCATGAGCAAGGTAACACGAGCTTTTGTTTTGCTTTGGTAAGAGGAGGCAAAGAAATACACTGGGGCAGGGGAGAGGAAGGTAAGGAGTTGTTTATGAAAAGAGGTTTTCTTGAATCAAGGATTTACTTCATGGAAATCATGTTTCAGAAAAAAAAACTCAAAAAGAACATAAAAAAATTCTCAAAAGCACATATATGCACATTTTGTGTCCGTAACACCACATGAAAGATTAATGCTTTTCTGTATGTATCTTTAAGAGATCTTTTTTGATCTATCAACATAAATGAAGAAAAGCTAAAAATAGAGAAAACTTGTCTGTTGTAGTGAACCTGTAGTGCTACTCCTGCCCTTTATCCTGAAAGGTAAGAAAGAAAAAGTAGCGTACGCTGCCTTTAATTGCAGCGGAGGCCTTTCACCAGTCATTTTGTTTAATCTCCCTTCTCAGTATTCCACATCTGTGGAATACACTTCTCCAGCAATCTCATTTTAATAACATATTCTAATCCATTAAACTCACTCTGGTGAGCTTGCATCGAACCATGACATTTCCAAATCAAAGTAAAATCAAAGGCCTTAAACCAGACTGCGGAGCTAAAATTCTTTTTCATATCCCTCCACTTTATTTACAGAGGATTCATATGTTCAAATATACCAAATCATCATGACAGGATAATTATGATGTCTTGTCATGTCATATTTTTTGAAACAATGTCAAATACTGAACTGAAGGACCGGCAGAAAACTAAGAAATAGCAAAAAACCCCAAAGCCAAACAACAATGGATAAAAGACAACCCATAATGAGCATGTCGAAACTTTGTTTTCTCTGCTGCTTTACCTGACAGTTGATACTTTTGCAGCACCAAGTGAAGTCCTGTTAGTCTGTATTGGGTTTGCATGGCAAGGTTTTCATAGCGGGGGGGGCTACAGGCGGAGCTTCTGCGAGAAGCTGCTTGAAGCTTCCCCCATGTCCAACAGAACCAATGCCAGCCGGCTCCAAGATGGACCTGCCGCTGGCCAAGGCCGTGTCCATCAGTGGTGGTGGTAGTGCCTCTGGGATAACATATTTAAGAAGGAGGGGGGGGAACCTGCACAGCTGCAACTGCAGCTGGAGAGAGGAGTGAGAACATGTGAGAGAAACAACCCTGCAGACACCAAGGTCAGTGAAGAAGGAGGGGGAGGAGATGCTCCAGGCACCGGAGCAGAGATTCCCCTGCAGCCCATGGGGAAGACCATGGTGAGGCAGGCTGTCCCCCTGCAGCCCATGGAGGTCCACGGTGGAGCATATATCCACCTGCAGCCCATGGAGGACCCCACGCCGGAGCAGGTGGATGCCCGAAGGAGGCTGTGACCCTGTGGGAAGCCCATGCTGGAGCAGGCTCCTGGCAGGAGCTGTGGCCCTGTGGAGACAGGAGCCCACGCTGGAGCAGGTTTTCTGGCAGGACTTGTGACCCCGCGGGGGACCCACGCTGGAGCTGTCTGTTCCTGACGGACTACAGCCCGTGGAAGGGACCCACACTGGAGCAGTTCATGAAGAACTGCAGCCCGTGGGAAGGACCCACATTGGAGAATTTCGTGGAGAACTGTCTCCTGTGGGAGGGACCCCACGCTGGAGCAGGGGAAGAGTGTGAGGAGTCCTCCCCCTGAGGAGGAGGGAGCGGCAGAGACAACGTGTGATGAACTGACCATAACCCCCATTCCCCGTCCCCCTGCACCGCTGGTGGGGAGGAGGTAGAGAATTCAGGAGTAAAGTTGTGCCCAGGAAGAAGGGAGGGGTGGGGGGAAGGTGTTTTAAGATTTGGTTTTATT
>JANHGO010000001.1:48200064-48224816 GCA_024606505.1 Aquila spilogaster
TGAGATTAGCATCCATCTCATCTGCATGCACATTCCTCCCGCCGCATTCCTCAGGGTTAACCCTGCCGGCGCTGCCCCCAACACCGCGCCCGCGGGACGGGCCGAGTCCGGGCCCGGGCGGGGCGGCGGAAAAGGCGCGAACGAGTCCGGCGGAGGAAACGGGGGCGGGAGGAGAAGGGCCGAGGCAGCAGGCCGTCCGGCTTCCACGGCAGCCGGCGGGGAAAGGAAAGGGGAAAGAGGAGCGAGGCGCGCCCGGCGCTGCCTTTGTCCGCGAGGCGCCGTCAGGTGGCGCAGCCCGCGGCCCTCGGGGCGCTCCCGGAGCGTTCCCCCCGGCCCGCGGCGACCCCGGCGGCACCGCGGTGCGGGCGGCCGTCCTCCTTCTGAGGTGGTACTGTAGAAGCGCTCCCGTGAACTCGCCCTAAGACTCGAGGGCTGCTAGGAAGACCTCGGTGTTTAAGATAGCCGGGTCTTCTCTTTCGCTTCAGTTTGGAGCTTTTTCTCTTGAACCCTGAAAGGACTTTAAACTTTTCGATCGTTTGTTTTTTAACAGAAGCACCGGCAGGAAACGTGTACGGACCGCGTGGGTGCCCTTCTGGTCTGGAAGGCAGCCGCACGCACGTTGCATTGAGAGGCCAGGTGTGAATTACGGCACTGGAGAGGAGTAGTGAGGCGGGTTGCCATGGCTCGGCTGATAGAAGGTAACCCAATGAGCTCTATTAATTAGCACGTGTATCTCATTCCCAGGGTCTGGCTCCAGAAGTGGAGCACCGGAGGGGGAATATGAGTACTGGGACTCAGTAGCTGGACTCCTGAGTAAGCCAGGTTTTGCTCCCTGCTTTCCAGAACCTTTTCTTTTCACTTTACTGGATTGAAAAAGCAACGTTTTTGTGGGAAAGAAGATCTGGAATCCAGACCTGTGGGTTTGTTGTTGTTGATTGCTTTTTATTTTTGCCTATCCTACAGCTTAGCACTCAGCTCTGTGGATTATTCTCCTGATACAGTTTGCGCTTACTAAGCACTGGGCTTGTCCAGTGCCCATCAGGGTTTTGGATTCCACTTCAGAGGCCACACACCCAACTATTAGGCATTGCAGTAACTGATTTACAGGCATCCAACTCTCGTTGTTGAATCTGCTTCTAAATAGAAAAAAAAAATGGAGATTTGATCTTAATTTAGCTAATTGCTGATCTGGTAAAGACATTTGTTATCTTAGTCATTCTAATCATTTTATTCTGTAATACTAATCTGCTGTTCCACCACTGTAAATAGCTTCCCAAAAACACCTGCTGGTTAACCTTCAGACTCTCTTGAAGATTTTATTTTCTCATCTGCTGAATTAAGGCAATGTTCAATGAAAGTACATACTTCAAGTAAGGCCCTGGTGGTTAACAGTGGGGAAGAACTGAGGTGTACAAACCTCTGCATTTCCATAAGAGTTCAGCAGGATCATTGCCTCCTGAAGTGACCAACTCATTCATTTTCATTGAGACTATTATGTTTCAGGCAGCTGGTTGGTTTATAAAGTCCAGCCTTGTTTTTCACCAATATGAAAAAGTTCTTTTACTATCCATTAAAACTTCTTTCTCTTTCAGGAGTCTAATTTTATAAACTTGCTTTTAGGTGTCATCCTACAGTGAGAAAGTACGCGTGGCAGTCATGGGACAGGGTAAGCTGGATTTCTGTTTTAGTTTGCTTTATCAATAACATTTTTTGTTATGTAAAGTGAAAAATATACAGAGGTTATTATTTTCTCTGGAACTAGCTGCCAGTTACCTATCCTTGGCATGAATAAGGAGCTTTTATAGCGGTACAGTCTTTTTCATTCCTAAAAAGCAGGCTTGTTTTACAGCAGCACTGCTGTATTCCTACTTTCTAAACAATCCACACAAAAGAGTGCATGTGGTTAGAAAATCCATGATACTAAGCTAAAACTGAAATGTCATTTGTGTCAGTATTTTCCCTGAAGTTAATTATGGCTCCTGAGATAATACCTGTTTTCTGTCCTATGTCATAACCACTGCAGTCCACGTGGGGCATACATGGATGTAGAACTGATTTATAACCATCTCTTTGGGTAAAACTTTTCATCAGAAAGTGTCAAAATTTTTATTGCACAAAGAGGTGGCAATGACAACTCTTAGTTTTTGGAAATAAATATACTAAGACCACTGCATAGTTGTCTAGTTTCTGTTTGTATGCTTGTGTGTGTGTATACAGATATGCTCACACTTAAATATAGACTGTTACATGGTAAATCTTAGGCTTTCCCCTTCCCCCTCCTCCTTCCATTGTTTGAGTACTTCATTGTACATGTTTGAATCAACAACCCAGAATCCTAAGTAGTTCTAAATTGGCAATGACAATAGTTGAAGTAATACTGACAAAAAGTAGGTAATACTTGTGTAAGTAAATGCCGGACCTTTATCATCATCAATAAGAATGTTAGCCTTTGCTGTAGATAATAGATTCCCACTATCATCTTGTTTTCTGCTATTTTGCAATTTGAACTGGTAGAAAATAGTTTCTTCCACTATGATATTCTTTTAATATGTCTAATATAGGAGGGCAGAGTATTCCTAATGATTTTTTTTTAGTCTGAAATGTACTATGAATTTTAACTGTAAGTAGTTTTGCAAGAATACCTCCTACGTCTCAACTGATAACCTGCCTAGCATGTTGTGCTGATGTTGTCAGCTGACAAGCATACCACAGATTGTTTGGCTTAATTGTATAAGACAGGATAGTTCAGAAGATGTAAGCTTGCTTTATTGAGAACACAGAAGCGTGCATACGAAGGAGTTTCCTAAAAGTACAGAAAAATGTAGCTGTGGCATGACTTAGGTGTTCATCAGTAAGTATGATAAATAACAAGATAGGCTCAATGAAAAGGAGTTACTTGTTCCTCTGTTTTGCTTTGTACGTGCACGTTTAACAGATCTGAAGAATTAAATGTAATACATAGTTAAAGGACTGAGTTAAAGGGAATTAGAATTGTTTTGTGTCCTTTCTGCATTACTGTTATCAGGTAAGAGAAAAATATCGTGTGAACATTTGGAGCTTAAGCACAGAAAGAGATCCAGAAAGAGGATCTGCAAAGGTAAATAGTTGTGCCTTGTCATATAACAAGAAGCATACCTTACTCCAGGCTGTACTACTGCAGTTCATCTCCTGCTACTCCCTGCTTGCTTCTTGATTCACAGTAAATCTGTTCCTGGTTCTAACTGTGATTACGAAAAAGGCATATTTGTGCCCTTTCCTTTTCTAACAAAAGAGTCCCTTAGTTTGATGATTCACTAAAGTGATGTCCCTGAAGAAACTTACAGTTGTTACAGTTCTAATTCATACTAGCCACAAATGGTTCTGAATCAAGAGCTTTAGCTGTCTCCCTGAAAAGCTACATCATAGTTCAGTTTCCACTGCTTTCAAGCAGAATTTGAATGCAGAATGAATTATGAAATACACTGTCAGAATTAATGAATGTCTAAAAAATCTGACAGAAATGCTTGAATATATATGTATTGTTTATGCTGTTATTTTTTTAGACACTTAAGCACTATACAAACCAATCTGGACAGCCAATCTGACTTCCCTGACATATGGCTATTGTAGAACTGTAAAAAATGTCAATATTCCCAGCATTATGGATATTGGCTTATTTATAAGCACAGTGATTTTTATCTAAGACAGACAAGTCTTCAAAACAAAAACAACAAAACCAACTCCAAAACAAACAAACAAACAAAGCCAAGTAGGACTCCTTTGTGCTTGGAGATTTTTAGTTTTAGAAACAGTTTTTAAAGTCCTGTGAGGTAAAACTGTACATGAGGGAGAGAAAGTAAAGGAGGAGGAGTGCTACTTTCCTATTTTCAGCTCCTGGTACATGGATACAGCTGACAGTGAAAGATCTTTGAATGATACTGTCTCTAGCTGAATTTATGAAGAAACTCTGCAGAAGCAATGAAGCCAGTGAACAGCTTTGATAATACTTGTGCTCATTCTGCTCTTCTCTTTACTCCAAAGCCTGCTCTTTCCACTGATGTTCAAGTAGACCATTCAGTGCTAAAACACAATGTCCTACAAAGACTTTCCAGAGTATTAATGAAAAAGACCATACCAGAATCTTCTTCAAAAATATATATGTATATAAACTTTTTCAAAATGTTGGCTTTGTTTTTCTTTCAGGCATATATAAAAAAAATAGATCAGAAATAACACAAATTACACATTTTGAGTTCTTGAAGATGGTTACAATCCCATAAATCTGAAAATAAGTGTACAGAACAATTTTAACTGATTGTTATTCTGATTAAAAAGTTAGGGTAGGTGGGGTGGAAATAACGAGGTAATAGTATTGCTTCAAGCTCAACTATGGAAATGTGAATAATGCTTTCAAAGTAAAAATCTTCTAAAATTCAGCCCGAACTACTCATTAAGCTAATTCAGCTTTCAGTTTTGTTAACGGTGATTAAAGTTGTTGATATTTCTGAAGACAAAATAAAAAGATGATGAAGAATTTTGGTTGTTCCTAGACCCCTAGGCTTGGTGAACTTCAAATTAGCCTTTGAGGCATATTCCCAGAGAGTTTTTTGATGTAGTCTTGGTATGTACTCTTGAGGTTACATCTTACATTGAGACAGTCTTACTGTACTGTTTTGAAATGGTATCTCTCAATCTAGTACACACAAATTTGACTTTTCTGCATTTCATCATAACTGTGAAATTGCACTGTGTATTCACTTCTGTCTAATGGCTCTGGAGAACCACAAAGGCACACCTGGTCAGCACAGGAGGTTTCTGAGAGCCTGGTCTTCTCTTTTGGCCACACGTAGGACAGAAATAGACCAGCAACGAAGGGATTCTACTTTTCTGTACAGAGAGAAGAATGAAAGCATTTCTTAATAATGCCTCCTTTGGTGGAGATCAGCTATGAATTTCTTCAAGTATTTAAGATACTTCAAGTATCATACAAGTGTGCAGATTTACAGAGATAATATTTATAACAGTCTCTCTCTATTGGTGCAAGGACTGTGTTCCCACCACAGCCAGAAGGCGGCAATTACGTATGTCTGCTGTGTTGTATCTGATGGAGGCAATGGAGGAAATACAACAAAGAAATGTATCAATGACATTCTGAAGTACGGTTCTCTTCTGTATCAACCATGTACTTTCAGAAACAGCGCAGTAAATGAAGTAGGTGGGACTAATTGTCTGAATGTTTAAAACTTGCATGATCAAAAAAAAGAACTTCTGACCGATGAAGAAGCTTAAGGAACCTTTTTTTCTAACAAATGAAAAGTGTTATTTGAAACGCAGAACAGGTATAAGCCTTCCAAACTGCAATATGAAAAAAAAGCACATTTTCTAACTGCTTCCCATCTCTTCTTTCCCCATAATCAAAAAAAAAAGCTCAGTTTCCTCATTTGAGTGCAAAGTAGTTTGACTTCTATCCTGGCAGACAACAAACAACCCCCAGTTCTATCCGATTGCTAACAGAGGCTAAAAACTATGCTACAAAAATAAAAACTGAGAGCCTGTGCATATTTATAGTAGGAAATGCACTGTTCCTTCAGTAACAAGATGTAGCACTGCTGGACTGCTAGAGGTGTTGCCGAATTGTACTAATCATCCCAAAGCATTTTTCATTCTAGTCTGGTTATTCAAAACCCAGAATCTCAATGAAAAGATTTAAAGATCACAGCATACTACTATCATATTCACTTTGTGGTGGACATATGAAAAGAGATGTGTTAAGAGGCTTAATGGAGTAAAAAATACCTAAATGAAATAGGATAGGGATCAGAACATAGGATGCTTTCAGCACCTGAGCTGAATATGTCGAATTGCACCGTATCATTTTTATTATTTCAATATGTGGTCTCAGAAATGCTTGTGATACAGTTTCTTATCACAAAGAAGAGACTATAATTCATACAAAAAAAGTCCTTTTATTTAGTATCTCATTCCCAGGTAAAATGTGTATAAAAGTTACAAAGTCCATATGGTGAAATATATGTTAAAATGCCTATGTCCACATCTAAGATGTGACACTATTCTTCCAGCTCTTCTTTGAATTTCTTGGTGAAACAGCATAAGAAAAGCATAAATTGTGGTTAGCTGTACTTGTATTTTCACAACCGAAATGCACTAAGAAATAACCTCCAAGAATATACAAAGATTATACTTAAGAATAATTCAAAGAAAATAATTCAAAGCTAGGCAAAGTCTGCAAAATTTAAGTATTAAAATGTAATCCTCAGACTGAAATGTAAGAGTTGTTGCTGATAACCAGCTGTTCTGTAAATGTGTGAATGCAAAGTCAAAGGATATATAGTTGATGCTTGCTCCTGAGGAATCACAGAATCATGGAATGAATGAGGTTGGAAGAGGCTTAAGGTCATATTGTCCCACCTCCGTGCTCAAGCAGGGACACCTACAGCCAGTTGCCCAGGACCATGTTTGGGTGGCTTTGATAGGCTGAAGACTCCACCACTACTGTAGGCAGTCTGTGGCAGAGTTGATCATGCTTTCAGTGAAAAGCTGTCTCATATTCAGAGGGAACCTCCTGTGTTTCAGTTTGTGCCCATTGCCTCTTGTCCTGGCACTGGGCACCACTGAACAGAGCCTAGCTTTGTCCTCTTCACACTCTCCCTACAGGTACTTATAGACATTGATAAGATCCCCCTTCCCTGTGCCTCCCCCTGCCTAGCCTTTTCTGGACTGAGCAGTACCAGCTCTCTCAGCGCTTCCTCATAGGAGAGATGCTCCAGTTCCTTCATCATCTTTGTGGTCCTTCAGTGGACTCTCTATGATATGTCTACATCTGGCTTGTAGGGGGGAGCCCAGAACTGGACCCAACACTCCAAGTGAGGCCTCACCAGTGCTGACTGAAGGGGAAGGATCACTTTCCTTGAGCTGCTGGTACCAACTCATCTTAACGCAACCCATGATGCTGTTGTCCTTTGCTGCAAGAGCACGTGCTACTTCATGGTCAGCTTTTTGTCCACCAGGACATCCAGATCCTTTTCTGCAGATCAATGTTCCAGCCAGTTGGTCTGAAGCATGTAATGGTTCATGAGATTATTCATCTGCTCATGCAGGACTCTGCACTATGAGTTTCCTACCTGCCCATTTCTCAACTTTAAAGAACACAAAAGAGCGCCATGTTATTCAAACATACCAAAACAAAGAAATTGCTTTGCTGCAGGCAGGCTTCTAGGACTCTAGAGCAGTGATGTCCCAGCAAATCAACAGCTAGATGTTTAGGATCCATTCTGATTTCCTCTTAGCCTAGCTAGGCAATGAGAACAAAAGGCAGATCTCCTCAGGATGATGATCTCAACAGCCTCCAGTGGTATCATCATTCACAACAGACTTTGGTTTTTTAACATGGATATATTCACACTTGTTTCTCCAACTCAATATGTCACCTTCAGCTATGGAAACAAAAGTGTTCTCTTATAAAAAGGAAGAAGTGAAGTAGCTCAGAAACTCACTGATTACTTTCCACTCTTCTCCTTATTTCAAAAAATAAAATACGCGACAGAACTGCGGTACCATTACACAGCAGCCTGCTTCCCAATCCAGGAATTCTTAAAAATAAATAAATGAATGAATATTTTTCTTTCAGATTGCACAACAAGGCCTTTCAACCTGAGGAAATAAAGTGGATAATACCTTCAAAATGCAGTGAAGCAAGGGCTGGCTGTTGCACAGTTTCCATCTAGTTTCACCTCATATACTTAAACCAGGATTTGGTGGGACTTCTTCAGTGTCTGGTGCTGGCTTTTGCTGTTTTCCTTGCCTTCCCCGTCCCACCTCGCATTTTTGTTCTTGTAGGGTCTACCAGGGCTGGGCTCACAGTGCAGCTTGCACCATGGGCCTTGCTTGCTCCATGACTGGTGCCTGCTGTCGTACCTCTGTTACCACGCTGTCCCATTCTTGGTGGTATGCTGGATCCCCACACCCTGACCAGTCTTGCTGGTGGCTGTAGTCAGCTCGGTACCTGTTGTTGGAGAGAACAGCCTGCAATGACTGCACTGCCAGCAGTGACATCTGCTGTTAGAGTCTGTGGCTGGAGTTATCACTGAAGCCATCTTGCTCTTGTGAGACAGAACCCAGTCAAAGCCAAACCAGGTGTGCTGAGTTTTGCCCCTGAGTTTTCTTGGGAAAAGCTCCAAGTGGAAATGAGTATGCTGTACATCCTTCCATGGACTAGAAACAGCACAAATGCCTGATTGCCACACCAACAGCTCCTGTGAGAACTGGAGAACCTGTCATCCTCTTTGCCATCCTCATGCCCGACCCATGCCTCAGGCCATCCTGTGCATCCAACTAGCTCCCCTCTGTTGGGACTTACCACTGGCACTGGTTCTTCTTTCTAGTAGATCTCTTTACCATATGCCACGACATTTCAGGTCCCAGGAAGGCTTACTGCAGTGCTCAGGAGCAGCACTAAGCTGCTTAAGTAGGTATTGGAGGACATCATGTGAAACTAAGGCCTGAAATCAATGTTCCTTCTACACTAGTTACAGAGAAAGAGCTGTTCTCAGGTTATACGTAACCACTAATTACAGTCTTTGAGATACTGTTAAGAGAAAGCAAAGATTGGACTGATAAAGATGTATATTTCTGAAGTTCTAGGTTGTTTTCATAGGTCTTGAACAAACTGATGCAAGCTATTTGTTTTGTTTTGGTGGGAGGAGGAAAAGACATATGCTGGGGCAGGGGAGAAGGAGGTAAGGAGTTACTTATTAAAAGAGATTTCCTTGAGCCAAAGAAATCCCTGAAGGAAATCATGTTTAAAAAAAAAAAAACAATCTGAAAAAGAACATAAGAGATTCTCAGAAGCACATATGCAGATTTTATGTTTCCGTAACACCACATCAAATATTAACACTTTTCTGTATATATCTCTAAGAAATCTGTTTCTGTGTCTCAGTGTAAATGAAGAAAGGTATAGAGAAAAGCTGGTGGCTTCAGAACACTGCCTGCTGTAGTGAACCTCTAGTGCTGCTCATGTCCTTCATCCTATAACCCATGAAAGAAAACGTAATGTACACTGCCTTTTAATGCAGTGGGGGCCTCTTGCAAGTCAGCTTGTTTAATCTCCCTTCTCAGTATTCCACATCTGTGGAATACAGTTCTCTAGCAATCTCATTTTAATAACATATTCTAATCCATTAAACTCACTCTGGTAAGCTTTCAGTGAACCATGACATTTCTAAATCAAAGTAAAATCAAAGGCCTTAAACCAGACTGCAGAGCTAAAATTCTTTCTTATCCCTTCGTTTTATTTACAGAAGATTCTTATGTTCAAATATACCAAATCATGGTGACAGAATAATGATGATGTCTTGTCGTGTCATATTTTTGGAAACGATGTCAAAAAATGAACTGAAGAACCTGCAGAAAACTAAGAAATAACAACAACAACAAAAAAAGCCCCCAAAAAACAACAAACCAGGCCAACCCAAAGACCGTGAACTCAGCCAAACAATGATGGATGAAAGACAACCGATGAGGAGTATGTCAAAACTTTCTGTTTCCTCTCCAACAGTACCTGATAGCTGATGCTTTTGCAGCACCAAGGGAAGTCCTTTTTTAGTCCAATTATTTAAAATCCTTAGCATGACTCCTCCATGCCAAATGCTGTCAGTGCCAGGGATCACAATGCAAAACCTTTCTTCTCCTGATGAGCACTGGGATCTGATATACACTGACTGTTACATGCAATTGTAATATTGATGCTTTTCACTGGACATAGTTTTAGACTAACTGCAAAATAATTTGGACTATCTTTTTATTAGTTAGTCTGGAACTGTTTTGTAAAACTAAAATAATTGTATTTCTATAAGGTAATTTTGCAACCCAGGAAAACATACCAAAAAAGCTGGGCTTGGAGAAAATCAGTAATCTTATATTTCTTCTGCTAAAGACTTACTTGATATTTTACCAAATCTCTAGAGCACTCTTCATTTCCCACCTATTCCCAGGTGGCCCTTCCTTTCCCCAGCCCTGAACCCTCCCACCTTTCCAAAAATCTCACTTCTCGTTCCTTGAGGACAGCCTGATAAATAGATGCAGTGATAAAGGATTATCACTTCTGCTGCTGCTCTGACTCATCCAGGCTGCTTGGAAGAGAGTACAGAAAAGGGCACAACCCCTTTCTGTAACAAATCATCTTCTGGACGTTTTCCTGCCCCGTGAAATTGAGCTTTATGGCTCACATTAATGAACACACATTATTTCCCCTGCTCTGGGATTTTGGAGCCACCGATCTGTGACATCAGAAAGCAGCAGGTTTCTGGAGAAGCAGCACCTGGAACTTTCTTTCCTGCTGGAAGCAGTAAAGACAGCACTCGGTATTTCATCTCTTGGACCATGGAAATGGGCAGCTTCTGCCTTGACAGCCAGGCTGGAGTACTTCACTGAGTGGGCCTGACATTGCATTCTCATCCTCCTGCCATCAGCACCGTGCTAAGCAGGAAGGATGCTGGCACACCTCTCCCCTTTCAGCAAAGTGGTTTAATAGGGTTTTTCTCACTGCTCAAGGTTTCATGTCTTCTACAGACACAGGCAGACATTACAGTGGGTATCATGCATCTCAGGATTCAAATCACTATATTTCAGAAGGCTTGAGTAAGTTTCACAATTCAGTCTCTCTTAGATTTTCAGATGGCATGTGGATAACAGGTCACCTATGTGCATGTAGAGCGTTTGGAGGAGCCGAACTTTGTGAAGCAGCAGAAGTTTGGAAGCTTGGCAAAATGCAATTTTAAGCTAAATAGTAAAAATAATAGTATGTGTATATATGTATAATTTAACAATACATTACGTTTTGCTGTTCTTTGCTAAGAATGATACCTTTAATCTCTTGCTGCATCTGAACATTTATTTGACACAATAACCACATTCTTTTCATCAATATTACAAAAATTGTGCCCCAAATAAAAATATTGTTCTCACGGGATGAAACTTCAGATGATATATGCGGAAGTGATAGCAGCATCCGGGAGTTCATATTTTGTAGCCGTTTTCATTAGGGAAAACCTTTATTAACATTTAGCATTTCTTTTTCATCAGCGAAGCGCTTTCAAAACATTTGCTAATTAAAACCTTTATATCTTTTAGACAGTGAAAGTGCCTTTTCCAACCCGCACATGCTATGTAACTTATTTTATTAGTGGTTTAGTAATAAAGTCAGATAAACCTTTGATTTAATAATTAGCATTTATAGAGTGCTTTCTGCCTTCAAAGCACTTTGCAAACATTAACTAATTAATTCTTGCAACTCCCCTGTAATTTGGGGAAGCAAGCATATTCATATATGTTTGTATGTGGTTTAGGGAAGAAAGTATTATCTCAGGCATTTTACAAAACAGAGAATTAAAACATAAATTAAGTAAGTCCACAAAGACAGAAATACATTGTCAGAGTAGGAACTGAAGCACATTCATCCTCCTCATCCTCATCCATACTCTTGACCTTTTGGCTCTTTCAGTAGTTTTCTACGGAGAAGTACAGCTAGCTCAGCCAAAGCAAGACATGGATGCTAAGCTTCCTACCACCCAGTGTCCTGGGCACAAACATACCTGAGGAACACATGTGGGGTGTGCTTATGTGGTGATCCACACAGCAAGCTTGCCTTGCATGCTGGCCACGTGCCTGTGGTTCGTGAACAAGGTGGGGATCACAGCAAAGGGTTGCAATGGGGCCGGCAGCTTCCTGCAGGCTCTCATTAATGAACTCTGCTCACTCTTACCCACTGGGCATTCACGTTGCCACAATATGAAAACACTGTCAGTATTCTGTGGACAGCTTCCTTTGTTTCTGTCTCCAGTTTAGGTACAGCTTGTTGCAAGTATGCATCACAATAAAAGAGGAATATAGGTTGTCCCTTTTCTCTCCTAACTTGTTTGCTGATTTGGTACCTACAATAATACAGCTTTCCTGCCTACCCCATCCCATCTGTCTGGGATGTTATGCTGCATTTTGGTCACAGAGTAGATAAGTACTTCTAAGCGTGCTATAGGTGGAATGAGAAGAGTACGAGCAGCAAGAAGGCTGCACCACGCACCAGAGTACCAGAGGTCTTTGAGAGTCATTTGTGGTGTTTCAACTCAGCAAAGCAAGTAAGCTCTGTTTACCATATAGGCTTTAGGATTTTTTTTAAGTAAAATACATTCTTAAAACATGTGAAGGCCATTAAGGAGGTTTCAGAATGAATGGCTTGTTTTCAGTGAATTTAAGAATTTCATGAGGTACAAATGTCCAAATACTTATCACTGTTTATTTTTGCTAGGTGTTGGGAATTAATGTTACTGTGTACATTTTTGAGTGATGAAGCAGTAAAACAAATGGATTGTATCACTGCTGTGTATCAGCCAACATTTAAAAACACTAAGAAACTTCAGGACATTTTCAGTAGCTCAACTGAGCCAAGTTTTCATGTGTCACAGTGTCTTCTTCTGGCAAGAGAAATGAGTGAAACAGTAAGAAATATCTGGCTGCTTGCTAATGCACATTTCATCGTTGCGTGCAGATGAACCAAACAAATAATGCAGGAGGTTTGTGTAGATTAGAGCATTAGGGACAAAGCATTCCTTGGTGGTCAGCTATCTGTTAAGTGTTGAAGAGTAACTTTTGTAATTCTGTTTCTGTAAGCCGAATCTATCACGTAGAGACTACTAGAAAACAGAAGAGTGCTGCATTTTGCATGTGGTGTGCCAAGCACTATTTCTCTGTGGATATGAACAGATTTTTTTCTAATTTGTTATTTTATTGTATTTATAATTAGCCGTCTGGAAAAAAAAAAAGAAAAAGTTCTCTTTTAGCATCTGCAGTGATGCATTGATTCTTTCATTACAGCAAATACGCATGACCCCCGGTGTTCAACTGTAAACAATAATAGTTACTGGCTTCATTAGTAAGCTAGCAGATGGCTTATAAGTTCTCATGGTAGCTTTTATCCATTTGAGGCTTGCAGTGTGCAAATGTTTGTCTTTTAAACAGGATAAAACAATGTAAAAGGGACTCTGTGCTTTGTTTTTATTAGTAGCAATTCATTTGGATTGGAGATTTGAATCTGAATGCACTGTCAGTTTTTCCTGTCTGCAGGTGAAGTACTTGCTGGGCCTTGCCTCTGCCTCTATGGCATTTTCTGTACCAAAAGAAATGAGGTCACATATAACTTCCGGAGTTTTGACCGAGTCATATATTAACTGGTAGGACTCCCGTTATAAACTCACCCTTTTCTTCCCGTCCCTTCCCTTCTTTCCAGAATCAAGTGGTGCCCCCTTTCAGCAGAGAGGCAGTACTACCTCTAGTTTACCCTACACAGCTCCGGAATCTGACCATTGACATCATTAGTGCCATTTTGTCATTCCAAAACTTTACTTATGCAGCCAAATTTTTGCATATAGTTTTGGAATACCCAATGGAATACAGTTCATCTGCTGTCATCACCAGTTTGGTGCTCAGAGTTCCCTGAGAGGCTGCACACAGTTGCAATGACTCTCAGCCTTAATTCATTAGGAACTGTGCAGAGCCATATAAAGATCAGTTCACCTTCAGTAACACTGAATACATACCTCTTTTAAAAGCAGAACCATTTTATTTTAGTGTGTGAGTCTTTCTTTGGTGGCTTTTTTAATACTTTTACTACAAGCTGTCTTCACAATTTTCATGAATTTGATTATGTTGATAGCTGGAATCAAGCTGCATTATTGAGAAATAGAAGCAGGAAGCCATATATTAAGGGCCACCAGGTCTTAAATGCCTTCAGTTCTCTGTGAAAGCATAGACACATGGCAGTAGAAACTCCTTCAATGTGTTGCGCTGCTGTGTTTCAAGTGGATGTGTACGTGGAGGAGCCAGTAAGTAGTTCACACTTCATGGTCTTTCAGCTCTGGATATTTATGGTTTGTTCACATGAATGCATAAGCATTTGACTGGTTGATTTTTTGCAAAACAATTGCTCTACTTAGATAAGAATCAGCCATGTGTTTTAGAAACAACTACCAAGAATTAGAAACTTTTCCTTTAATAAAGGATAAGTCTTATTTTCAGGGTTTAAATGAACCAGTCTGCATGGACCTTGTGTTTCCTTATGGTGCAGTAAATAATTCTACTATGAGTATCAAACTGGGGGGCTTTTCTGAGTAAACAGTGATCTAGTGAGTCTTCAGAGTTTTATATTGTATTTTCATATTCTATATTCAGTTTTAAAGTTTAAAATAACTTTTGTTTGGAGAGACAGCTATATTTCCTGGAAGGATATGGGAATGTTGGTTTCAGAGCATGTATTTTCACTTCTTATCCTCATTTTTTATTTTAATATTAAAAATAATATGTGCATAAAAATCTACTTTCTTCTAAGCCCATCTGCTCTTGCTTCTACCTTACCTGAAGATCTAACCCTTTGCAAGTGACATCTTCAATGAAGAAAAAGCAGCAGGAGCAGATGATCTTTCAAGAAATAAAGATCCTATTTTCATGCAAATTTACAAGTAATTAAAAGTGATGGGAGAAGAAAAAAAAGCATCTCAATATGCAATATCTTCAAATTTAATTTGAAATATAATAGTTTTAAACTTTCCCATAAGAACTCCCAGACTTTTTAAGTGGATTCATTTTGAGAATTGTCATTCAGATTAATGGGCTGTTTTTTCTTATCAAAAGACACCTTCAGAACAAGTTTGGGGATACTGGTAAGAAGTTTTAAATGTGTGTTTGTAGTTTTTTTTCCCTATGGTTTGAAATAAAGTTAATTAATTTCCTAAGTAAACTGAAATTCCATTCAAGTCTGTGGGTGAAGTATAGCAGTACTCAAAAAAGCCATTCTAAGGGCTACTTCAAATCCAATGTGACTTCCATTTCAGGAAGCATGCCAGCTGTACATTCAGCATTTACTACAGCCTCATTATTTAGCTCATCTTTCCTGAAGGAAGTATTTTATTAAAAAAAAGAGACTCCTTTATGAAGTTTTACCATTCATTATTAAACACTAAAAATTTAAAAAAAATCGGGAAGGGGAAAATATTTTGTGGTAGTAACACATTTTACAGTTCTGTCCTTTTAAAACTGCAGCAGAAATTGAGAGATTTAACTTACATCTGTTCTGTCCTATTCTATTCTTTGTCTGCTGTAGAATGGAATCTGAGGTGTTGAGCATTCTTGATTGTCATGAAAGACCAGGAGAGTTAAAAGCACACAAATCAGAATAAAATTAAAATATTGCCTAAGCAGCGGGTACAGTTCTATTCATCTTTACTCTGAAGCTGTAAGGTTGCAGAGCAGGAATGCATAAACAACAGCTGCCATTTTATCCTATGCTATTTAAATTCATTACTCAGTATATGAAAACGGTTACAACTCCCATGATAGGTGTGCCTTTATTGATTAGAAGTTTATTTCTGATGAGTTTGGAAAGGCTGGGCATTATACTCATATATAGGAACAATGTAAAGCTACGTAATTTACATCCTGCAGAGTGAAAGAAAAAGTTATGTATTGATGATTTATTGATTACAGCTCTCATTTAGATGAGGAGGTGCAGGAAGTGATAAATAATGTAAATGTTTTAAAATTCTGCCAGTGATAATCTAAGGGGACTACTGTGATTTGCAATAATACTTGGAAAAATTCCTTCTCTAATGCTAGCAACTAGAATTTTTTGTAGAACAGGCTGAGGTACTGCCCATGGATTTCATAGGGATTTGGTAATGCCCTATATGCATCAGCTAGTTCTTCCTATGCATTTGCGTTCACTTTGTTTCCTAAAGGAAGCTGCTGGGCTACAAGGACAAAGTGAGGCAGCTCTATGGAAAACCACTACTCTAAGTGCTATGAATAGGACCTACTGCTGTATTTCATTGTCTTTTTTAGAAAACTGAGGAGGCTAACAGTGGTTGGGTGTAGCCGCATCAAGATGGCATCCTGTACTCTCATAAACACCTTCCTGGATAAGATGTACTCAAGTATTTTAGCTTCACTTTTATGCAACTTTCTCCAACTTTTAAACTGTTGGAACTTCATTGCAGATTTGGTTAGCTGATGCCTTAGGCAGCTACACCAAGTGTTTGAATTTCTTAACATAATGAACAGTTAAAGCTAACTGGAGTGTCTCTATTTTTTAATTGATTTAGCAGTTGATTGTCTCACAAGATTTATGTTTCCCGTGTGCTCAGAAAATAACGTTGTCAGTTGATGCCTGAAGCTATATTATTTTTATTACAAACATCAAGGATGAAGCATCATTTTTGTCAATTATGATTTTAGAGGATGAAACAGATTGTTCATAAAAGCAGAGAATATAAAATACTATGTAAAGGTCACTCTATAGGTCAGAGCTGATGACCATCTAGCTATAAATGAGCTACCACAAGCTAGATAATATACCAAATGAGAACATTTGATATACCAATTCTTTTCCATGTAGTAACATAAAGCAAGCGAACTTGCCGAACTTGCAAGGCATCTTTTTTTCTACAGGAGTAAGATTGCTTCCTTTTCTGCTTCTGCCCTCATTTCATTTTCATAGCTTCATTCATTACATACCTATTTAAAACATTATTATATTTCTTCCAACATAGAGGAAAGATTTATAAAGAAAATTCTGGATGTCTTGAAAGCTTTGTAAAAGAAACAATTAAATGGAAGATTGTCCAGAAGAGGATCCCAAGAAACTATTCTTGTGTGCATTGGGCCTATTCCTATTCATCATTGTACTCACAAAGAGCAGGAATAATACCACCGATGCCAGTGGTGCTAACAGCAGATTACTCTATTTTGCATATTCTACCAAAAAAAAGGTCATTAGTATTGCAAAACTGAGCATTCAGAAGTTAAAAACTGACAATATTATGAAAAGAAGCATTAGGAGATTGCTCTAAAGAGGGAAAAGGAGAATAATTTGCATCTTAATATGTGGATACAAAATCTGGAAATCTACCAAAGGTGAATATCTGAATGTCTTTGAGGAAAAATTTTTTGTGAAAATATTAGATATGAAGTATAGATGAAGATTCATCAGAGTGCTTGACAGCGCCTTTATATTACAGTCACCCAGTGAGATGATGAAAATAGCTGAGGTATGTTCAGAATTAAGCAAGAGTAGCCATAGGCTGATTCAAGAGAATGATAGAAGAAAGCCATGAAGACTCTCCATACTGACTGCTGCTCAGAAAGATTTTATAGCATAGAGAATCTACAGAAAGCAACACGGAGCAGGCCAGCAGAGATTAGTTCATCCCTTGCTGTGAGAAGGACTCAGATGGGACAGGGAGGTTTGTTTTGTTCTCAGTACCCTGATCAATAGCACAAAAACCTGTGAGAAAGGAGCTCCAATGATCACTGCTTTCAGACACATATGGAGAAAATAGGACTGACATCAGTGGGAAGGTAACTGGATCTGGATAGTGAAGGTTATAACTCACTGTGAAAAAAATGACCTGTTCTGTTTTAGGCTATTCCTAATGCTGTACTTAATATATTAATATTTTAATTTCTTCCAAAAATGAGGTAAGTGTGATGTCTAACGTGCTCATTTAACTTGTGTGCTTGGCCTTAATACTGTGGAAACATGCAGTCATCTTCTGGCCTTGCTTTGTTGAGAAGTGGCCTGTTTTATGGTTTAGCTGATCTTGCACATGAAATAGAAGGTGGTGACTCTGTGTGATAGTATTTTCTTCCCCTACACTCAGACTGTCCAGAATTTTGTTTGTTATACAGGTGTATGTTATCCTGAGAAAATTTAACAAAGAGGCAACTCAGTCCAAACATAACCTCATTTTCCTCATCTTCTAGCTTTTCAGTTAGCTTGACTTGAGGCTGCAAAATTCTGAGCTCTCAGATCTATAAAAAAGCATTATGGAAAGTGGAGAATGAGTTTTGTGTCCAGAACTGATTCTGATTCTCAAAAGGTAACAGGTTAGAGCTTCTGGACAGCCGCAGGTTTCACACTGCTTTTCTGTAACATAGGTGAAAAAGAGGTTATCATTTTCTGCGACTCAACAAAGACAACTGCCTGAGAGCAAGCATTTGCCTCCGATGCAAAGATGCAAGAACATTAGTGAGAATCCACAAACAGTCCCCCCAACTACAGACTGAATTAGCCACTTAAAATTTTGTATTTTCAGCCAGAGTAGACTTATCACCTCTGTGAGCTCTTCAAGTAGTATCGCTTACTTATTTGCATCAGCACTAGAGAGTGTTTGTTTGTGAGTTGCTGTCGTCAAAAGAATAAGCCATCTTGATATCAATGAGTATGGTCAGATGTGGTGAAGTGCAGGTTGTATTTGTTGTCTTAATATTGTCCAGCTGGTTCTCCTAAAGGCTGCATTTGGAAACCAAAAAGGCAGGTGACTATGTAAATCAAGGATTTGGTAGCCGCAGAACTGCTTCCAATCATTGGTTTTGAGTTTGCACCTTCTGATGAGATTCTAACCTAAAAGCTCAAATACAAGGATAAATAGAGCAGTGATATATTTGGCATATACTGCGTTAGAGAGCGTAGCAATGAAGAACATGCTTTAAAAATATGGTGCACTAAATCCCTCTTTGTTCCCAGAAGTATCACAGCAGTCTTCCAACAAGTACTGTCCTTTACTTGTATACCTCCTAATTTAATGAGAACAACAGGAAGATAAGAGAAAATTTTGTTTTGCTATTCTGTCAGTCACTAATGTGTCTGCTGGCTTAGTTATCAGTTCATTGCACAAAGACAGCTAACAAGTAAACTTGAGCTGTTAATCTTTGTCTTCCTGGGACAGATTCAAATTAATATTCTGGTTTTTGATTCTTTTCACGCTCATTTGTACTATGAGACTGGATTTAGCCTTCTTCATCTTCTGCATAAAATTTTTGTCCTTCCTAGCTGCTGACAGGTATTGAACAGTTAATGGTATTCATGCAGCATTCCACATTCTTACCAAACAATTTGAACATAGTTTAATATATAACTCACCTAATTACCTGATGCTTTCAATTTTGTATCTGACATTGCCAGATCTTTGACATGCTCAGTACAGCCCATAATTCTGGGCATAACCTCTGCTTTTTTTTTTTAACTTATTTTTACTTTCATACACTTTACATTTATCATTTCTAAGATATATACGTATCCATTTTTTCCCATTCATTTTGAACCGTGTTTTCCCCCTTTCTGTTCACGACCAGCTGGTCCTGCATTCCTGACACATCAGATTGCACACCTTGAAGCTCTATCAGTTTTCCAATTCATTAATATGACAAAGATGAGGACCTAACACTAAGCTCTGTGCTGCTGCATTTGTCATCTTCCTTTTACATTTATAACCATTCCTTGACTCTGAAAGCAAGCCAGTTTGTTATCCAATTGAGTATTATTTCCTTACCTTCTTACCCTATTCATTGATAATGTATTCGGTACTGTATGGAAAGCTTCCTGGTAATACAAGGGAATAATATATCCTTCTTTACCCGGGCTTGTTTTTATCATAATTTTCTCAAAGATATTATGCAGGTTGGTTATGCATTATTTTCATTTTCATAGAATCGTAAAATGGTTTGGGTTGGAAGGGACCTAAAATCTCATCTAGTTCCAACACCCCTGCTGTGGACAGGGACACCTTCCAATAGATGAGGTTTTGGTAATCTTTACACTGAAATATTAATGCCTCTATTTACATGGAGAGTCTGGGCAGTTTACCAACGTAGAAATATTTGTCTTGTATTTTTAGATACCTGCCATAATTGAATAAGCATTATTTAATATTTTCTGAGACATAACATAAAGCAATGTATTTGGCATGGTACCCAATGCAAAAAAAAATAAGATTTCACAAAACAGAAAGGAACTACATCTAACAGAACAAAGCAGAGTCCATCAAGACATACTTTTAAAATGTCAGAAACATGTATTTTACACACAGAAGCCCGGCAATGAAGTTTTTACATCAGTTATAGTTTCATAAAGTACCCTGGGGTGCAACTGTAGCAATGTGAAGACAACAAAGGAAATACAAGTCTGCAAAAATGTCACACACACATTAAATCCAAGAAGTACCCATTAAATTTGATGGAGAAAGAATTACTGTAACAACCTAATAAGTTGGAACACATTTAGAAGTGAAATTCCTTTAAAACTCTTTGCCATTAAAAGCCCAGTGAATTCAACAGGGATTCATAGTGAAAAGAAGTCTGGTTGGAGACATTTGCCACATGCTACTCTTCTGATTTCACTAAAAGTTCTGTGAGCACGTTAAGGACAATCTAGACTTTTCATAGCAACACTTTTTCCTTACACATACCTCATACCTCACTTTTTGTGCTGCATTAATTGATACAGAGTTTAAATAACAAAGAAACAGAAAAATGGGAGCATCTTACCTTTTGGCTGCATGAAGTCAGAGTAAGGCCTGTTCTTGTGACTCACCACACAGAGGGGATGTAACTGTGTTCCATATGCAAAGTGTAGTCCCATAAACTTGACCACTATGACCAACTTCACAAGTGGGTGGTTAGGCTGTAGGTTAGAGGACAGGTTCTCTAGCCATTTATATGACTTAATGCTTTTACCACATTGGCTGACATGTCCTACCATTGCTTTGTGGGGTTTTCTGACCCCGGAAGAACAATTACAATTATTCTCCTGAACTATTCAAGCCCAAAGCTTCTTGTATCACAATAGGAGGAGTTGTAACCATGGGGCCAAATAGTGAAGGGACAGAGCTGACATTTTGTTCTACATAATCTTGGATCGGTGGACATCTTTCTTAGCATACTATTTCATACTCTTCAGAGATAAGACATTGTTTGTTCTACAGACTTCACCAGTCTCTGGGACTTAAGCCATTCTTCACAGTAAGCCTCTGGCCTTCTGAACATTAATTCTATGTCATTACCAGCACACAGTAATCTCATTATTGACTCCCATTTCCAAGTAATTTATGAATATGCTGATGAACACGTCTCAGACAAACAACTGAATCTTCACTTGTAATGTCCTCACTATGAAAACTGACCATTTGCCCAAATGCTTTCTCATTTTTTTTTATTTTCTAACCAACTGTTTATCCATACAAGTAGTTTCCATTTGATGCCCTCCCTGTTTAGTTAGGTTCAGAATCCCCTAGCCTAATGCTGTCCCTGCAGAGCTTCTTAAAGCCTGCCCTACGCTCCCATAGAGTCCCACTACCCTGTCAGCATTTTATTTACACAAACCTTAATCATAGCCTAGCCAGAGCTCAAGTTCAAATGAATCAAAAAGAAAAAAGCAAATACCATCATGAAATTTTCCTGTAGTAAGTCCTTCCTGCTTTCTAAACATTTTCTTCTACATTGCATCAAGGAAGGACACTCTTTTCAACCACCTTTTCTGAACTTTGTCAAAGGCTAACACTAAGCTTAGGCTGAAGCCTCATAGCATGCTTAAGGCCCATCAAGTAGTGTTCTCCTATACACCCCTATAAAGCCCTATACACCTCCCCTGTACTTTCTCAGGGTCCCTTCTCTACCATCGGTCTCATCACTCTCTGTCAGCATTCTGGTTTAGCAAACTTTAACCCCAGCCTTTGGGACTAGCCATAGCATCAGGCTGGATTCATGTTATATTCAATCCTGCTATGGGCAGAAGGGATAGTGCCTTAAAGGAGGAGGTAAGAATGAACTGTTAGTCCCATTAATGTTTTAATAATCTATTGTTACAAATCATCCCATTAACACAGGAAGAAAACTTTAACAACACAGTTGAAATCATTGTATATAAACTACTTGTATCTGCTTGGTTTCTCTGGAGTCATGCTCACTTTCTGCACGTCCCACAGGGTCCTAAGGTCAACAACTACCATCTTCTTTAAAAAGACCACATCAGAAGTGGGGCTGTTAGGAGTCACTGGCCTTCCGTGTCTCTACTGGGAGGAGTTTCATGTTCACAGCTAGTGTTTCTTTCCCCTCTGTTCAGGGGTCTGCTTGGGTTTTCTCACTACAGCCTACAATCTTATTGTTGAAATCTGAAATTTGCCCCACAGGTTCCTTCAGACACTTTTAAAGTAAAGGGCTACTGTTAGAGTAGGGTTGCTAGGCTTGTACCTTGTGAAATATCCACAGCTAAGCTCAATCCAGTTAGCCAATAGCCGGTTGACACTAGACAGTAGTCATATATTGAAAAAAAAAAGGCCAGATCAGCTCAAGTCAGGATCAGTGAAGGCAACTCCTGGGACTCTGCACCATCAGGTCGCTGTGTGGTCTCTGGCCTTTTACCTGTATTGGCAAAATCTTATTTACTGGGTTATAGCTGAATGCACTGAAATGCTTTTATCAGAATTGTAAGGTGGTGATTTCCTTGGGAGAATTCAAACTTTTCCCAAATAAATCAGATCTACCCAGGTGTCCCCTAACTCTGTTACTTCTCATTGTTTCAAGTTATTTGCCCAATACATGTGTCAGACTTACACTGCTACCATTCCCCAGATTTTCCCTGGAACCTTTTTAAAGAATTGATGTCACATCTGCTTCCTTGCAGAAGCCAGGCAATTTAAAGCAATAGGTTACCCCCTGCTGTGAGTAATTCAGCTCTTTTGTCCTTGAGTTCCTTTAGAAATTTGGAGTGAATGCTATAGGATCCCGGTGATTTTCACCTTATCTATTTATTCCCTAATCTCTTCTCCAGTAATTCCAATTTCAGACTGATCTTCTGATGGGTCCCCTGCCAAGAAGGGTTCTGGTTTCAGAGTCTTCCCAGTTCCTTCCATAATGAACACCAATGCAGAGAGTTCACTTAGCATCTCTTCAACAACCCTGTCTTCTCTGGGTGCTCTTTTATGCCCTGAAAGCTAGCTAGTCCTACAGATTGACAAGTTTCCTGCTTGTGATGTATTTTGTGGGAAAAAGATTATTAGTTTTGATTCCTTTGTTAGTTATTCTTCAGAAGCTTTTTGGCCTGCCTTGTTATGTTTTCACATTTAACCTGACGGAGTTTGTAACTCCTTCTTGTTCTGTCCCTTGAAAATGACTTCAGCACTTTCAAAGATGTATTTTTTGCTTCTAATAATATCACTTACCTTGCTGATTAGTTGCATGAGCTTCCTTTAGGCCTTTCCAAAGTCCTTCTCAAGAGAAAGTATATATTCCTAATACAAATCCTTACATAGTTCCCCTGGTGACTGTACCGAGTTGAGACTGAGCTGTCCTTAGCTTAACAGCCTCTCTCTTACTTTATTACTCTTTTGAATTAAAATAAAACAGTAGAGAGGATGTGCCCAGGAGTAAACTCCTCACTGTTTCCTGACCATATTCTTGTCTAGATGTTGCTGGAAGAGTTTGCTGGTGGGGTTCCCTTCCTCAGAGCTGTATATGTAGGAAAAAAAGGAATGAAACTGGGGAAATGTGTACCTGCTTTTCCAGGACTTTCTGAGCACTTCCTTGCCTTTGCTTTGTCCCCTTATGCTTATTTATGATTCATCCAGCTGCCTTATACTTCTGTCTCATACCAATAGAAATTTTGTAGACCAGTTGTTCTGTTTGCATTTCTGTGGCACACATCGCCATTTTGGGACCGTGGCAGTGGGGAGTAACCAGGCTTGTCTGGCACCACTTCTAGAATGAAGACAGGGTGACACTTGGCACAGTAAGACTGTAGGTAGGTGCACATACCTGTACTTCCCCTGCTAAGGTAGCAGGGAGAAGCCTTCACAGTGCCTGTTCACTGACCCAAGTGTTTCACAAGACTTGCTCACGTAGGGTCAGCAGAAGCAAAGGGAATAGCTCAGTACTGATGCCTCTTTGCAGCAGTAAATTTTGACAACTCCAGTGAATGCTAATGAGATTGTGCAGAAGAGCTCTCCTCTCATCCATGGGACCATACATGCCTCAGGTAACACAGTCTCCTGTCAGGCTATTGGGAAAACCCATTGCGCAGGGTGATGGCCTGCTCCTCTCAGGTGTACTATACCTTTCAGTACAGTGGAACCAGCCATACAGGCTGGCTGTATCATAAGGAAGTTGAAATAACTCAAATCAATGGCATTGAAAAATTATGAAGTGTAAAAATAAGAATAGACTGTGATTCTTCTCATATTCTTTCTATGCTGGTTCTTTAGACTCTTAAGGATCTTTACTACTGGCATATCTCTGCAACTCCATTCAGAAATCTTCCAAAGAAGAGCTGAAAAAAAGCTGAAATCCAGAAGTTAGAACTTTTTTCCATGCCATGGCACTTTTCAAATGATGGCAACTGATGAGGAAATTGAAAGTTTGAGTCCTGTCTACCACTTTAATTAAAAAAATAGTCAAATGTGAAAATAAACATGTAGGATTAAGCCATTCTGACATATTCTAAATTTGGGATCGAAGAGATAAACTTGTCACAGTATGCTCTCACAGAAGTTAGGGAGATAAGATTCTTGAGGCTTTGATCAGCTTTGGCTGATCCTGAGCTGTCATTCAGTGGTTTATATCCCTGGAATATATATAGTCATGGTTACAGTGTGTTCCTCCTCTAATATGCATGGATCTCTGCTCTGCAGAAAATGTAAGTTCTGAAGTTCCTTTATAAGATAACAAAGATTAAGTTCTCGCATAGCTTAAATTTTGGGTTTTTGTTTATTTGCTCTCTAGCAGTGAGGCACCATAATTATGGTGGCTTACTCCTTTATCAGTGCATTTGCTATATCCCATTTTCAGCACATCTGTTTTGAGCTATAGCACATCTTATTTTTGTTCTGTGCATTATTGTTTGCCAGCAGGTGGTCATGAGTACAACAGAATTTCTGTGC
>JANHGO010000001.1:48224916-48239445 GCA_024606505.1 Aquila spilogaster
TGGACTTGGCAGTGTTAGGTTTACGGTTGGACTCAATGATCTTAAAGGTCTTTTCCAACCTAAATGATTCTATGATTCTAAAAAGAGTAATATAGCAGATATTGTCTTGGAATTTACCGGTGATAGGTCTTTTCTGCTTTTCTAGGCATTTTCTTCCACGTTGAATCAAGAAGCACACTCTCTTCAACCACCTTTTCTGAGCTTTGTCAAAGGCTAACACTAGGCTTAGGCTGAAGCCTCGTAGCACGCTTAAGGCCCCTTGTATAATGTTCTCCCTGGGAATCTCCTGGACACCTGCCCTGCATTTCCTTGGAGTCTCTTTTCTACCATCAGTCTCATCACCCCCCTGTAAGCTTTCTGGTTTTTCAAACCTTAACCCTAGCTCTTAGGACTAGCCTAGCCTGAGGCTGGATTCATGTTACATTCAAATCTTGTTATGGGCTAAATGGATTGTGCCTTAAAAGAAGAGGTAAGAATGTAGTGTTAGTCCTGTCAGTGTTTTAATAATCTACTGGTACAAATTACCCCATTAATACAGAAAGAATACATGAACAATACAGTTAAAATTGTTGTATATAAACTTCGTTTCTACTCAGTTTCTCTGGTGCTCTGCTCACCTTCTGCATGTCCCACTGTATCCTAAGGTCGACAACTTCCATCTTCCTTAAAAAGAGTGCATCAGAAATGGAGGTGTTATGAGTCATTGGCCTCCTGTGTCCTCTGCTGGAAAGAGTTTGATGTTCGCAGTAGGAGTTTCTTTCCCCTCTGTTTTGGGGTCTGCTTGAGTTTTCTTACTACAGTCTGCATCCTTCTCATTGCTAAAGTCTGAAATTTGCCGCACAGCCTCTTTCAATGTAAAGAGCCACTGTTACAATGGGGTAGTTAGGATTTTACCATATAAAGTATCCACAGACCAAGCTCAACCCAGTTAGGCAATACCCACTTGACCACTAGACAATTGTAATACACTGAAAAAAAACCCAAATTAAAATCAGCTCAGGTCAACAAGCCCAGACACCTCCTGAAACACTGCACTGTCAGGTCACTACAGAGTCTGTGGCTTTTTACTAGTATTGGCAAAATCCTATTTACTGAGCTACATCTGAATGCACTAAAAAGAATAACATAGTGAATAGTGTCTCATTTTACCAGTAAGAGGTCTTTGCTTTTCTGGGCCTTTTCCTCCATCTGGGAACAAGAGCCACACTCTTTCCAACTACTTTTCCTCAGTCTTGCCCCAAGGCCAATGTCAGGCCAGGCTGAACATGCTTAGGATGCCCTCCCATAATATTCTCCCTATAAACTCCCCAGAGTCCTGCCTTGCACTTCCTCGGTGGTCTTTTTTCTACCTTCAGGCTTACCATCCCTGCAGACATTCTGGTTTAGCAAGCCCTAATTCTAACCTGAACTCAAGTCTCTTGGAAATCAAAGTAGACTGTATTGACATCATCACCCCCATATTATCCATATCCTTTTTGGCTCCTTTGAAAAACTTTTCTCAGAATTATAAAGCAGTATTTTCCTCAATAGAATGCTAACTCTTCCCAAATAAATCAGATCTATACAGGTGTCCCCTAATTCTGTTCCTTAGCATGGTTTCTAGTAATTTGCCCAGTACACATCAGACTTACGTTCCTAGCATTCCCCGGATTTTCTCTGGAACCTTTTTAAAGAATTGATGTCACATCTGCTGCCTTCCAGAAGCAAGGCAATTTTAAGCAATAGGTTACACCCTGCTGTGAGTAATTCAGCTCTTTCATCCTTGAGTTCCTTTAGAAATTTGGAGTGAATACTATACAGTCCTGGTGATTTTCACTTTATATATTTATTCCATAATCTTTTCTACAGTAATGTCAATTTCAGACTGATCTTCAGATGAGTCCCCCGCCAAGAAGGGTTCTGGTTTTGGAATCTTCCCTGTTCCTTCCACAGTGAACACCAATGCAAAGAGTTCACTTAGCTTCTCTGCAACGACCTTGTCTTCTCTGGGTACTCTTTTATGCCCTGAAAATGAACTGGCCTTGCAGATTCTGGCAAACTTCCTGCTCCTAATGTGTTTTTTAGAGAAAAGGATTATTAGTTTTGATTCCTTTGTTAGATATTCTTCAGATGCTTTTTGGTCTGCCGCCTTATGTTTTCACATTTAACCTGCCAGAGTTTGTAACTCTTTCTTCTTGTGTCATTTGAACATGACCTCAGCATTTTCAAAGATGTATTTTTGCTTCTAACAACCTCACTTACCCTGCTGGTTAGTTACACCAGCTTTCTTTTGCCCTTTCTGAAGTCTTTCTTAAGAGAAAGTATGTATTTCTACTGCAGTATCCTTAAATAGGTTCCTTGGTGCCTGTACTGAGTGGAGACTTGGAGCTGCCCCTTGCTTTTTTAACAAAATTCTTCTTTCTTACTTTGTTACGCTCTTCTGAATTCAAACAAAACTGTAGGGAAGAAGTGCCTGGGTATAAGCCCCTAGCTGTTCCTTGACGATGATCTAGTCTAGATGTTGAAGGAGATTCCTGGCAGGGTTCCTTTCCTCAGAGCTCGGTCTGTAAAGAACAAATAAATGAAAATGTGGGGAGATATGGGGGGATATGTGCATGTGCTGTTCTAGGACTTTCTGTGTCCTTCCCTGCCCTTGCTTTTTCCCCTACTCCTATAGATAATTAATTCATGCAGCTGCCCTGTGCTTCTCTCCCTCATACCGCTATCGGTTTCGGTGAACAGTTGTCCGTATTTGTATTTTTGTGGCACTCTTACTGACATTTTGGGAACATGGCAGTGGGGAGTGACTGGACTTCTCTGACATCATATCTGGAATGACAATGGTAATCAGAGTGATGCTCTGCACAGTAAGGCTATAGATAGTAGCATGTGCCTCGAGCTTCCCTGCTAAAGCAAGAGGGACAACTCTTCACGGTATATCTGTTCAGTGACCTAGCTGTTTCATGACTCTTGCACACATAGGGTCAGCAGAACCAAAGGGAATGGCTCAGTACTGAGGCGTCTATGCAGAAGTCAGTCGTGACGGTAGCAGTGAATGATTACGAGATTGTGCAGAAGGAAAGTGTAGGGCTTTTCTCTCATCAACCTCACATAAGGGACCTTGCATACCTTGGGTAACTCGGCCACCAGTCAGGCTCATAGGAAGGTCCATTGCTCAGGGCAATGGCCTGCTTGTCTGAAGTGTACCATACCTTTGGGTACAGGGGAACTGACCATCTGGTCTGGGAAATCTGTATTATGGCTAAGACAGTTCAATTACAGCATTCAAAATGAATGTCTTTTCAAAATAATGAGGTGTAAAAATAATAACAGACTGGGATTATTCTCGCTTCCTTTCTATGGTACTTTTTCAGACTTCTATTCTAAGGTTCTGTTACTACTCATGTTTCTCTGCAACCCAGTTCAGAAACCTTTTGAAGAAGAGCTGAGGAAAAGCTGAAAAGATTTCAGCTCAAAGCTGAAATCCAAAAGTTAGAACTTTTCTCCATGCCATGACACCTTCCAAGTGGTGGAAACCAGTGAGAAAATCAAAAGCTTGGGTCCTGCCTACCACTTTAATTTAAAAAAAAAAAGTTGTCAAATGTGAAAATAAACATGTAGGATTAACCCATTCTGACATATTCTAAATTTGGGATCAAAGAGATAAGCTTGTCACAGTGGGCTCCCACAGAAGTTGGGGAGATAAGATTCCTGAGGCTTTGATCAGCTTTGGCTGATCCTGAGCTGTCATTCAGTGGTTTATATCCCTGGAATATATAGTCATGGTTACAGTATGTTCCTCCTTTAGTATGCACAGATGTCTGCTCTGCAGAAAGTAAAGGATTTTAAGCTCTTTTGTAAGGTCACAAATAAAGATTAAGATCTTGCATAGCATAAATACTGTTTTTTATTTATTTGTCCTCTAGCAGTGAGACATCACTATTATGGGTGGGATTTCTCCTTTCCCAGTACACTTGCTATATCCTATTTCCAGCACTATCCATTTGGAGCTATAGCTATCTTACTTATTTTTGTTCTGTGCATTAGTATTTGCCAGCGGGTGGTCATGAGTACAACAGAAATTCTGTGCAAGCAGTCGATACTTCTGACAGGGTTTTCTTGGTCCTACTGCTGTTGAATTATCAGGAGAATAGAGCAGAAAAACATTTTTAGAAAGCTGTGTTTGATGCCAAGTAGAAACAGAAGACTACATCAAGAAACCTTTCTTTACTGGGTACCTGATGCACTACAACTAGCTAAATATAAATAGCTTTATTAATATTTCTTACAGCTTCAGGCTTTGAGAATAAAAGCATTAGCTCTTACGGACCATAGTAGTTCTCATATAATCTGCAGCTCATTTCAGCAGCCATCATCTTTCATTTGTCAGCTCAGAAAAATTGACAAACTCAATCCAATGTCTGTTATTGACTGCAAAAGCTGCTATTTTCCTGGTAATTATCTTAGTTCATGCCACAAGTCTGAATTTAAATGCATAATTCAAATTCTTTTGAAGTTATATGAGTCTTAGCTGTTTCATTCCTCTGCATTACGCTTGATAAATTTAGGTCCTATTTAACATTTCTAATTATTTTTTTATCTTCAAGGAAATTACACTTGTCAAGTTATTCCATAAATACATAATTTTGGAGTAAGAATTTACTCATGGAAGCATATTGTCATCTTCACATAAGCAGAATTTATGAGTCAGCTCCCTTCCCCAATAAATTAAGACTTGGCTTTATTTGCCTTGTGATTTTAGAGGCTTTCAGAGTCACTTAGTTCACTTTTTAACAGTAGTTAAAATTCACTTTTTATCTATCTACAAAGTCTAGAAAAAATATTTTTCTCTAAACAGTAACTCACATTTTCACACTAGGATTTACTGGCTTAACCTTTAAGTAAACCATCAACTATCAGAAGACTGGAAATAAAATAATCAGAAGTGGTAATTATGAAAGCACCATAGAACGAAGAGCTTTGATAAACTAATAGTATAATTAGTAGCTGAGAGAGCAATGGAAATTAATGTTTGATAAATTGCACTTTATAGTATATATGGAGTTGCATTTCTTTGCAAAATAGAGGGTAAAATATTTTCTTATAAAAAATGATGATTCTCTAAATTTGGAATCAGAATAATGTCAGAGAGGCTGCTCTGACATTGAGAGACTGAAAAAGAGACTGCTTTTTTTTTTATTTATTATGTAAAATCTAGAAATATAGCATTCTAAACACGGTAAACAGTAGCTACTCCATGAGGTGAACTTTATTTGGATAGGAATTGAATTTTAAATTTATCTTGAACTTTAATTGTAGGCTTGTAAAACGCAGAAGTGTTGAAACATTCCTGCAAGTAAGTGAGGTAGATAACATGATGAAAAATAATGGAATGGTCAGCTTAGACGAGGACAGAGCACAAGACCATAAAAAAATGTGTTAATATAGTGTACATATATGTTACTATGTAACATATAAATATAATATGTAATGGTCAATTATAAGCTAGTGATAACATTTTTTTTATATTTTGAAAAAAGCTTTGAAAAGATACTTTAACCCAATAAAATTTTTACTTTGCCTCTGTAGTTGGCATATGATTGTAACTGTAAATGCCTGGATATCAATGCGTATTGTTCTCTTGACTAATAAAAGGCTAAGCAATGTAAAGGGGAATAACCTGAAATGGGGTCAGAGTTCCAGACTATTTTTTACAGCTGATTTCTGCAAATGAGTCACTAAGGAATTTATCTTGGAAGCATAGGAAATACCACAGACTACACAAATCTAAGACTCCAGCATTCTACTGCCTGCCTGCTGAAGTGAATGTAACCATTGTATGGGATACACTAATGAAATAAAACATCTGGGGGTGTAGTTTCTTCCCGTGCTCTAGGCAATTTATGTTTGTTTTATATCTTGAATCATGAGAGTTTATATCCCTCACACATTTTAATACTAACATAACTCTTGCTATTCTTATTATTCATATAAAAAAGCACAATCTTTTCTTAAGTCCTATTTAGTTCGTCTCTAAGATGTCTTTCAGACATGAGTTTACAGGTTAATTATGCATCAAGAAAATGTTTCCTTTTATCATTATTATGTGTGTCAATTTTTTTGTTTCTCAGTGTCTTGTATTATGAAAAAGAATAAAGACAAATATTTTACCTAGTCATAAACATTATGTATGTCTGTTATGGCAGTATATCATTTTATCTTCATTTTCCCCTAACATGGAAGCATCTAATTGCCTTTGCTGCCTTCCATTGTATTGTTTCCCCTTCTGTTGTATCCTTTCAAATCCTGGTAACAAGAATACTGCATACAGTATTTATTTAAGAGATGCTGACGGAAATGTCTCATCTTACAGTTTCAGAATAGCACAGAAAGCACAGATATGCAGTTTAATTTTATTTTTAATAATGTTGTTCAGAGAATATGAATTTCACCATATGTCTTGGCCAACAAATCTAATTCTTGGGATTCTTCTCAGGACTGGGTTTATGTGCAATTGTCCACTAGAGAGCAGGCTGAGACCAACAAACCCATTTTGTTCTTGTCATAAACTGACTTTGAACCCAGGTGTCTTAATGTAAATCGTTAGTACATTAAAGCACTGCACCTAGCTTCAGCTGTGAGTATATATACTGCTATCAAACTTGATGGATATAGCTTGTGAAGCTTAGTGACCTAAGGTGGTGATAATAAAGTATTCTGGAACCTGGATAACATTTTATTCTGTCACTATGGTTTTCTTGCTCTGGTGACATCAACTAATTTGTACCGCTTTACAGGGAATTTCTGTATCCAGCTTTTTAGCCAGGTTCTTGGTTTCCTTACACTGCTCTTACTCTTCTCTGTCAGACTGAATTTCTTTCAGAGACAAAATACTACTTGATACTGATTCCATTGTGCTAGCTAATTTCAGGTTCTCATACTGCAGATCAGCTGAAGTGCTGTTCAGAATCTTGAAGAATTTTCTAACACAAAATGCACAAACAAAATGACCCATATAATGTCTCCCAACAAGAATCCTCTGTTCTCTAATCCTTTAAAAAACCGTTAAAGTCAATTTAACAAACTCTTTGCATGGAAACATTTTTATCCTAAAAAGTTGTACCAACAAGAGTAGCCAGTTTTCACAAAGCTCATAAAATTCTTATGATTTTTGGCTCATTTCTTATTTTTCTTGTGTAAGACATTCATTTTCTGTGGAAAAATACTCACCCCAGAGGACATATATACCAGTGGAGAGATTCAGAATTCTCCTTGTTACTGTCCCTACAGAACCCACTGAATTTTTGTAGAAGTAATAGGAAGTTTTTCAGTTTACTTTCCTGTAAATGAAGAATATCACATTTCAGTTCCCTTTTGCTTCCTCAGTTACTTAATTTCTTTATCTCCCTATGCTGCTGTGAAGGATGGCCTCAAAAGACATTTTTTCTTCGGTACTTTGAACCCTAGTAGTATTCTGTTGTATTCAGAGAAATAATATTTGGAAATACCTACCTAATGTCTGTCTTCCCTTCCACAATCTGTAGCCCATCCACCTTTGAATTCCTTAGTGATTCTTGCTTCAAAGGTCACATCCTGCTCTTTGCTTTCTTTACCTAATCATCTCTTTTCTATAGCATAAAGGTGCTGTGGCTCCATGCTAGAATTCCTCATTTACCATATACTGTCTTTGCCATCTGAGTCAACACCTTCCTAATGTGAATATGCTTTTATTTATAATGGTTTTAAAGTTACAATAGCATAAAAAATATGGATACAACCTGAAAGATAAAATATAATCTTAGTAGAAGCAAATGCTCAGCTTGGGTTATTTCAGCCTGAACAAATCATGTTTGTCTGATGTAGACAACTAAAAGCAGAATCTCATAATAAGAGAGTGCCAGGAAATCTTGAAAACAAATCACACTGCCAACTCTGCTTATGAAATAAATTAGGTTTACTAATGATTATATTTCCCCTCATATCCACAGAGGGAGCACAGAGTTCCTGTTCTTCGAAGTTGGGATGTCAAATGTATTTCCTGACAGCTCCAGCTCACTTTTCATTATTGATAAGTTAAAGCAGCGTGGCTGTTAGCTGCTCTTCTGTAATTAGTTCAAGGAGTTTAGGAAACAGCCAGAACTTAGTCGGAAGAGATTGTCACATATGATAGTGGCACCTGAGTTCCTTCTGCCCTGCTGCCAAGCTAACGCTCAGGAAGTTACAAAATGAAGGCTTCATGCCTCCTGTTTCACAGTTCTCTTGGTGCTATGTCCTAGGAATGGAGCAGTTATTACTGAGGAAGGAAAATGCCTTTGGTGCTAACGGGTATTTGGAGAAACGGGAATATTGGCAAGAGATACAGGACAAAACCAGGGTGATTGCAGCAGTTCTTTCTGTTTCTTTTAACTTAGTTTAATTTTGCTAGCTAAAGCGATGTATCTAAGAATCCTGAAATACTTGTCTTTTTATTTTTTTTACCCCAGTCCACAGGTTAGCTGAAAGGGTAATTCATCTCTTATCACAGAATGGATTTAGTACATTTACTTAAAACCTTCCATGCTAAATCCCATCTAAAGATGTAAGAAAATTATTCTGTATAGCAGCTCTTTTATGAAGATTTAAGTATTATCACACCATAATAACAAAATCTAAAGATACAGCTAAGATAAATGACAGGAAATTATACATAAAAATAGGAAAATCCTCTATAGAAGAAATCTAAAGCTTATCATAAACAAAGAAAAATCTGAAAGGAACAAGAAGAAACTTGGAGAGAAACTCCACTGAGGTTAAAGCATAAAAGGAATCTATATCAGAAGAAAAAAAAAAAAGACTACAAAGAGCAAACTAGTTGCCCAGATATGAAGGGATACATGTATTCAAGATTATTTGTATGCGATGGAAGAGTAAGGGTTTCTTTCTTCAGAATGTGTCTGATGTAGTGATTACAGGTAATGTTTTTGCCCATTTGGAGTTTTTCCAAGTTGATACACTGCAACAGATTTTGGGACTTAGGGCACGTTCATGGAAGTAATGTGAAAAGGTACTGGATCATGATAGGAAAACCATGCCAAATCAGAAGGGACAGAAATAGAAAATAATCTTCTTAGATATTAAAAATAGCCTTGAAAAATAAGGGGAAGGTAACAGAAGAAATAGAAAGCTGTGAAGTATGTAGGCAGGTGCTGAGTACAGAAGCAGCATGCCAAGAAACTGAAATTTTATACTGAAAGCAGAAAATTAATTTCTCACTTCTAATTAGGGAATAGCTGTGATTGACTCGTATGGGTGGGCAAAGAAGGTAATTCATATTTTAGAAGAAAACACTAGAGTTGCCAGAAGACTTGCAGCCTGAGACTTTATGTCTCAGTTTACTTTCCAAAGGACAACTTAGCAAGATTATCTGGGATTTCCAGTTCTGGATGGAGATAGGAGAAAAGATCACATGCAATATCTTCTATTTTTCTAGCACCTGTCTTTGTCCTGTCAGTTGTACTAGCTTGCATAAAACAGGGAATTTGGATGCAAGGGCAGGTATGAATGGAACAAGGATTTTCAAAAGTAGAGGACTGGTCAGAGGCATAGATTAACATTAAAAAAAAAAAACCCAAAAAAACAGAGAAAGCATCAGCAAATTATATACAGAAAGAACAAGTCTAGCCGGAGAATATATTGATATCAAAGAAATGATGAGGTGATCAGGGCACTGGGAAGACAGTATTTGCCTATAACTAGAACCATCAGTATGAATAAAACAAGATAACAGTCAAAATAGGAAAACCACCATAGGTTCATAAAAATCTTAGGTGAGATGAAAAATAGCTGTAATGTTAAAGATGGAACAGAAGCATGTTTAAGGAGTATTATTTATATACTCATTTGTGACCCCAGTCAGAATAAAGTGCAAATAAAAGACAGCTCCCAGAGAAAACTGCTATTCACCAAGGTGAGAAGCTGGATTTAGGGAGTTCTGGATTTAGGGAGTTAGTAAACTGCAGACATTCTGAGTCTGGAAGACTGAGAATGTGGTACTCAAAATAGTGTCTGACTTGGACAGAAAGGAAGAAAACTTAAATCCAGTACTTTATTCTAGTTTTCAAGGAACAGGTGCTACGGAAAGGTAAGGTAATACACAAGCCATCGAAATCTAAGAGGAGAGAAAAGGTTTCCATTTGGACATGAAAATCATAGAAATACCTTAGTATTGGCTGGATTCTGTCAGAGATACTCATCACGCACAAGTGTTTCTGGCATTCAGTGTTTACAAATCTGTAAAAATGTAGGCATCTGAACAGATTTCGATGTCCTGAATTTTGGCACCTGAGTTTGAAAATATTGGATTTGCAACGGGCTTCCATCTGCACCAAAATTACCATACCATCCTATTTGGCTTTGATCAAAGGCTGGTAATAAGTTGCATTTCTTACCATCTTTATTAGCAAGTAGTTCAAAAATTATATAGTATAAAGAGTTACATGCTGAAGTTAAAACTCCTGTAGCAATTCTGAAATGCTTATGTGTCCTATACAAAATGCTACAATATAAAAATCTAACAATTTATTGCAGTCTATTAATGGGCTGGTTTACTAACAGGCTGCTGCAGCTAACCCTGTTTAGGTCTTCCAGCGAGGGGGTTCCATCAACAGGGCTTTGTTCACAAAACAAAGCCTGACATTGCAACAAACGTCATTTGATTAGTGAGGAAGCCATCAATTCATATTCATTATTAAATTAACTATAGAAATTGAGAACTGCAGCACATACCAGCAGCTGCATTTGTATTTAATATGTTCTCGGTGTGTAAGCAAGTATAGGAGGAAAAGTTTAACTCAAGTAGAAATTCCTATTTGGAAAAATATTTGGAAGATGAGACTTGCCTAAAAATGAATCCCCTTCTCTAACTATGAAAATTGTCCTGTCAGCAAGCAGTACTTCTCTGAAAGATAGGTAAGAACCAGATGTTAAGATATAAAGACATATTGTCATATTTAATCGTCTTTCTCTCCAAATCTAGTAATTAGTTCCTGAAGAATTCATTCTATTAGAGAAAAAAACAACAGCTCATTAGCAATTTCTTTTTACTTTTCCCTGAAGTTTTTAGAGTGATTTCAGGGTGGTCTACCAAATTGCATACTCCATATCCTGGCAAATAGCAAACATTACTCTCCGAGTGACAACTTATACATATGCTACACTTGGGGAGAGATCTTGCTTGCCAACAAAGTTAAGAGTGTGTTGGCAAGCAGCCAGAAAGTGGGGAGGGGGTCTGAAACCTGGGGTTTCCCCAAACTCAGCTTAGTTTGCTTTTATCAAAATTGACAAAAGGTAGATGATGTGAAAATTTCCTAAGCAGTAAGCTAAAAATATAAGCATCTTGACAGATGGTTATATGTTTAGCATGTCTTTCAAACCTGTATCACTTCTTATTAATAAGATCATCTAAAATATTTGTAATCAGCTCAGATTGTTTATTGACATCTGTACAGCAAGGTCATGATAATCCATGCTGGGGACTTTCACCTAGGAAATGAGAGACAAACAAAAATAACCTATGAAAGACTACCTGAGGTACTCCATGCTTCTTCACGTACATCCTCCTTCTCTGCAATAAAAGGAATGTGTAAGGACAGGGCTAGAGTGTCAGATACAAAATTAGAAGAAATTCAGCCTATTTGAGTGCATGCCTGTCTTAACAGGGGCTTTGAGTCAAAGCACTCCAGTTCTGTCACAGAGATCTGAATGGTCCCGAGACAGATGAAGGGCGCAAATAAGCTTCTAGACTGCAGCGTAAGACAGAGTCAATGGAGAGGAGGATTCAGACAGCAGATCCAGAGGAGCTGCTGCTTTTGCAAAGCAGGCAGCTGCCAGAGAAGTCTTATGGAACCTACCAGGCAGCAGGACTTTGCCCCACACCTGTAGCAAGTCAAGCTACCTGCCTTCAGCGCAACCCTATGCTTAGACCACAGGATCCTGGCCTAAATCTCCCCTAATCCAGGTGTAACTTCATCTAGATACCTGTAACCACATAACCTACTTCCAATGTGTGCATGAAGAAAGAGGCTGTCATGTCAGGTACCACCTCCATAGCACATTGTCAGAAGAGCAGTCACAACTTGGCCACAAGAGAAGCTTTTAGTATAATTCTAAGAAAAAAAACCCAAAACAAAACAGGAGAAAACCAAAATGTAGCTAGGTTTCCAGAAAATGTGTCATTTAGCAAGACTATAGGAGTCTACTAACTAAAATTCCACCAGAAGTTTTCCTTCTCAGGCCACGTATCACTGCTATATTATTAGAAATGCTGAATGTTGTTGGTCTGGTTTTTGAGGAAGAACAAGATAGAAGAGTGAATAACCTTTAAAAAAATTTAAAAAATTATATATTTGTGGACTTAACGGAGATATAAGAGTAGTTTCAAATTATTACAGAAACTTATTTGCTAAGCATGACAAAAACATTTAAGTTTTGCATTTCAAAAATAATTCTTGTGTAATTTTATAGAAAGTTGAAAACTGCACTCCAAAAATAAAAACCTCATTGCTTAATAATATAAGCAGCTGGTTTTGGAGTGTGTATTTTTTTCTTCTGTGATGGGAGAGAAGGAGAAGGGAGCAAGAATCTTAGTTTGGTTTCTTTTAGAGAAATGGGGATTGCATTATTTTGAGTTTGTTTCTGGCTGATTTATAGATATTAGCTGGAAAACATGATAAATTCAGAGGAACGGAATAGTTTGCAAGAACTCCTTATCAGTGTTCACAGAACAGAAAATCCATCATTCACTGTGTATGATCAGCATATAAGCACTGCTTTCTAAAGGTTAGTAGTTGTTACGGTTTGTCCTCAGAATCTTAATTATGAAAAATAACAAATTTGGCATGGGTAATTGTAGCACTATTAATTTTAATTCGTATTTCAAGAGTGCAGAAACACATATACAGATAGTAGAAAACTTTTTGAACTGAATTACGCTAATTTTTTCTCCAGATTAATTAAATGAGTGCTCTTTAACTCTCTTCGTGATCAACCATAATCAGGCCTTCTCATTTCACCTTCAGGCTTATGCTTTCCTGAGTGATGCTACTTTCATTGTATTTCTTTTCTTTTTCTTGCATTTAAATCGTTCTTTTTCATTCATTAACAAACCCTACATCAACATTTGTTGTCCATATGAAATTGTGATAATAGAAGTCTTGAGAACTGAAATAGCTCTATGTTTTCCCACTCTGAGGGCTGGAAAACTTGTCAGCTGAAATATAACAGGCTGCTTTTGCCAAGTTTTCTGGTTACAACTGAATAGGAATATCTGTGAAATTAAGTAACATTTTCATACTTGATGGTTTGTCAGTTGTTTCAAAAAAAAAGATAGCTAGCTGATACAGCAATCTAAATATGAAAACATATTACCAGTGCATTCCTGTTTTGATCACTGCAGGCTCGCTCTCTTTTGGCATAGCTTCAAGAATGAGCATGGCAGGTTCCTTGAGTTAGCCGTCTTCTTGCACCCATATTGGTGTACTAGCTTACCTGGTGTACTCACTTGTGCAGTTTGCTATGCATAGGGTCAGTAAGGGGGAACTATAAAGACAGCTTCTGGGATAGGACTACTATGTGCCCAGTTTCCCCAAAATGTCCTTTTTCCCAACCTGAAGCATCCTCCTAGACGAAGACTAAGTTTTTTGACGAGGCTGCAGGAAACCATTATCTCAGCCATGTCTGTTGACCACGTTCAGATCAATGGTGCAGCACACGTGCAGCACGAGCTGCATGGCTTGCACGCACCAATCCCTCTCGGGGATGCTCTGAAAGGCAAGTGTTTTCCTTTTGTCCATCACTGCTCTCACCGAGTTTGTTGCACTTGTCACCGCCTCCAGTGGGAACTGAATCAGACACGTACGGCTGGGTTTGGGCAGTCTTCACCTGATGTCTTGCAGCCCTGTGGAGTGAACCTTGCTCCCATTTGAGTGTTTCCATAAAGGCAGGCCCCCCGTGGCAACCAGCCAGCCAGGGCAGGCAGCTCCTCACAGAAGGAAGACAAACAGGCCATACCAGCATTTAATATTTATTGTTATACCACTTATTTTGCAGTGTAATGGGCTATATATATATGTTCAGCTACCTGAGCATCCTGGGAGACTTCTAAAACCTGGCAGCAGCTGGAGGTATTAATAAACCATAACTCACTTTCCACATCAATTTCATACCCAGAGAACAAAACCCCCATTTTTAGACATTTTAATATGTTAATGCCAAGCTTTAATAAAAAGCATTTACCTCGAGAGCGTGAGCTGGGCGAAAACCTGCATGCTTGCGTCAAAGCACAACGTTCGAAGCAGCATCTGTCGGAAAACTGAAGACGACAAGAAGACAGATTAAAGTAACTCCCTTCAAGTGCGGCGGAGGCTCACGGACGCCCAGGGGTGGGTGGAAGTGGCGTCCCCCCGCCTCAGCGAAATCAGCTCTCGGGCGCTGCAGGTGCATTAAAACAAGAGCCCACCAGCCTCCCGGCCGCCGGGCCCCCCAGGCCCACCCGCACCCCGGGGCCACGGGACA
>JANHGO010000001.1:48239545-48262110 GCA_024606505.1 Aquila spilogaster
CTATAGCACATCTTATTTTTGTTCTGTGCATTATTGTTTGCCAGCAGGTGGTCATGAGTACAACAGAATTTCTGTGCAAGCAGTTGGTATTACTGACAGGGTTTCCTTGGCCCTACTGCTGTTGAATTATCAGGAGAATAGAGCAGAAAAACATTTTTAGAAAGCTGTATTGGATGCCAAGTGAAAACAGGAGACTGCTTCCATGAGGAAACCTACCTTACTAGCTACCTGATACACTATGACTAGCTAAATATAAACAGCTGTATTAATATTCCATATGGCTTCAGACTTTGGAAGTAAAAACATTAGCTTGTATGGACCATAGTAGTTCTCACATAATCTGCAGCTCATTTCAGCAGCCATCATCTTTCATTTGTCAGCTCACAAAAATAGACAAACCCAATATAATGTGTGTTATTGACTGCAAAAGCTGCTATTTTTCCTGGTAATTATCTTTTGGTTCATGCCACAAGTCTGAATTTAAATGCATAATTCAAATTCTTTTGAAGTTATATGAGTCTTAGCCATTTCATTCCTCTGAATTATGCTTGACAAATTTAGGCCCTGTTTAACATTTCTAATTTTTTTTTCCTACATTCAAGGAAATTGTCAATCTATTCCATAAATACATAATTCTGTAGTAAGAATTTACTCATAGAAACATTGTCATCTTCACATATGCAGAAATTATGAGTCGGCTCCCTTCCCTGGTAGATTATTTTTTCATTTGTCTCATGATTTAAGGGACTTTCAGATTCAGTGAGTTTATGTTTTAAAAGTATTTAAAATTCACTTTTTAACTACAAAGCGTAGAAGGATGTTTTTCTATAAACCCACATTTTCATATCAGCATTTACTGACTCAACCTCTTAGTAAAATATCAAATATCACAAGATCGGAAACAAAAATAATCAGAAATGATAATTATGAAAGCACCATAGAAAGAAGAGCTTTGGTAACTAATAGTATAATTAGCAACTGAGAAAATAATGGAAATTAATGTTAATGAATGTTGATAAATTGCCCTTTAAAAGTATATTTGGAGTTGCACTTCTTTGTAAAACTGTTTTCTTGTTAGAAAAAAAAGAAAGAAGGAAAAAGATTATCCGAATTTGGATACAGAACAATATGATTAATTCAAGGAACAGCCTTTTTTCTTTGTTTTAATTAAGCTGCGTAAAACCCAGAAATGCAGCCATCTGAACGCCACAAACAGCAGCCAGCCTGTGAGGTGAACCGCATGTGGATAAGAACTGAATTTTAAATTAATCTTGTATTTGAAATGTAAGTTTGAAAGATGCAGAAGTGTTCAAACATTCCTACAAATAAGTGCGGTAGATAGCATGATGAAAAATGATACAATGGTCAGCTTAGACTAGGACAAAGCACAAGACTTTGTAAAAATGAGCAAGTGTTACTATACTATATATATTATATATACATTACTATCTAATATATAGTATAAATAATATGTAATGGCCAATTATAAGTTAGTTATATCATTTTTTATTTTAAAACAAAACATTTAAAAGAGACTCAAGACAGTGTTTACTTTGCATCTGAAATTGGCACGCGATTGTAACTGTAAGTGCTGAGACATCAATGAGTATTCTCTCGACTAATAAAAGGTTAAGCAATGTAAAGGGAAATAGGGTCAGAGTTCCTGACAATTTTTTGCAGCTGATTTCTGCAAATGAGTCACTGAGGAATTTATCCTGGAAGCATAGGAAATGCCACATACTATACAAATCTAAGACTCTGGCATTGTACTGCCTGCCCACTGAAGTGAACATAACCACCGTATGGGATACATTAAGAAAAGAAAACATCTGCGGGTATAGTTTCTTCCCATGCTCTAGGCATATTAAGTGTGCTTTCTACGTTGAATCATGAGAGTTTATAACCCTCATACATTTTAATTCTATCTAGCAGATTTCAATACTATCAAACTCCTGCTTTTTTTTTAAATTCATATAAAAGCATAGTCTCTTTTTAGTAATATTTAGCTCCTGTCTCTAACACATATTTCAGCAACAAGTTTACAGGTTAATTACATATCAAGACAAACATTTCTTATATTGTTATTGGTCAATTTCTCCTCTGCCTTGTATTATAAAACCGTGTAAATAAAGACATGAATTTTACCTGGTGACATATATGTTTTTTGTGGGAGTATGTCATTGTGCCTTCATTCTCCCATAACACTGAAGCATCTAATTGCCTTTGCTGCCTTCCATTGCACTGCTTCCCCTTCTGTTGTATCCTTTCAAATTCCGATAACAAGAATACCAAATACATTATGTAAGAGATGCTGATGGAAACGTCTCATCTTACAGTATTCCAGAATAGCACAGAAAATACTAGAATATGGTTTATTTTTATTCTGAATAATGTTGCTCAGAGAATATGAATTTCACCTTATGTCTTGGCCAACAAATCTAATTCCTGGGATTCTTCTCAGGACTGGGCTAATGTACAATTGTCCACTAGAGAGCAGGCTGAGACCAACAAACTCATTCTGTTCCTGTCATAAACTGACTTTGAACCCAGGTGTCTTAATGTAAATCGTTAGTACATTAAAGCACTGCACCTTCTAGCTTCAGCTGTGAGTATATATACTGCTATCAAACTTGATGGATATAGCTTGTGAAGCTTAGTGACCTAAGGTGCTGATAACAAAGTATTCTGGAACCTGGATAACATTTTATTCTGTCACTATGGTTTTCTTGCTCTGGTGACATCAACTAATTTGTACTGCTTTACAGGGAATTTCTGTGCCCAGCTTTTTAGCCAGACCCTTGGTTTCCTTACACTGCTTTTACTCTTTTCTGTCAGACTGAATTTCTTTCAGAAAGAAAATATTGCTCAATATTGATTCCATTGTGCTCGCTAATTTCAGGCTTTTGTCCTGCAGATCATCTGAAGCGCTGTTCAAAATCTTGAAGGATTTTCAAATGCAAAGCCCACAAATAAAATAACCCACTTAATATTTCCCAAAGAGAACTCTGTTCTCTAATCCTTTAAAAAGCTGTTAAAAGTCAAATTAACAGGCTCTTTGCAAGGAATACCAGAGTAAGCAGTTTTCAAAAAGCTCATAAAATTTAGATTGTTGGCCAATATTTTTTTTTTGTTTGTGTAAAATATTCATATTCTCTGGAAACAGGGCAGATATACCAGTGGAGAGATTCAGAGTTCTTCTTGATACTGTCCCTATAGAACTCAATGGTTTTTTTTTTTAAAAGAAATAAGAAATCTTAACTTACTTTCCTGTAAATGAAGAATATAACATTTCAATTGCTTTGCTTCCTCTGTTTTGAGAAAACAAAGTACATCTGTTATTTTAATTTCTTTCTCTCCCCAGGCTGCTGTGAAGGCCAGCCTCAAAAGATAATTATTCTTCAGTACTTTGATCCCTAACAATACTCTTCTATTCTGAAAAATCAAAATTGAGAATACCTAACTAATGGCCGCCTTCCCTTTCCACAAACTGTAGCCCATCCACCTTTGAATTTGTTAATGATTGCTTCTTCAGTGATCCCATCCTGCTCTTTGCCTGCTTCACCTAACCATCTGTTTTCAGATAGCACAAAGCTGCTGCGGCTCCACGCTAGAATTCCTCATTTACCATAAACTGTTCTTGCTGTGTGAGTCAATGCCTCCCTAATGTGAATATGGTTGTATTTATAATGATTTTAAAGATACAATATATTTTTTAAAAAGCCTGAAAGATAAGATTGTGTTAGTAGAGGCAAATACCCACACTGGTTTATTTCAGCCTGATCATGTTTGTCTAATACAGACACGTAAAAAGCAGAATCTCATCATGGGAAAGTGCCAGAAAATCTTGAGAAGAAATCACACTGCCAACTCTGCTTATAAACTAAATTAGATTTACTAATGATTATATTTCCCCTTGTTTCTATACAGGGAGCCCAGAGTTCCCGTTCTTTGGAGCTGAGATGTCAAATGTATTTCCTGACAGCTCCAGCTCACTTTTCATTATTGAAAAGTTAAAACAGTGTGGCTGTTAGCTGTTCTGTAATTTGTCCAATGAGCTTAGGAAACAGCCACAGCTTGAGGAGGAAGAGATGAAAAGAACTCATGTACAATATGATAAGGGCACCTGAGCTCCCTCTGCCCTGCTCCCAAGCTAATGCTTAGGTTGTCACAAAATGAAGGCTCTCTGCCTTCTGCTTTGCAGCTTGCTTTGCTGCTGTGTCCTAGGAATGGAGCAGTTACAACTGAAGATGGAAGTGCTTCTGGTGCTAATGGGTATTTGGGGAAATGGGAATATTGGCAAACCTGGAAGGCAAATAGGTCAAAGGGATCTTGTGTTGAAGTGAGGGAACAGTAAAAAAAGGGTGATTACAGCAGTTCTTTTTGTTTCTCAGTTTAATTTTGCTGCCCAAGATGGTTATCTAAGAATCCTGAAATGCTTGCCTGTTTTTCTTTCATTTTTTTTAAACCCTAATCCACAAGACAGCTGACAAGGTAACTTGTCTCTTATTACAGAATGGATTTAGCATGTTTACTTAAAACTGTTCATGCTAAAGCCCATATGAATATGTAAGAAAACGATTCTGTATAGCAGCTTTTACATGAGGATTGAAGTATTATCACACCATAATAATGAAATCTAAAGATACAGCTAAGATAAGTGACAGGAAATTATAGATAAAAATAGGAGAATTCTCCATAGAATAAATCTAAAGCTTATCATAAACAAAGAAAAAAATAAAAGGAACAAGAAGAAAGGTAGAGAGAAAAACTGAGGTAAGAGGAGATAAGCATAAAAGGAATTTGTATCAAGGAGAAAAAAATTAAAGACTAAGAAAAGCAAACCATTTGCCCAGATATGAAGGGATACACATGTTCAACATCTGTATGCAACAGCCAAGTAAAGGCTTCTTTCCTCTGAATGTGTCTGCTGTAGTGAGTACAGCTCATGTTATTGTCCAATTACTGTTATTACAAATTGATGCACTGTAAGATTTTGGCACTTAAGCAGATGCTGTGGATTTAATGTAGAAAGCCAATGAGTGTTAAGGAAAATCATGGTAAAGTGGAAAGTACAGAAGTTGAAAATAATCTTCTTAGATATCAAAAAAGCCTTGAAAAGTGAGGGGAAGCTAACAGAAGAAATAGAAGGTTGTTAAGTATGTAGGCAGGTGCTAAGTACAGAAGCAGCATGCCAAGAAAGTGAAATGCTATATTAAAAGCAGAAAATGAATTTCTCACTTCCAGCTGGGGAATAACAGTGACTATGACCAGTATGGGTGGGCATAGAAGGTCATTTATCTTTTAGAAAAAAACACAGGGGTTGCCAAAAGACTTGCCGTCTGAGACTTTATATCTCAATTTACTTTCCAAAGGATGACTTAGCAAGATTATCTAGGATTTATTCTTGAAAGAGATATGAGAGTAGATCACATACAGTATCATCTATTTCTCTAGAGCTTGTCTCTGTCTCGTCAATTGTGCTGGCTTGCATAAAACAAAATTTGGCTTGCAAGGTCAGGTATGAACTTAAAAAGTAGAGGTCTGGTTAGAGATATAGATAAAAACATTTCAGGGAAATAAAGAGAAAACATCATCAAATAACATATAGAAAGAATAAATCTAGCTGGAGAATATACTGCTATCAGAGTAATCATCAGGGGATCAAGATTCCAGAAAGATGCTATTTGCCTACATTAGAAAGGTCAACATGAATAAAACAAGCAGACAAAATAAGGAAAAATGCCACATTCTTAAAAATTTTAGATGAGATGAAAAATAGCTGTAATGTTAAAAACAGAATCCAAGACTGTTTTATTATAAGAGGATGGTTTTATTATATGCTCATTTGTGATTCTAGGGAAAATGAATGCAAATAAAAGATCCCAGAGAAGATTCTTAGCTGCTATCACCAGGGTTAGAAACTGGATTTAGGGAGTTGGTAAGTTGCAGAAAATTTGAGTCTAGAAGACAGAGAATGTGATATTCAAAATAGCATAAGACTTTGACTAGAAGAAATAAAACATCTGGCACTCCATCCTAGGTAAGGTAATACACAAGTCAGCAAATCTAAAATAGAGAACAGGTTTCCATCAGGCCTTAGAAACCATTGAAATACCTTAGCATTGGATGGCTTCTGTCAGTGATGATTACCACACACAGTTTTATTGACTGCAATAAGAGGCTTTTTTGGCATTCAGCATTTACAAATCTGTAAAGATGTAGGCATCTAAACACAAGACTTTGATGTCCTGAACTCTGGCAATTGTCTTCACAAACAGTGGATTTGCAACAGGCTTTCTCCTGCACCAAGATTATCATGATACTATCCTCACCCTACTTGGTTTTGATGAATGGCTGCTATTAAACTGCACTTCTTAAAGTTATGAGTAACTCCAAAATTATATAGAGTTCAGTTTTGTACACTGAATTTAAGACTCCTGTAGCAATTCTGTAGCTTATGCTCTCCATATAAAATGTTACATTATTAATAGACTACAAAAACCTACTGCATTTGTACAGTCTGGTTTACTAACAGACTACTGCTGCTAACCCAGTTTAGGTCTTCCAGGGTTGCATTCACAGGGGTTTGTTCACAGAACAAAGCCTTACATTGCAACAAATGACAATTGATTAGAAAGTCATAAATTCATCATCTTGATTAGGTTAACTATAGAAATTGAGAATTTCAACATACATGAGTGGCTGCTCTGGGATTAAATAGGTTCTTAGTGTCTAAACAAGTTGTAAAGACCGTAAAGGCAAAGGGACCAGCATAAACAAGGAGACATTACAAAAAGAAGAAAAGTGAACACTCACCCATCTCCAAAGATCTAGGCTCCCAGGGAAGGAACCCCAAAAGTAAGAATCTCCAACAAGAGACCCTTCCTCAGTGGCAGTCAGCCCTTAAATGAGATCTAAGAGGTGTTGAGCCTGGCTCCACCCCCTTCTGGTCGCACAGGTGAACTGCCTTCACCTGTGCTCCCAGGGTTGATGGGATCTTTCCTTCAGGTGCTCAATCAGTGGTTCAGGCCATGACTCAGCAGTCCCCATACACAAGTATAGAAGGAGAAGCTTAACTCAAGCAAAAACTCCTATTTGGAAAAATATTTGGACAATTAGACTTACCTAAAAATGAGTTTTCTTCTCTAACTGTGAAAATTATCCTGTCAGCTAGCAGAGCTTCTCTGAAAGACAGATAAGAAACAGATGCTAAGAAACAGGCAGATATAGAGACATATTGTCGTATTTATTTATTTGTCTTTCTCTCCAAATCTAGCAATTAGTTCCTGAAAAATTCATTATGTTTGACAAAAACAACAACAACTCATTAGCAAATTCTTTTTACTTTTCCCTTAAGTTTTGAGAGTGATTTCAGGGTTGTCTAGCAAACTGTATATTGCATATCCTGGCCAATCTCAAATGTTACTCTCTGAATAAACTTACATGTATACCACAGGTACATATAGTACATCTCAATTGCCAATGAAGTTAAGAGTCTGTTGGAAAGCAGCAAAAAAATGGGGAAAGGGTCTGAAACATTGGATTGTCCCAAACTCAACTTAGTTTGCTTTTATCAAAATTGACAAAAGGTAGAATATAAACATTTCATAAGCAATAAGTTAAAAATATTAACATCCTGACAGATGGTTATATATTTAGTATGTCTTTCAAAGTTGTGTTGCTTCTCATTAAGAAGAGCATCTAAAATATTTGTAACCAGCTCAGATTGTTTATTGACACCTGCACAGCAAGTTCATGATCCTCCATGCTTGGGACTTTCTTCTAAGAAATGAGAGACAAAGCAAAAAAACCCTATAAAAGAGCACCTGAGATACTCCATGCTTCTTATTACATTCTGCTTTTGGGGAATAGAGGAGGAATGCTTAAGGACTGGGCTAAATTGTCAGGTACAAGTTAGAAGAAATTCAGCTTATTTGAGTATATGCCTTTCTTAACAGGGACTTTGAGTCAGAGTGTTCCAGTTCTGTCACAAAGATAAGAATGGTCCTGAGACAGATGAAGAATGTAAATAAGCTTCTAGATCAAAGCATAAGACAAAGGTAGTGAAGATGAGGATTCAGACAGTAGCTCCAGAGGACTGCAAGGTAGGTGGACAGCTGACAAGTCTTACTGAACACACCAGGCTGTAGGACTTTGTTCCATACCTGTAGGAAATCGAGCTAACTGCCCTTACTGCAAGCCGGTGTTTATACCACAGTGTCCTGGCCTAGATCTCATCTAATTCGGGCATACGTTCCTTAGATACCTGTAGTCATATAACCTACTTCTGATATGTGCATGAAGAAAGAGGCTGTCATGTCAGGTAGCACCTGCACGGCACATTGTCAGAACAGGAGTGACAACCTGGGCATAACAGCAGTTTTCAGCATACAAAACAAATCAAACAAACACACACAAACAATCAAAGAGAAGAAAAACAACATGTAGTTAGGTTTCCAGAAAATGTGTTGTTTAGCAGTACCGTAGGAGACTACTGACTGAAAATTCAATTCAATCAAAAAATGTTCCTTCTCAGGCCCTGAGTCGCTGCTGTACTATTAGACATTCTGAATGTCATTGATCTGGTTGCTTTATTGAGGAAGAACAAGATAAAAGCAAGAGTCAGTAACTCCTGAAAAATGAGAAAAAATGTACATATGTGGACTTAACAGATGGAGATAAGGGTAGGTTCAAATTATTAAGAAAACTTACTTGCTAAAATGACAAAAACTTTTAACTTTCGAGTTTCAAAAATAATACAATTCTAATATAAGTTAGTATAAAGTTGAATCTTCAACAAAACGAAACCCTCATCGCTTAATAATGTAAGCGCTTATTCTGCAGTCTGTATCTGTTACTTCTCTGACAGGAATGGAAGAGAGCAAGAATCTTTGGTTTCTTTTTGTGAAATAGGGGTTCTCTTAATAATTTTGGATCAGGTTCCGGGTGTTTAATAAATATTAGCTGGAAAATGTGATAAATTCAAGGTTTGTGAGAACTCCTCATCAGTTTTCACAGAATAGAAAATCCTTGATTCGCTGTACATGATCAGCGTATAAGCACTGTTTTTGAAAGGTTAGTAGTTGTTACGGTTTGTCCTCAGAATCTTAATGATGTAAAGTAATAAATTTAGCATGAGTAATTGTAGCACTATTAATTTTAATTCATATTTCAAGAGTGCAGAAACATATACAGATAGTAGCAAACTTTTTGAACTGCATTATGCTAAATTTTTCTCCAGATTAATTAAATGAGTGCTCTTTAACTCTCTTCGTGATCAACCATAATCAGGCCTTTCATTTCACCTTCAGGCTCATGTTTTCCTGACTGATGGTACTTTCATTATATTTCTTTTCTTTTCCTTGCATTTAAATTGCTCCTTTTCATGGACATTTGTTGTCCATATGAAATTGTGATCATAGAGCTCTTACAAACTGAAATAACCGTATGTTTTCTCACTCTGGGGGCTGAAAAAGTTAGCTGCTTACGCCAGCTTTTCTCATGACAACTAAATAGGAGTATCTGTGAAATTAGGTAATATTTTCATACTTAGTGGCTTGACAGTTATGCAAACAAAAAAAGCAGATGCAGCAAACTAAAGAGAAGGACCCGAGCATCCTAGTGGACAACAGGATGGCCATGAGTTAACAGTACGCCCTTGTGGCCAAGGCTAGTATAATATCCTGGAGTGCACTGTAAAGAGTGTGGCCAGCAGCTTTACTCTGCTGTGCCCTGGTGAGACCACATCCAGAGTACTGCGTCCAGTTCTGGGCTCCCCAGTTCAAGAAAGACAGGGAACTGCTGGAGACAGCCCAGGGGAGGACCACACAGATGATGGGGAACCGACCTGGGGCATCTTACTAGGAAATGCTGAGAGACCTGGGGCTGTTCAGCCTGGAAAAGAGAAGGCTGAGGGGGATATAAGCAGTGCACTTTACAAACATATTGTATGAATGTTTATATCATTGTCTATAAATATATAAAGTCCAGGAGTCAAGTCAATGGGAGCAGACTCTTCAGTGGCGCCCATCAACGGGTGCAAACTGGAACACAAGTAGCTCCGTATGAACAGAAGGAAAAACTTTACAGTGAGGGTGACAGAGCACTGCATCAGGCTGCCCAGAGAGCTTGTGGAGTCTCCTCCTCTGGAGATATTCAAGAACCATCCGGACGCCTGCCTGCGCAAGCTACGTATTGCGGGCAGCCTGCTTTAGCAGCGCCGCGCACTCAGTCACTTTCCTCACCCGCCCCGGGGCGCGGCACGACATGGCGGCGCGGCTCCCCGCCTCCCGCCCGCCCCTTTCTCCTCCCGCTCCCGCTTTGGCGCCAAACGGCGAAGGAGAGCGGCGGGATGAGCGGCCATCAGCCCGGCCACGTTAACGGGTACGCTCCTCCGCCTCCTGCCCTGCCCCGGCCCGCGCTGAGCGAGCGGGGGCACGACGGGGCGGGGAGGCCGCGGGTGTGGGGGGCCCACGGGTGCTGCCGTTTTCAAGCTCTCTCCGCGGCTCCGTCCGCCGCCACCGCGCTCCTGGGCCGGGGGTGCGGCGGCACGCGGTCAAGTGCGGCGTACCGCTCCGCTGGAGCTCGGCAGCTCGGCGCGGGGAGGGTGACGTGCGTCGGGGAGCGGCGTGCACAGCTGGCACGGCGGCAGCTACAGGCATAGCCGTGAGAGTAAGGAAGCTAGTGCGAAAGGTCAGCAGGACCGTGGGCCCCGCTTGGCTTTTGGGGAACGAGGCCGTAAGTGCTAAGGATGCTTTTTAAAAGAGAAATACACTCGTGGCCTTTTACCTCAATTTCTGTGAGCTGAGTGACGAAATACTGGTAGTTCATCTTCAGTAACAATCAATCCTGGGAGAAAAAGAAAATACAGTGTAGTCAGAACGTTGTGTAGACCTCACCTGGAGCACTGCGTCCAGGTGGAGAGTCCGCAGTGCAGGAGAGACGTGGGCCTGATGGAGTGCATCCAGAGGAGGGCCACAAAAACGATCCCAGGAACGGGACAGCTCCCTGCGAGGACAGGCTGAGAGGGCTGGGGCTGTGCAGCCTGGAGAAGGGAAGTCTCCGGGGAGACCTGAGAGCGGCCTTTTGGTATCTAAAGGCTGAAGTAAGAAATCTAAATCTAAAATCTGAAGTAAGAGGGAAGGGGACAGACTGTTGTGATGGGACAAGGGGAAATGGTCTCACACTAAAAGAGGGCAGATTTAAACAGGACGTAAGGAAGAAGTGTTTTATGCTAAGGGTGGTGAGGCAGTGGCACAGGTCACCCAGAGAAGCGGTGGATGTCCCGTCCCTGGAGACAGCCCAGGTCAGGCTGGAGGGGCTCTGAGCACCTGATGGAGCTGTAGATGTCCCTGTTCACTGCAGGGAGTCAGACCACATGGCCTTTACGGGTCCCTTCCAACTCAAATGGTTCTGTGATTCTATAATGCATGTGATATCAGAAATAAGAAAGCAGCAGGAAAATGAAAAGGGATAAGAAAGTCCAATACCTGTCCGTTCACCAGTTGTTGTGTAACTGACCATCACAACTCATTCTCTGTGTTCTGTTTTAAGATTCTCTTCCTTTTTTGTTTAGGTAAACTTTTTTTCTGTAGCTGAATGAAATTTCTTCCCTTTTTTGACACAGTATTATAGTTTACTTGAAGATGAATGAGAAAGAACTGAGAACAGAGGCTTGGCCTTTAATTGCAGACTCTTTTTCTCTATTTGCCTTTGAAATACTGTTTACAAAGGCTTTTCTACAGATCATAAATCATGGTAGAATTTGGGGATTTTTTTCTTTTTGAGTGGTGTTATCTTCATGGTTTTCATTTCCTATTACTTTTATTCACAGGATTGTTTGGATTATCACAAGGGTAAATCTTATTTGCTCTTTTTGTAGCTATCTATAATATTTTTTTTTCCGTATATATTCTTTGTGCAATTCTGGAACTTACAATTGAGTGTGAGGAGGATGAGCAGCTGCCCAAAATCTTTATGCTTAATTTTCCTGTTTGTGCTTGACCGCTAGCCAAGTCCTTGGCTTCTGCTTAATCGGAAATGAAGTGTTTTATACCCATTTCACACTCTCATGTTCCTGTGCAATGAAGGAATAATCTAACCAAACGTTGTGATGTTAAGTAGAAGTAATTGAGTGAGGGTTTTTTTTTTTTTATGTTCTCTTTGATGTAAGCCTTCTGCTCATTTCTCAGATATGCTCCTCTTGCTGTGAAGCTGGTTCTGAGAGGGGCTTCACTTACATAGTGTTTTGTATTATACAAAAACTAAATAGTAGCTTTTGTTGTTTTTTGAATAACAAGGGTTACTAGGAAATAATTTAACAGGAGATCTCAGGATCTCTTAGTTCTGAGTACTATTATTTTTCTGGAGAGCTTTTCCCAGAATGTGTTATTTGGTGTAGTCCTGCATTGGGTGTTACGTATCTTTGTTGGGGGCTCTCTGTAGACAACACTGTGAATGTCACTTAGGAACATATTAGAGTATTCATTTAAAGTCTGCTAGGGTTTTGAATTGTGTAAATCTACTTTTGTGATACATTGTAAATAGTCACTCAAATCAGTTGAAGCATTTTCTTCAGATTTCAGTTAACTTGTCAATGTTCATCTTGGCAAGGAGAGGTGTGTAACGGGAAGTCTTTAATTTCTGCTGTGAACGTCTTGTGCTCTGAACGCTTTTCTTTGTTAGTAGGATACAGTTCCAACTCTTTAGACGATTCAAGCCAGTTTGAGCACCCTCATTTTTGTGTTTGCTTTCATAACAGACATTTTTTGACACTGTTTACAGTGTTGTCAAAGTGTGGGAGAGGTGTGCTGCTTGCACAGAGAATGTATGTTTCTCCTGTCTTACACTGGGATGATGGCCTTAATGAAAATCCTCATTCATTTCAAGAAGGAGCCAAAATTGCTTACTTCTAAGGTGCCACATATAAACCACTCAAAAGCTGTAATTTGTCTTTGGTAAATAGAGCCTTGTAGGTTTCTAAAGTACAGTTTTATTATGTACCAGCATTCTCTTCACTTAAATAGTGTAACCTCCGTGTGACAAGCTAACTGCAAGCCTCTAATACATGCTATTTTGTATTTTTGGTTGTAAAAACAATCATTAACAAAACGCTTGTCTTCTAATGTTTGTGCTTGGAAGGTGCTGATACTAGAGTGCCTGTGAGATGTCTTGCTGTTTGTGGTTACCTCTGATGCACTATTCTGCGTGGCTCTAAATTGCTAGAAGGGTATCTCAGTCTCCCTCCTCCTAAAACGTCTTAAGCTGTCTTCCTGGTAAGAGGAATCCAGGAGGAAAAGTGCTGCACTTCTGTATTTTTATAAGCTATTTACTGTCTTGTATTTGGGTTGTTCCAAGGAGCTGTTAAAATCATTTTGGTTTTCAAGTGTAGCAATGTTAGGGGGGATTTGGGGGAAATTTCTTTGGGTTTGATATTTTCCTGGAAATTAGCAAATCTTTAAGATATTGGAGAGGAGGTGGGAAAAAAAACGTCTTTCTTTGCCATCTTTTTCTGAAAAGCACAAATACTTTCCTGTTGTGTTTTGTGCTGTCCAATAAGTCTTTTAGCTGAAAGGAGGCAAGAGAAAGTGATGCATCACTTCTTCCCTGTCCCTTCTTTCTAATAAATCCCTCAGTGTAAGGAAAGAAGCAGCTTTTCATGCCACGTTTATACATTCTGTCTAAGGGAGAAGTTCTTGAACCCATCTCATCAGCTTTTAGGGGGCTTTCGTAAAGGCCATAATCTCAAGAGAAACTTAGCATTGGACTATCAGAATGGTTTACAACCTCAGACTGTTGCCTGTAAGTGTTGTAAAAAGAGGCAGACTCACAGCAATAATTGTACAGGCAGAATCGAATGACTGCACTGGAAGCCTCCAAATAGAAATCTAGTGAACACTTGTCATAGGCAGAAGTACAAAATAGCTTAGATTAGAGGCTTGCAGTTAGCACAGTCATCACAAAAACGATTATGTTGTTTGAGTGAAAAGAATGCCAGTACAAGATATACCTGAATCTTAGAAATACACAAGGTGTTATCTATCAAGGATAAATTGCTCTGTCTTTATAGCTCAGTGCTCTGAATAGCTCAGCCTTCTTATCTAAAACAGAAATTTGCAACCTTGCTGGGTTTCCTTTCCTCTGAAAGGAAATGTTGCATATATAAGTTCTTGGAAAGCATGTAACACTGACGATTTTACTGGTGAATAAAAGGTGGTCTTTGTGAGATTCTAATCGTTTAGATTTCTTCAAACTCACGCTCACTGAAAGAATACACTCTGTAGTAGCTTTTCCTATGTGTTATTTACTGATGGTTGTCTTTTTTTCTGTAAACTATAGTTTTGGTGATGAAGCATCCTCTAAAAAACGAGAGGATTATTTGGAATGGCCTGAATATTTTATGGCAGTCGCATTTTTGTCAGCACAAAGAAGCAAGGACCCAAGTTCTCAGGTAAGAAGGCAGTATATAAGAGTAACATAACCTAATCTGCCTTGCACATCACATCAGATGCACATGTAGCACTTTCAGGGTTTTCTTATTAAAAGTTATTTCAGTATATAACTTTTGAATTTTTAACATGATCAGCATTTTTTGTTACAGAAATTCTTTTACTGGGTCTGACCTCGTGTGTATAATTCTGTGTGTACATTTGTAGCTTGGAGTTTTGTAAATATTCTCTTCATCTGAAGGTTAAAGTGGCGCGTAGATTTTTTTTCCTTTTTCGAGTAAATAGAGTTATAGTTTGAAGAGGATTTAACTACTGGAAGTTGTAGATTGTTATTTTTTTTTTCAGATTTATCATCTCAGAAGTTCCTTTTCCTCACTTTCAAGACTATAAAAATTCCTTCTTGTTTGTTATTAGATTCAAGTTGTCTCTCTCTCCATCCTTTGCTTGTGTACCTCTCTTGCGCTTAACACTGGTTGGAGATGATAGATAACCTCTCACGAGACATGCAGCTCTGCAGGGCCCAATCAACCTGTTGGTATTCCTTTCCCTGAAAGATTTCAGGAGGAAAATCCCAACAAAGCAATGGATTAAAATGCATGTAAGCAGTCTGCTTAATTACTTGCTAGCATCTGTATGTTAGGGGTCTCAGTTCTCTGAAGCATGTTTATTTAGGGCTGAATTCTTGTTTACTCAGTGCTGGTTAATAAACACATTGTGTAAATTAAAATCAATGCTATTGCTGTTTCAGTATATCTTAAATATGGACAAAAAACTTAAAATTCTTCATCACTTTCTCAGTCTAAAAGAAGGGCTGTGTGCAGATTTGGATTAAAGTAGTAGAAGGTGGGAGTTAAAGAGTCTGGTTGTTTGATATGTGTTTGCATAAACAAGCCATGCAGGTTGAGTGCTTATCTCTATCTAGGTCAGAACTACCACATTTTTGTTCAGTCTTCCATCCATTTTCTTTAGCTCCTGCTGCTGCTTATATTGCCACTGGAAAGCTAGTTTAGGGAGCTGAACTGACAGAAAACTTGTATTTAGAACTGTTAGTTGTGTGTTGGTTCTGCTCCCTGAACTTGGTTCACTTTGTAGTCAGACAAGGAACAGTGCTGGCAGACTGAGTGGGAGACTGCATGGCAAGAGGGTAGCAGGCTTGCATCTGCCCTGGTCTGCCAGTTAGGTACAATTTTGACCTTGTTTATTGTAGCCTTGTCATGCTCAAGACAGCATGACTTACGTAAAGTAATGCTCATATTTCTTAAATGATTGACTTTTCAGGTGTTATCTTCTGTTTTGATATATAATTTTTGCATGCTGTTGGTACTACGTAAGTCTTATTTTTTTCAGGTTGGTGCCTGTATTGTAAATTCAGAAAACAAGATTGTTGGAATTGGGTACAATGGAATGCCTAATGGCTGCAGCGATGATGTACTACCTTGGACAAGAACAGCAGCACATAGATTAGACACAAAGTATCCTTATGGTAAGGCTACTTGTAGCCGACAAGTCAGATTTTTGATGTTCCTGTATATATAAGTTCATTTGGTAAAACTTCAGTTAGTTTTTCTTCCACTAATCCGTCTTTGTTAATGTGCTCTTACATGATACATCAGAATAAAAATCACAGCTCTGAAAGTAAATTTAAAGTCTTCATGAAGGGCTGACTTCCTTGTGAAGTATGTTTATAAATGGTTAGCCATTTTGAACTGTGTAATGAAGTCTTGCAAATATAATGTAGCTCATCAGCACACAGTGCATGCAAATGATTGCTGTTTTGGTGTGTTTGTCTCCATGGAAATTACTGAAAGCATGTATATGCAAAACAAATAATTAGTGTAAAGTACTGGTATTAAAATTGTAAACTGCAGTGGTTGTGGGAAATCCCAGTATTCAGGTGTTCATGACAAAGACAATATGTGTTATGACATGTAGAACTGAATTTTGTCTTGAAGTATACGATCACATTCTGTCATTCTATGCCTCTTTTCATTTAATGTAGCAGTAGATCTGCACTGCTACAAGTGAAGTGACTTTCACTATTTATTTCAATCCATGATTTGATTTACATTTACTAAATGGAGAGAATGAATGAAGGGCAAGGACAGTTTCATGGTAAATAAAGCTGAGTGCTACCTTGGATCCTGTCTGTGCAGCTGGCTTAGTTTGGCCTTCTGCAAGCCTGCTTTGAAGGGTCCTCTGTGATTACTGGCACATCTATCAAACAAGGCTGCACAGTTACACCTCTGGGCCATGTGTGATTTGCAGGAACCAAAGAGGATGGTTCTCTGAGCTGCCTGAGGCTTTGCTCCATGAGGACTGACTGTTGTTGGGCATGGAAATAGTATTGAGAATTGCCTTGCAGCTTTCAGTAGCTGGTGTTGGGGATGAACTGTGGCTAGGACTAATAAAGAAGGGGGGAGTGCATGCTATCTTCAGTCCCTCTAAATGTTTCTACTTCCACAACGGATCCTGCTGAACCTCAGTGGGGTGAGACCAGTGCATCAGGAGCTGTGGGAGCAGGAAAAATGGGTAGTTCCTTCATTTTGTGCTTCGTCTTAGTCCCTCCTGGGTTCAGGAGTGGAAGGTGAAAGAATCACAAAGCCAAATGAGAACCCTTGAGAATCTCTCCCTTCCCCTTGCGTGGGTGAGGAGAAATGAGCATCAGAGTTTGGTTTTTATAAAGATACTGACTCCTCCAATATACAGTATTTATTTCTGTCCAATAAATCCATCTTCTTGTTTGTAACTTCTAAAAATTGATCTGATGCAGAAATTAGACTTGCATTAGCTTGGAAGTTTCTTGTGTTCATCCAAAGTTCTCTCTAAACAGTGATATTACATTTTCCTATGGTATTGAAGTGGAAGATTGTATGCTGTGGTTCAGCTCAATTAATCAGCTTTGTGTTTGAGTTCTTACAATTCTGGTATTTGTCCTTGTTCAGTTCACCAATTTAACTTTTAAACTCGGTAAGATTTCTTATTATTTTTCGTAAGAGATGCATTGCTTATAGTAGCACCAGCTCCTGCCAAATTTTAACATCTGCTCTAAAGCACAGAAGTGCCGGTTTTACATATAATGAAGATACTATAATGATTCAACATGGTACGACTGCTTTTTATTTATAGGGTGTGGAAACAAACATTAGCCCATTGATTAAAGATAAAGTACTGAAAAGAGAATATTGATTTTGTTTGAGTCATTATGCTTGCTGTAAGGTCTCAGTTCTGAACTAAGATCAGTGTGTGTGGTCTTTGGGACTTAAGCAATCTCCAGGAGAGATGCAGAAACAGGGCTCTCAAATATGAAACTCGTTGATTTAAACTAAAAAACTGTATGGAATTTGCGGAAATTTTTTTATACAAGAAAACGTGAGCGTTTTTTAAATGTTATTTTTAGTTAACGCTGACTCCAAAAGACGTGGGATGTTTCTTTTTTTAGCAAGTAGAAAGTTAATACATGATGGTTTAAAAAATGCACTTAGCAATTTTGAAAGCCTGGAGAGATGAGTTCATTTCTAGGAGCTGGTCCAACTAGTGCCTTTCCCCTACAGAATCTTAGTCTTCACCTCGTTAAAAAAAATCACAGCTTTGTAACAAAGTGTCTACTGTGAGGAATAAACGACCCGTTTTGTAATTCACAGATCATTTAAAATCCAGCGTTTCTTATTAATCTTGATAGCACAGTTGACAGACCAGGCAAGTATATAGAAAAAATAAAATCTGCTTTAAAAAATTCTTGTAGATTCATAGAATTACTGCTAAAGTCTCATCAAACTGTCATGTTTTCCTTACTGCTTTTGTTAATTATCACAGCATTTGTGTAAATTGAACTTTTTAGCTTTGATTTTTCTTGACTAGCTTGTTAAAGGATAGTACAGTCTTATTGTGTGCTCCATTAGCTTATCATGGGAACGTTGGCGCCCACTTCACTAGAGCTGGGATGTTGTTTGTTATGTAAAGATGGTAACTGTGCACATACCACCACGCTAACCTGAAAGATGTCTTCTAGAGTTATTTTATGCATCAGCACTGCTACAGAAAAGGGCTGAGGTTGGATCTCTGTGCTGACCGCCTGGTTTTAAGTGCTGTATTAGTTTAGCATAAATGTCAGCTCAGTTTCCATCTGCTTTGGACCTCTCTGAAGGTCTGTCTCCAGAACAAAGCCTGCGTGTTGCTCTGAGTGGCTCTCTCTGAGGCTGGTCCAGAGGGCAGGCTGGGAAAAGGGCTGTAAGAAAACTCTCCTCCTATTGTGCAAAGCCTGCTGAGATAGTATGCTTAACCTTCCTCCCTCCCTCAGGCCATACTGGGGGATATGCAATGCATACTCTGTTTCATGCTGTGAAAGTACCACTGTGGTGGGCTGCAAAAAAGTCATCTTATTTCTTTATGCAGTTTGAACTGAAACATAGAAAATAAATATGTGCTGCCCTGGGACTCTTGAGGTGTGGAGCTGTGTGGGAACCCGGGTCCAAGTCCTGTGTAATGCTGATGGATACCTGAGTAAGATGAACACGAACTAGAATGTGCCAGTTGGCCTTAGGGCCAAGGGCCAGTCTCTGGCCCTGTGTGTGTTTAGTGTTACAGATACAGTGGGGGATTGGACCCGGAGGCTATCCTTGCAGAACTGTGTTAGGTGATCCTGTAATAAATTTGTTGAGCTCCAGCAGAACAGATGGATACGCTGACCCCATGGCTCTGATCAGTTTCATTGTTTTATGGCTAGAAAACTTCCTATTTCCATGCTAAATTGATGGTTATTTTATACGTTCTTGTGTATGCTGGCATTGTTCTTTTAGCTTTTGTTACTCGGTGCCATCAGCCCTTCTTCTTCCTTTCCCTCTTCGCCTGTGCACTTACTGATAACAATGATCTTTTGAACTTTTGTTTTAAGGCTAAATGAATCCTGTCACTCTTACATTTTACTGCATCTTGAGTCCTGTTGGCTTGAAATTCCCTAGTGTCTCAGTTATCTATGCCTGCCACAATATAGTGTACGTTGTACATATCTAGCCTGCACTGTGAAGTGTGACTTCTGCTCAGTGCAATGTTAAGGAAAGGGCTGTACTTGATTAAAAATTATTTTTACCCATATCTAAATGTAACCTGAGCTGCTACTGAAAGAAACCATGAAAATGCTAGGTAGTGCTCACTTCACCTTAGAGGATGCAAGCGTTTGCAAGGTGTTTGGATGATATAGGAATCATGATGTGGATCACCCATATTGATCCTCTGTGTTCCCTATGAGAATCTTGAAGCGGATGAGAACTTTTCTTTTGAGCTGTAGAATATATTTGAACAGGTTAGTAATATAGCCTGGTTACTTCAGACAGTAGTTAATGTTTTGCTGAACACTGTTTTTCGCAGCACAAAATCAATCTTTTGTTGCTTTGTGGGAACTGGTTCTTTCCAGGCTGACAGTCAGTGACAGAAATGGGAATGTTTCTGTGCACCTCAGAGAAATAGAGAGCTAGTTTTGAACACCCACTTTACTAAGATGTTATTAAAAGCTCTTCCTAAAGCTTTGTGCTCAGTACAGTGTACAGGAATTTCTTAGTAATTAGACAAAATTCTGGCTCTCAGAGTCAAAAGTGAGTGCCCCCTGTTGCTGTTAGATGAATGTAAAGCTTTGATGATGCATTATTTCTTCTCACTGATCATTTAAAATACTACATTTTTCTCCTATTAACGTAAGTCTTACTACTGATGCTAGTTGCTGTGCTCCTGTTACGCCCTCTGTCTCCACTGTAATCTAAGAACATCTATTTGACAACCAGTCTCTAATTAAGAGGGTTTTAAATTAAAATGACTGGCAAATATAGAAACCTCTAAGCAATAGAGAAAATACTGAGTAAATATGCTTACAAATATTTATACAGGTTCAGATATGATAAAATATGTGCTGTGGCAGAAAGTATACTCTAATTGAACAGTACCTGCTGTGTAAAATGAAACAAACTGTTAGCAACATTTTGTCGTGTTAGGATTATGAGCTTTTCGTCAATTTTTTAAAGAGATGAACGCTTGAAGATATTCAGGCAAATGTTACTTTTGTAGAAGCTGTTATTTTGACAGCATAAAACTTGATAAGGCACTACGAAGAAGTGTGATGTGTTCTCTCCAACTGGCAGTGCAAAGCCGAGGCTTCAGCTGGAATGGGGATCTATAGGAGACAGTCTCCACCTACAGCCTCTCACTCTCTTGTCCTGCATGGACTTCTTTCTAATTCTAGTGTCATACACCAAATGTCTAGGAAGTCTGGGGATTTGGAAATAATTTCTCTTATTCTGCTTGCCCCTTAAGGAACACCCCTGTGTTCTGTTGAGATTAGTGCAAACTTGGAGCAGGATGGGAAGAATAGATTGGATTAGCTACTGCTTTTTAGGTTCTGCAAAGGGCTTCCCTGCCTGCCCCCAGCAGATTTTATGTGATTTTATGCTGGGTAGTCCCCATCTTCACTTCTTAGTTCTCCTTTTTCACAGAACAAATTAATCTGGTGTGGCTGTTCCCTCTTCCTGACTGCAGTCTGAAGAGGCTAAGACTCCAATGAATTCTGGTCACGTTAGCCTTGCCTTCCTGCCCTGACCACAGCAACTGCTCATAGAGCACACAGAGCTGGAAAGAGTCAGCAGAAGTAGCTGTGAGCAGTCCAGCATCAGTGTTCTATCTTCCACTAATGTAGTGAGCAGCATCCACCCACACACTTACACAAAGGTTGAAAAAAGTTTGGTATCGTTCTACAATTTCCACTGACCACAGTCCCCAGGGGCTGTCACTCCAAAGCCAGTGCTTTTCAGTAATGCCTCAGTGCCTTCCGCAGTCCTCGCTATGTCCAGCATTGGGTGCAGTGAGTAGAGGGTAACAGGAAGATAGACTTGGACTAAGTTGGGATGGACATGGGGCAAAAACAAGGTGAAGATTTTATCAAAGGACTGAAAATAAGTGAGCCAAATTACATTACTCCCCATATCCATTTTTGTGCCAGCTTTATGTTGCAGAACACCTTGCTAGTACCATATATTTGTACTGGGGCCTATAATATTGGTCAAGTTGGTTAACATGGCAGTAGAAAATCTTATGTTAATAAATAAGTCAAAACATGTTGCACAGCACTCTATATGCATTAAATGTATTTCCTTTAAATGTCACACCATATTTAGTGCATAATCTGCAAATTCTTGGTCTGTTTCTGTTAGTAATTAACTACATAGAAATGTTGCTTCCTGGAACCCTTCCTTTGATTTCTGTTTGAAATATGACATGTTATAGTGGTCCATGCTCCTAGATCTTCATCAAGCCTGTAAGCCTTTTCACAGTGTTAATAAACATTTTGAGTAGTCGTAATGGTTCTTATAAAATCACTGATCAGAATGCTTTTAGAAGGTGGAAAGTGTGGTTCTGACACTTCAAGTCAGGAAGAACGTGTTCGTGGTGTTTAATACTGAAAAATGACCATTAGTAGGGTGAGGTCTTTTATTTACGGGTAGGTTTAAGGATGAGCATTACCTTATATGCAACAGAAAGTGATGTGCAATGAGAAAATATAGAGACACAAGTAGAAATTAATGCTACCAGAAATTAAGTAACTGTTCCTCTATTTTTTTCCCCCTCATGTACATTGTAGTAGGTGAAGGAAATGTCACATGACACACTGTGTTATTGCATGATTGTTTCTTCAGCTAATGAAGTCTTTAGAGAATACTTTTCAAGCCACTTTTCCAGCATAGAAACCAATCTTCAAGACCTAATATAATGTTAACTATATGTGAACATTATTAAAAAAAAAAAAAAAAAGGACCAAACAACCAGGGGTCCCCAGAGGGTATTGCAAAAATTATAGTTCTACTGGTCTACTTAAATAAAGAGCTTTCACATTTTTGAACACTATGAGCCTGTGCAAGGTTTCTTTAAGTTAGCTTCTTACTGTCTGAGAGGAAACAATATTTTACTAATAGTAGCTGGAGCTCTTAATGGGTTAGAAAACCTTGTAACACTTAAAATGAGAACTACTCTAGTTATTACAGTAAGGGATTTTGTAATCCTGGTGTCACGGGTTTATCTAGATCGATCTATGTGACAGGGGGGCAGCAGGCCCGTAGGGCCCCTGGCCCAAAATGGGAA